>JAJKFY010000354.1:483192-669858 GCA_021066465.1 Trichoderma asperelloides | reverse complement strand
CCGCCCACCCCCACCCCCACACCCCGCCCCCCCCGCCCCCCCCCCACCCCCCGCGCCCCCCCCCCCCCCCCCCCCCCGTTCTTTTTACCCCCCCCCCCCCCCCCCCCCCCCCTTGGCCTGCGACTTGGACTATTGACGAGTCCATTCTCGAAACTGAAGCGTGCAATGCACGAAGGGCCCAGCACATCACGAGGCGGCAGCAGATGCTTCCAGGCCCTGTTGGCTTCGCGGCACTGCCAGGCGGCGACGGTTGAGAAACCGGCCCCGGCCCTCGCAAAAGTCTAGGCCCTTGTTTTGTTTTTTCCCCAGCGGACAGGCGGGCTTAAGGCCTAGGCCAACGGGATTGAAAGCTGTCAGGCCGTCCCGCGCTCTCGCTTCCCGCCTTTTAGGCCTGTCGACGCTATTGGAGACGCAGAAAGGCGACGCTCACAGAGGGCGTTGGGCGCTAATAGCGTGCAGGGCTAGGACTTGGTAGGCCTAAGCCGCAACTTTTTTTTTTTTTTTGGGCTCCCATTCATGCCAGCGCAATTCAGCCCTGCCATTGGCCCGTGGTGCCGGCGCTTCCCCAAAACCACCCTAGAAGGGCGGAAAGAAACTTTGGCCAGCCTTCTAGCCTCTTTGTCTCTTGTTGGTCAGATCCAGAGCCAAGGGAAAAAGACAAGAGTCGAGAGCGCACGCCCCAAGGCCGGCTTTCTATTGTGCCTTACTTTATTTTCTTTTTACTCTTATTTGAGCCTGGAACAGGGCGTTTGCTTTCCGACGGCGAGAATGGCTGGCACTCACACTCACACACTCCCCCTCTCCCCAGGAAAGCTTAGAACAGTCTTTTATCTATACGCCGTTATTCTCCAGATATGCGATATCTGGAGGCTTACCTGAGGCGGGACCTATTGCGGAGCGAGCTGAGTCTGTTGTTTATCGCGGTGTATCTTTGGACTTTGGATCTATTTGCTTGGCTTGCGAGATGGCTTTCAGTGAGTTTTATTTCATTTTAGCCTTTCGCAGCTCATGCTATTGGGCTTGCAGCTACACTTAACAGAAGCCACCGCCAAAAACACCAGCGTTGGAAGCATATTTCATCTCAGCTGGAGAAAAAAACAACCTCAGCTGATACCAGCCATGCAACTCGTACTATTCATTCATGCTCCAGCTCATCCTCGACCAACAAAGCCACCACGCTGCTTCCAAAGAACGTTCCATACATATGCAAAGTTCCGGCTCAAGAAACAAAAGGGCCTTTGATTCACTCCCTTCATTGGCCCGCTACTTTCTTTGGGCCCCCGCGGGCTTCAAAAAACTTCCGGCGCTACGGGACTACGGCTCGCCCGGGAGAGCTGTGTGAAAGTGCCTTTTTTTTTTCTGTCGCTGCCAACGGCCCGAGGAACATCATCGTGGCCTCCCTCCCTCCCCCTTTCCCGAGGAAAATATGATCGATCTCATTCAAGCGAGCCACTTGAATTTATTTGCTCTATTGTTTGAAGATTTGTGATTTTCCTTTTTTTGCCTAAAATGATTCTAGCTGTACACCATTGCGATGCAACGTGTGAATGCTAACTGTAAACGGGCGGGCAACAAAGGAGCAAAAAACGTGGCAGCGTGTTCAATCCACGGCTGCTAAGCATTAGCTTAACCTTCAAAACCGTCGTGTTAGTATGTAGAGGGCCTTGTCAGCTCACCAGCAAGGCGGGCACTAAGACATTGCAAAAAGCTACTAGTATACCGGCATTTGACGGTCAAAATGCTTTCAGCTGGGCTTCATGGCGTTTTTTTTTTTCTTCTTGCCTCATTATTTGTTGACCTGTGAGTATATCGGCTATGCTGCTGCGGATGACTCATCGGAACATGTAGAAGCAACTACATACCTAGTAGTAGTAGGTATTACAAACGCTCCAAAGCTCGCTCTTCGGGTAAGGCGGGCGAGGCGCGGGTTCACGGGACTGGAATCTTGCGTGAACGTACGTCAACCCCGCGGAGACGGGGGAAATATATTTGCCACTCCTTTATTCTGTTCCTGTGATTGCTTTTTAATATTTTTGAGGGGCCATAATGGTATCGTACGGCGGCGCGGGCGAGGGCGAGGGCGTGTGAGAAACTTTTGAGGAATCTCGTGATATTGACTGACTCTGTTTTTTTTTTTCTTTTTCTCTGTCAACAGATGACTTCATCTCGTTTGATGCTGACACGTCTTAATAAGATTCAAAATCGAGGGCAAAAAGGTTCAAGCATCCTCGGTTATTGTGCATACACCCTTTTTACTAAGCTCGACCTCATCTTTAAATACCAACTCTTTGTTTATTCTAAAATCTCATATCATGTCTAAATACAGTCGTGACAATGTGTGTGTGTTTTGTTCGCTTATGCAGGGACTTAAATTCTTGTCTCACCTCCCGAGAAAGTATATACTTGGGTTTGCGGGAACTTTGATAAAGTAACGCTCTTAACGGATATTAGGAGAGAAAAACGTCTTTTGGTAAGTGAGATTGCTGACTACTACTAACTAACTAAGTAACTACCTAGTTCTAGTGTCCCCCGACTTGGAGGAGGTCCCTCCTATTTGTAACAATGAAGCTGCTAGTATCTTCTTGAAGCTTCCTTCAGTGTCACGAGTTTTATTTGTCATCGAATGTTGAGTCTCTCTTAAGCAATACAAAGCACATGCATGCATGCATTCATACAGCTTTATTAATTCAAGCTGAAACTTTTCCTAATTCTGTATGTTCCAGTCATAGCCACAGTTTAGTTTTTGGGGAAACACGTATGTATCTATGATTCAGCATCTTGACGATGTGGAGCATTCCGCACCCCCCATGCATCGATCATGATAGTGGCAATCCACAATGTACTACCCCGCAGCGAGCAGAGGAAGCAATAACAAAGCCCTTACCGTCTCATTATACTAAGATTCATCAGCATGTAAAGGAGTACGTATAGGTATATGTAGGATCTGGTACCGGAGATAGTGTGATAAAGGCCGCCCAAAGAGGGGGAGCCTCGTCGTTAGCCTGCATGATCGCCATTGTGGAGTTGCAAGTTTAATGTGGAGCCTGGAGCTAGAACTAACATTATATCGACATAGACCAATTGTAAAGGACAAAAGAGCATCAATTCCGCAATGTACGTACGTTTTGCCATGTTCTAATTCAAAATATGACGAAAAAAAAAAGAGGCTATGCTATTCCACGTGTACTTGATAAAGTGAAATCATTTAAGTCAACAGTGTTTGGAGTTTTGTTCAGAACCTCAAAAGACTGGCATTTCTCACACGCCATACCCATACACACACCCTGGAGACCTTGAACCATGTCAGACCTTTTCAACTCCACCAATGGCGCCATGGGAATCATATCTCTAGGACTAACCATCGCTCAAGGCTTGTTCCGAATCGCAGACGGCATCGGCTCCGCAGGACGAGAAGTACGCGGTTACGCACAAGAAATCAACACGTTTGCCAAACTCCTCAAGTACATCAAGGCAGAACTCGACAGCGCGACAGATGTATCCATCAACATCCAGAGCCTCATAAACGACGTTGTCGACATTTGCGATCGAGTTTTAACGCCCTTTGACCGCTTATACAAATTACTGAGCCCCCTTCTCGACCAGTTCTGCACATGTCCTAATAAGCTTAGACAGCTAGGACTCAGGCTACAATGGATGTTCAAGATGAAAGCAAAGTTGCTCTTCTATCGCGAGACTCTAAAAGAGCAGCACCGGATTTTGGACACGATATTAGAAATAATCATCCTGCAGAGGACGAGACGAGATTGCAATCTACATCACGTCGGATATGTTTTTATTCGACGGGTGTTTATTGTGCAACTCCACAGTCGGATATCCGAAATAGACTCTGAAGATTCTTCTCCTGTTACGCTAGTGACAGCACGAGATTTACAACTACTTGATGGAGCCGTACATACGCCACTTCTTCTTGAAGGAGCAAGAGCCGACGCAGGAGACGAGCTCGATGTAGATGTCGAGCATGATACCTGCTTAAGCAAGACTCGCCAATATATTACATGACTCCAGCGAGCATCTCAGAGGGCAAGGTCACTCTCAGCGTCAACAGTGGTTTGAAAGTCACTCTTACTCTGAACCGAAGGAGTTATTCTAGGCGACGCAGCATGGCTATTGTGCTTTGCTACAAGGGAAGAAGACAACAACGACGGGGGGGAGGAGGAAGAAGAAGTGGAGGAAAAGGCTATTACGAAATGCTTCACACATACTAGAGGGCGAAATTTCCAAGTGTGAAATGGATGACAACTTCATAAGAGAGACAACTGTGAAGATCCTCGACGCAGCCCCCGAATCATGCGATGCGATCTGCGCTTCCCTCAGCGCATTGGTACTGCAGTACGAAGGGACATTAAACGAATACAAAAAAAAAAAAAAAAAAAAAAAAGCATCCATCTGGCTTTATAGCGTTTGACAAACAAAACTATGGGCAACATCACGTTAGACATCGGTCTATGGCGAAGAAGCGATATTTTATACTTCAGTGAAATAGCTTGCAGCGTTAAAGACTAACGAATTACGACTGCTGATTCTAATTCCTTTCAACATGATCTTAATAAATACCCCTACTTTCTAATATAGTATCAGAGGAACATTGCCGTCATCTGGATAGACAATTTCTCATTCAACTATAATCTAGCTATTGAGAGGCGTCAAGGCAATGGTTTAGCAGATTAAAAGCATAGTTTCATGCAGAGATAGCGGTCCATCCAAAATACAGGCAATATAAAGAGGCAACTTGTGAACATATGGTGTGGTTCTCATTCCATCGTTGATTAATATTACTACATCGGGAAACTCATCACATAAATCTCCAATCGCCGTAGCACATAAATTTAAATACAAAAAGAAAAAAAAAAGGTATCTTATAAGCCCATCCATCTCCATCCAACACCCAACGCTAATAGTATTTACATCTGACGATTAGGCCTTGCCGGCATTTGCCTGTGCCTGGTTTTGATCGTGGTAAAGCTCAGGGCAAGGACCATTCTTCTGCAAGAAGATGTATCTCTTGATCCACCACGGCAGCACCTCGGTGAGCTGGTATTGGGCGTGGCGGCGGTTTGAGACGCTAAAGACATAGTCGAGTTCCTCGAGCGTCTTCTGCTTGGTTTCGGGAACAAAGAGGAAGATGAGAACCAAGGCGACAATGTTGAGACCAGCGTAGAAGCCAAACGCTCCGGGGGCTGTCATGGCAGCCAACATGCGTGGGAAGGTAAGAGAAAGGATAGAGGCCCAGAAGTTGTTGGTAGCGACAGCCCAAGACATGCCAATCTCACGATGGGACAGCGGGAAGACCTCAGCAGAGTACATGAAGGGGACGGGACCTTCTCCGGGAGAATAGAAGGCGTCGAACAGGTAGACAAAGGTTGCGACTGCACCAATTCGAGCCGTGCTGTTCTCGACGTCAGGTTGGATGAGATAGCAAAGACCAGCAGCTGTAAAAGCGGTTAGCTAGAGTGTCGGAATAAGTAATTGATCTCGGCAACTTACTGAGAAGAGTCCAGAACATGTTGGGGAAGGTAAAGAGAAGAAGGGCTCGTCGACCAAAGGTATCAATGGTCCACACAGCAGGCCAAGCGAACAAAAAGTTGATCAAGCCGAAGCCCCAACTGGCCCACAGGGCAGTGTAGTCGGAAATTCCGCTCTGTCTGAAGATGGTGCTAGAATAGAAAGAGATGATGTTGATACCGCACATCTGCTGAGCAATCATGACAATACCAGAAGCCCAAGTGGCGCGTCTGATACGAGGAATGGAAAAGAGCTCAAAGAAGCGAGTGATGATGTTGTTGGTGTGGGTGAGGCCGGCTTGCTGGACAAGGGCTTCCTCCTGATCCAAAATGCACTGGATGTAGTAGAGATCTCTAGCGGCCTGAAGAGGGGTGTTTCTAAGTCGCTGAAGTGACTTCCAAGCCTTCAGGTGCTTTCCCTTCTTCATATACCATCGGGGACTTTCAGGGCAAAGGAAAGTACCAATGACCAAGGGAACTGCGGGAATGAAAGCAGAGCCAAACTGTAGGCGCCAAGCGATATCACCGACCTTACCGACAGCAAGATTGGCACATGTTCCCAAGAAGATACCAAAAGCAGTCCAGATTTGCCAAGACATGACAAGACCACCTCGAATAGCAGCAGGAGCATTCTCAGCGGCGTAGACAGGAACGGTCACTTCTTTCAAACCCATACCGATACCGAGGAGCACACTAGTAGGCATATAAGCAGCTGAACTAAAAAAAACTAATGGACTGGCATGTTTTCTTACCGACAGGCAGCCAGCTGTCCCCAAGTCTGAGAGACGGCCATACCAAAGGGGGCGAAAAGAGAGAAGATGGCGCCGATGAAGATTGTGCCACGACGACCGAGCCAGTTGTTTAGAGGATCAGCGATCCATCCAGCGCTAATAAAGTGTTAGTTACTTCTTTCAACAGCAGGTAAGCAATTGACTTACAAAAGGCAGATTGTGATATAAGGTAGTGAGTTCACCAGACCAATGAGCCAGCTGTTTCTGGCACATGTACCAGCGTTGGCATCAGGTCCGCAAAGTGGCACATTGTCTGGAATACCGAGAGCTTGGGGGAAGGACAAGTTGGCACCGTTTGATCCAGTCTGGAGAAATTGTTAGTGGGAAAGGAGAGACGCCATGGTTAAGGGGTAATTGCTGGCCACTTACTTGATCCCAACCCTGAATAGCTGCGGCAATAGAGCTAAGGCCGATGGTATAGTAAAGTGACCATGGGTGCTTCCACCGGTGTGTGGCCTCCTCTCTCAGGGCTTGCTTCTCGTCCTCTTCCAGCTCATTGATGCTCTCGAAAGCAGCAGGGTTCTGTGCTACGAGGGCGCCTCTCTGGAGCAGAGGGAGAATGTCGCTGGGCAGGCCCTTTGTTCTCTGGAACTCTTCAACATTGGCGAAGAGGGTATCTTGGGGGATGCCCTTGAGAGGATTTCGGATCTCGCCTTCAAGGTTTTCGGTCAAGGCAGCGAGCTTCTGGCCCGCGTCTGCAGGAGAAGAGTCTCGGATCCTGTATAAGACGAGGAAGCCTATTAGTTTTACCGCCGTATATACAAGGCAAGACATACACAGCACCATGGCACCATGTGTCAGGGACTGAGGTGACTTACATCTTCTCATCGTGCTCTGGATAGGCCACCTCGGCGGCGATCTTGTCGTCTACACCCATTGTGTTGGAGCCACGAGGCCAATGATTCACACTCTGAGACAACTGATTGAGACAAGACAAAGACAAACGAGTATTGTTGGGATCAGAGCTTGATATGAATCAGAGAAGCCCAGCTGTGCCCTGCATACTCGGAGGGTTTCATTGAGGGTGGACGGGCCTCTTATATATACACCATCACGTCGTACAGGAGGCGCCCGGATCAGCAATCGATATTCCCAAATCTCCCCATGGCGAACAGGAAACCGGGACTAGCGGTCCAACACGCGAGAGGGGCATGCAAAAAAAATTTGAGGGGCCCCAGCTTTGAGGCCAGGAGACAGGCCATCCCATGGGGGATCTTTGGCGGATGAAGTTGGGGATGGATGCTGCTTGCAGGCTGTGGAGCGAGGCATGGGGGCGTCGGCTGTGGCCTCCCTGCACCTGATCATTCAAGTGGAGGGCAAGCAAGTACAAGGCGGCGAGTCACTTGGGCCGGGGAGCGACAGCATCGCATGGCTGGGCGTTAACGAGGCCATCGCCAGAATTGCAGCAGCACCCGGCGGCAGTTGGCCATGTGCCGTTAGCCCCAGATCGCTGCGCCAAGTACCTCGATGCCGCCAATGACCGCATCCACAGGTACTTGCGGAGGATTTCGACGCCGCCACACGTCCAGGAAGGGGCAAGGCGCGCACGAGGCGTCGAATGGGAAGGCGCTTGGCGCCAGCCCAGGGCGCTCTGATGCGGTTAGCTCCAGGCAGCAGAATAAAAATCTGGCAGGGGCCACGGGCTAGCATAGCGCGAGCTTGTTTCTGTGGCCGGTGGCGTCGAGACAACAATACGGTGGATTCTGGAAGAATAAACGGAAGCAGCCATGTGTTGCCGGCCAGAGTCGCGGTGAGGCCCAGGTTTGGTGTTGCTGTAATACCTACTGCTGCGGTGCTAAAACAAAACTGACTAAAAACCCGCGTCTTGGTAAGGCCATGCAAGTGTGTACGGTATCTGCCAAGATGTGCAAGAAAGCGGCCGGATTGGGAGAAGAGCTGCGCTCTGCATATGTACGGGCTTCATGCGAGTGCGGAGAGACTTGATTTCTGATTTTCTTTTTTGCTCTTGCTCATGGTGGAGCGATTTTTCTCTCCTCTTTTCCCCTTGCAGAGACCAGGCGTTTCTTCACAAGCTCTCCAAGTGGGCCTCGTCTCATTGAGTTCAGCAGAGTAAACAATATCGGATAGAGCTTTGACTCGAGCATGGCTCAACTACGAGGACTAGTCCCCCGGTCTGGGCTCTGACCATTCGTCGACGCTTCATTCGAGTGGAGATGCGCTGATGAGAGCTGGCAAAGAAGATGCTAATCCATGCACTTGCCACCGGTTAGCGACTCGAGACCAGGCAAGGCCCGGCAGCCGAATGCGGTCATCTCTGCCGGTGATGCCCTCACCATCTGCCCTCGCCGTTCGTCATCAAGCGGCAGCCCGTGTAAGCCCAGGTTGTACTAGCGCAAAGAGGGTGTCACTTGCAACCCACAGGTCGCTCTCTGGCTCGCCTGTTTTTCATCCTTCGTGTGCTTGCATATACTGTACATATAAGACTCATGTTGAAGGGATGGGCAGATTCGACCCCTTTCGTCGGCCGTGCGACTCGACAACGCCCGTACAAAGCTGAGAAATCAGATGGTTTGTGAGCGAATAGACTATATGGAATTACTGCATGATAATATCTCTACTAACAGCAGTAGTATTACCGCTACTCCAGACTACCGCGACTATACGCAGTGGATCTAACAACTCAAACGACCGGTAGCCAGGCAGCAGTTTAACAAGATGACAAGATGGAGAAAAGCGGGCAGCTTCGGACGCCATGTGGCTACGTCTCTCCAGCTTCTCCATCTTCTCCATGCCAACTTGATGGGACGGGCTAGTCCGTAAATCTGCCACGCCAATTCTCCCTTTACCGGTTGGCGGGCATGCCGAATTCTGAACAGCCAAGAAAACGCACATGTAAGACAACGGCTTCTACCACTAGTCGTTGAACCGCCTCATCCTCCAAGCCAAACTAGCAGATGAATTGCTTGCCGTAGCCTCGTCTGCTGAGCTTAGAGTTCCCCATGCTCTCTTGCGGCGATCGGCAATCTGGAAGGATTTGGCATTCGGGTGCTTAAGTAATCGAAACCGGCGCCGCTTACCCACTTTTGCTACTCATGCACAAGTATTTGATGCGAAGAAGTTACTCAATCACCTGATCTCGGAGCAGCGTTTCAGCATGGTAAAGAAGTCGTGCCATGGAGATGCTTGCTGCAGAAAAAGCTGATTTTGAAATCGTCCCAGTAACTGAATCGCACCCGCATCCACTCTCCCCGCGGGATCCAAGTCTTCTGGGGACAGATTCCCACTAGGCAGCTCTCCGATGTGAGACAGTCAGCGTCCGTTGAGCACCGGCGCGCAGCAAGGGAGAGAGACTGCAGATGAAATGGCCTTCTCTTGCGAAGCCTGATTTCGTCATTGAGGCAAAAACAAGATCCTCTCCCAGAGATGCAGGATGCGCGGCAAATCACATCACGGAGCGACCTGAGTGGACGATCCGATACGAAGCAGCGGCAAGGGACAGGCTAATTCCAAAGCCCCTAGTACAGATGTGGAAACCATCGCCAAAAGGGCGGCGATAATTTTAGCAACCCGGCTGCCGGCTTCTTACTAAACATCTTATTGCGTGCATTTCCGAAGCAACAGCCTCGAATCTCTCGCGGTCAGAATTCTAATCTGCATCGTATCTGGCCAAGACACCGCTTGTGACAAATATTCCTCGCTTGTCGGTGCCAGGCTATGGAAATCGTCAATGGGCATGTAACCCCAAGGCAGGTCGGCACAAGAACTTCTGGGCTGCGACGCAATCTATCTACACAGCGGCAGCAAGAAGAGAAGATGAGTGAGTGAGAGTGTAACCATGGCGCCACGCCCTCCTTGTCGACTTGTCTTTTAGCATTGGCTTTTGTGAAGATATTTCGACAGTGCCAGTTATACAGTATGTCTCCTGATGGGCTGCAAGACCGGCATTCGGCATTCGGCAAGGCTGCATCTAACCCGATTCATTTTTTTTTTTTCCCTCCAGACTGTGTTTCGACTCGGATGGCAGCGCCGGAGAGCACGGCTTAGGCCCTTCCTTATTCCGTGTAATTTGGCCATTCTGCACTGTGAACCGCGCCTCCTTCTGCGCATGCTATCAACCCGCCGCTCCTCGATCCCGGCAAGCATCAGCTGTCTCCTCAAACTTATCCAATTCTCTGCTAGAGTGATCGTCTTAGTGCGCGACTCGACGCGATCCAGACTTGCTAGAAGGTGCAGCGAGGCTGTAGGGCACCATGGTTGAGCAACCGCCCCGTCCGAAGCAGGCCGCCTGTCTGGTCTGCAGGCGCAGCAAGATCAAGTGTGATTGGATGCCCTACGAGGCAAAGTGTAGACGCTGCATCCACCTAAACTGCGAGTGTATTCGCCCAGAGTTCCATCCTGGCAGGCAAAAGGGCATTAAAAAGCAAGCTCCCAAACCAACCATGATTTTCTTCACATGGACCATGACAGCCGTGCTGACCAGGCAGTAAAGCAAGCGTGTTGGCATCGACAAGGCGCTGTATCAGATTGAGCAGGCCGTCAAGCGCGTGAAGTCGGGAGAGCCGCGAGGGGCTGAGGACAAAAACCTCGTGGCCAGCCTGAGACAGCTGCTGGATGATGTAGACGCTAGTGAAGATGCCGCCGAGCATTCGTCAAGGCAAGGTTCACAGAGCAACACGCAGGAGGAAGAGGGAGGCTTGACCTCGAGTGAGGAAGACGATGAGAACGACAGCGCCGGCCAGCGGTCCATGGCCGACTTCGTGCAGCGCACAGAGGAGAGCCTGGCCATTGATGATGCCGAGAACCCGCTCCAGCTGCTGGCGCGCGCGTCCTACTTTCACCCGCCCAGCGGTCGTCGTAGCCGTCGAGACTCGCCTCAGAATCCGCAGCATGACCCATCCTCGTACAAGAAGGACCCTGAGTCTGCTAGGGTCCAGCGGTTCTTCTCGCAGGCAAAGGTGAAGCTCGATGTTGGCGAAGACCTCGACCCTGTCGATCTCGGCCTCGTCACCATGGACGAGGCTGAGTCACTGTTTGACTAGTAAGACAGATTTTTACCCCTTTCCATGAGAGCTGAGAGCGCATGAAAATGCTCATGATTATTTGCAGTTACTATTCCAAGCTCGTACACACGAGATGGGGTCTCTCTCCTCGAGTTCATACGGCGGCTTACACGCGCAGCCGATCTGCATTTCTTTTTACGACAGTCATGGCCGCGTCTACGCTTTTTATGCCTACTGCAGGGCCCTTATCCAAGAGGCTGTTCAATCATGTCAAATTGCTGGCTCAAAAGGTGATTAATGACAAGTACAAATCCGTAGAGATCGTCTTGGCATTCATGACCCACATTCCATGGATATTCCCGGGAGATCATACCATGGATGATGAAACGTGCATATACATCTCAATAGCGACAACCATTGCGTTCGATCTCTCTCTTCACAAAACATTGATGCCCAGGGATGCCCTGGAGTCGGGGTCAACGACTGTGTCAAGGGGAGAATGCCTGGATCCGCGAGCTGCCCTCGCCATCGATGGGTTTCCAGACGTTGACCCCTGGTCAGAACAAGGCCAGTTATTGCTGCGAGCACGAGAAAGATGCTATATTTCTCTGTTTGTCGTGGAGAGAGGGTGAGTATTGTTTGAAACTTGTGTATTTTGTGTGGTAGCGTTAGTTAACATGGAGTTTTTAGAATGGCATTGGCTCGTGGTAGGCCGTTTATGATTCCCATCACACGAAACATCAAGGATGTCGATACTTGGCACCGATCCCCCCTGGCAGATGAGCAAGACGGCCCCGTGGCATCTATGGCCGCAGTGAGAAGAGATTTGGTAAGACAATATGAGCGTTTCCAAATTGATCTCTCCACATCAAAGCACTATTTATTGATACACATATCGCAGGATGCTCTCTTCAATACGGTTCGTGCGCTTTGCGATGGCTCTCAGACTAGTAACAGTGATGGGTCGCTGGTAGCTCGATCGTACGTCTTTCAATTCTCTCATATTTTCGATCTCGTATTGTTGAATCTCTAACACGATACCCAGGATACAAGGATCTATCGAACGATTTTTTGACCAGTGGCTTGCTGAATGGGGCCTGATGATTGGTCTGGGTCCTGGTAAGCCATCTAAGAGCTGAGAGTGAGAAGTAAGCTTACTGATTCAAATCACAGAGCGTCGTCTGCCCCCATATGTCGAGATTCTCTTCGCACACACTCGCCTCTCGACCTATGGGCGCATCATCAACCACCCAACAGCACCAGTTGAAGTTCGTATATTTTTCCGAACTGCTGGGCTATCGGCAGCCCTAAACGTGATGAGGGCAGCGATACAGGGAGAGTCGCAGCTGCAGTCGATGCCCAATAACACGGCCATTATGATTTCCTTTGCGGCTTGCTTCGCTTTGAATATCAGCTCGTATGCGCCGGATGGCTCTGGGCTTGCGCCAAGTATCAGGAGGTTGATCGAAGAGGCCACTGGTGTACTGGAGCGGATTGGAACAATCACTCCGCATAGAAACGGACTCTCAGTGTTGTACGGGAAACATCTTCAGCACCTACTACAAATATCAGGCCCGCCAAAGAGCAACCGAGCACCAAAGCCAAAACGGACAACGCCTTCATCGACGGAGCCAATGCAAGAAACGCCACCAGCACCACCAAGCAGCTTTATGGACCAGCAAGTGTTGTGGCCAGATATGGTACAGTTTTCGACCATGTCGGATGACCAAATTACGCAAGTGCTGAACCAGCCCGGCAACGTGTTTGAGCCATCATTTGGCGGCGGCATGTCTTGGGAAGACATGAATAATTTTGATTGGCTGAACTGGCCAGCTTTCAACGCGAACTAGTAGCGAATGCATTGGGAATCTGGCGGTTTTTTTTTTTTTTTTTTTTTTTTTTTTTTGTTTTTTTTGGTTTTTTTTTTTTTTTTTTTTTTTTTTTTTTTTTTTTTTTTTTGGAATTTGTAGATGGTTTCTTTTGTTTTGGGTCATCAGCGAGTGCCTAAAAGATATTTTAATGATTCTAACTTGGTTATGATTAGAGACAGCTGGTGGACGATTTAAGAGCGGCACATGGATGGTGGTCATATCAGAAAACCAAGCCAAAAGTGTGGGGAAAAGGCTGGCAGGCGTGCTTACAACTTTAGTCTTTTTTAAGCTTCACGCATATTGTTGCCCGTTTCAAGGGGGTATTTATTGTATGTATATACATTTACAAGAAGACGAATGAATTACGACGTACGAAATACGATTGGCTCGCATCAAGGACTCTCCCCCAAAGCAAAGACAGATCGTACGATTTTCTTTTCCTTTTCCATTGTGCCAAGATAGGAAAATATACGGGTTTGCATGTGCTTGACGGCACCTGCCCGAGCCTCAGATGCAATGGCACCCTCCCCCTCTTCCTTGCTGGTTGATTTCATTTTTTCAGTTGTCCCGCTCTTACTTGTACTGTTTATTTCGTAAGTCGTATTTTTTTTTTTTTTCTTTTTTTGGGTTTGCAAGGGGGGAAGGTGGAGTCGGTGCTCAGATGTAGGCGGCATTCAGATGTGAACTCCGTCTTATCTCTGCTTTAGTTTTGGGTCTGGATGAGGGAAGAGGGGCTATGCTTGTAGAGGAAAGGGTGTGGCTGATGGCATTAGCATGTTGAATTTTTATAAATTGGAAAATGAC
Source organism: Trichoderma asperelloides (assembly GCA_021066465.1). Taxonomy (NCBI): domain Eukaryota; kingdom Fungi; phylum Ascomycota; class Sordariomycetes; order Hypocreales; family Hypocreaceae; genus Trichoderma; species Trichoderma asperelloides. Next base: position 655,909 of record JAJKFY010000354.1, on the reverse strand, counting down.
TCGAGGAGAGTTGGATTGTTGATAGTGCTTCGTTGTTTGCATACATGTATTTGCTTGGATGGCTGCCGGACCAATTGACACACCCTACACGCCCTACACATACCTATATAGGGATATGCACTCTGTAATAGGTAGTATTGTGTGTAAAGCTTGTAATTAAAGTGGGATATAGCCCTGTATTCCCAATTTCTACGAGACTTGCTGTTAATAATAATACAGGAGATTAACATGATTATATTCTACACTCCGTAGCCTTCTTTGATATCTGCTCTCTATTAGTTCATGTCGTTTCTCCCCGGCGCCATGTATAGCCGAGGCCCGGCCGAACGGCAACCGGATCTTGAAAGTGGGTTTCGGGTAGCGGCAGTAACGAAAACCCCCCCCCGTTTTTAATTCTCTCTTTCGTCTTGGGCATTCCGATTCCGTTATTATGTCATATCTAAATTGTTAATTGAGAAGGGGTAAAAAGTCGGTTCCATTTATAAATTAAAAAGAAGCAAGACTTGGGTGGAGTTATGACGGGGGAAGTGAAGCTGCCTCTGCGCGCTGGACGGGAACAACAACAGCAGCAGCAGCAGCCGCCGCTAAACTCACCATCTTCATCTTCATCCACATCAACGGATAAGCGACGCAGACGGCGCAACATGTCGAAGCTCTCACCAGGACTGAAGGCGCTGATCAACGCGCCGTTTGCGAGGCCCGGGCCGTGCAGGGTCGCAAAGGGCGCTGCGTCGGCGCTGATGGGGGAAGTGTTTCGGGGCATTGCGCGGGAGGCGAGGGGGAAGGGCGTTGGGGCGAGGGCCTGGCTGGCGATTTCTGTGAGTGCTGGCTGTTTGGTGTTTTGCTCTATGATTGTTTTTTTTTTTTTGAGTTTGATGCAATTCGTAGAGAATTGCGTCTTGCTTTTGGCTTCACGTAATGTGAAGTGTTATAAGAGCTCCCTCCAACGGGCTGATGGCATTATCAGGGGAATGAGGGGAATCAAAAAAGACATCAAGTGACATGATGAAGTGAAAATGACTAATAAAACCAAACAAACAGGCTGCTGCTACCTTCACGCTAAACTCGCCTGACGCGCTCTCCATCCTCCACGGCATCGCCACAGCCGAACGTGGAGGCTCTCCAGCAGCCGAGGTGCGCACCGCGGAATTCATCCGCGAGGTTGGCCTCAAGTGCATCTCCTTCAACGGCATCCCGCGCACCATCAACTGCCTCAACGCCTTCCACGCGTCTCTCCCGGAGCACGTCACGGCGGCGCTGGGCAAGGAGCCGTCGCGCACGCTCAAGGCGGACAACGTCGAGGACGTGAAAGCCCGGGGCAGAGGGCTGTGGGATTCGATCTACGCGCCGTTTGAGGACAAGCTGGTTGAGAAGCTGGGCGTGTCGCATCCGGATCTGCCCGTGGTAATTCTGAATTGCCATTACGGCCCGCTGCTGTCTGATCCGGAGGGGGGGCAGACGAAGAGGGGGCTGGGGAGGGTCATGACGAGCTTGGTGGCGGTGGCGGCCTTGAGGGCGCAGACGGGCGTTGGGCCGCAGGTTTTGTCGCATGTGTTTGGGCTGAGGAAGGCGGTTGATGATGGGACGTTTCGGGATGATTTGGAGGTTGAAGGTGCGGGGAGGGAGGAGAGCGAGAGTGAGGAGGGGGTGAGGTGGTTGGCTGGGGATGAGGGAGGAGAGTGGATGTTGAAGGCTGTAGATAGGATTGTTGATGGATTGGGAGGAAGCAATTTTGGAGCGAAGCTATGATGGCGATTATGATGTTTGTATAATGATATGTGGATTTGAATACTGTTAGTCTTACTTTTTACAAATATACACATAGACAAGTTGTATATCAAGACGAAAGTACATGTACAAACGGGGATATGACTTCATATGCACGCTAACATTTTAAAGCTCTATGCTATGCCAAACACTCTTCTCTTTCAACTCGTCCAACACTAACAGAATAATCCAAATGGTATATATAAAAGATGATTATATCGGCCCCATATGCTCTCTGAACTTTAACCTAATAACTCCATTTATTGCTTATGTCCCTGGTGGGTATCTCGTTCCTCCTCTTTCTACACACAAGATCCCATTCTATTCTATTCCCAATCTCGCAAAAGTTTATTCCATGGTGATAACATCATCCGCTACCGTAAACGCCGCATCTGTCTTGCTCTTGACTTCCTCAACGGTAACACCCGGAGCCAGCTCAGTGAGCTTCAAGGTGCCCTGCTCGCGGTCTACCTGGAAGACACACTAATAAGAAAAAAGTTAGTACTCGGCCTTTTTCAAAAAAAAAAAAAAAAAGATTTAGAAAAGGGTGTAATTACCAAGTCTGTGATGATGGTGCTCACGCATCGAGCTCCCGTCAGAGGCAAGCTGCACTTTTGCACAATCTTGGACGATCCGTCCTTGGCAACGTGCTCTGTCGCGACAATGACTTTGGTGTTTTCCGGGTTGGCGACCAGGTCCATTGCGCCGCCCATGCCCTTGAAGAGCTTGCCGGGGATCATGAAGTTGGCGAGATCGCCTGCTGCGCTGACTTGGAGGGCCTGAGGAGAGGATGTCGTTAGCTTTTGTCAATTGATAACCGAAAATTGAAGTTTCTCGATAGTGGACTAGGTACTTACACCGAGGATGGAGACGTCTACGTGACCGCCGCGGATCATGCCAAAGGACTCTGAAGAGTCAAAGGTCGAAGCACCGGGAACAAAGGTGACGGTCTGCTTGCCGGCATTGACAAGGTCGCTATTTATTACCTTGGAGTTAGCTTTCCATCTTACAAAACACATCGCACCAAAATCCACATGAAATAGAGAAAAAAAAAAAAAAGACAGAGAGAGAGAGAGAGAGAGAGAGAGAAACTTACGCATCAACTTCCTCCAGCGTGGGATGCGGTCCCATGCCCAAAAGACCGTTCTCGCTCTGCAGCCACACCGTCCTCTCCTTGGGCACAAAGCACGCCGCCATGGTCGGGATGCCCACGCCCAAGTTAACATAGTAGCCCTCCTTGAGCTCATCAGACGCCCTCTTTGCAATGCGTCGCTTGCGCTCCAGCCCGGGATTTGCCTTGGCGTCCTTGGCCGTAACGTTTGCTTCTTCGGCCTCGGGATCTCGCAGCTGCAGACACTCGACCTGCTTCTCCACCGTGGCCTTGACGACTCGGTCCACGAAGATGCCCGGCAGGTGCACGTCGTCCGGGTCGATCTCGCCCACGGGCACAATGTTCTCGGCCTCGACAATGGTCAGCTTGGCGGCCTTGGCCATGAGCGGGCCAAAGGCGCGGGTGGTGCGGCGGAAGACGCAGTTGCCGGTGGTGTCGACCTTCCAGGCGCGGATGATGGCGACGTCTCCCGGGAGGGCGGTTTCCATGAGGTATCGCTTGCCGTTGAAGTCGCGGATTTCGCGCTTTTTGCCGTTTTCGAGGGGTTGGCCGCCGGAGGGGTTGTTGCGGATGGGGATTTCGCCGTCTTGGAGGAGAGTGTCTGTGATGATGATGTTAGTCTTTGCCCGCCATGTTCGTATATATATATATATATATGGATAGGTAGTCTTAAAAGTGTGAACAGTCGTGTCACGTACATGCTCCTGTAGGCGTATAAAACGCAGGAATGCCTGCTCCGGCTGCTCTCAGGCGCTCTGCTAGAGTACCCTGCGGGCACAGCTCAACCGCCAGCTCGCCATCGAGGTATCCCTTCTCGAGCACCTTGTTGCCACCCGTATATGATAAAATCAAGTTGTTGATTTGCCCAGACTCGGTAAGGTGGGAGAGTCCACCACGGCCTTCCAGGCCGGCATTGTTGGATACGGCAGTGAGGGAGTGTAGCGATTCGCGGCCTCGACGGTGGAGAGCTTGGATAAGAGTTTCTGGAGATTGGGGAAAATTTTTTTGATTAGTTTCAGTAATGCAACTATTTTGCCTTTTTTTTTTTTTTTAATTTATTTTTTGGTCCCCTCTTTTCGCAGGTGGCCAGACCAGACAGGCAAATGACGGGTGAAAATCACGAGATGGCATACCTGCAATACCACACAAGCCGAATCCGGAACTCAGAATCGTAGATCCGCTTTTTATGTCTGCCACGGCGGCATCGACACTTTCGTAAACCTTTGACTTTGGTCGAGTTTGCTGCGCCTGTGACAGGCGAATAGTTGTCGTCGAGAGGAATCGTATTCTTACGGGGCTGGCTCTTGTGGTTTGGCGAAACTGAGCCGCTGCGGAGTTGAGAAAGGAGGATCTGGTAGAGGCTCTTGGGAGGGCCAGTTTCGGATGGATTGGGCGAAGTAGGGTTGCCATTTTTGTACTATGTTGGCTAAGAAAAATAGATAGTGTGGGAAGGGGGAAAAAAAAAAAAAAGATAAAATGTATAGATGGGAGATAGATGTGCAGAGAGAGGGAGCTTTGCAGCTTATCACACTCAATCAGCTAATCATGCGAAATGAAGAAGAGAGAACAAAGAGAAGGTTATTCTTTGAGAGCAGAAAGTAAATAGAAAAATGACTCGATCCAAAAGCTACACATCAAGAGTCATGGCGAGACGCTATTCTTTTATATCGAGCTCTCGGCATTGCCAACATTAAAGTTGTCCCAAATACGGAACTTATTCGGGAATATGCCCTAGCCGGCCGGCCGGCCGGAAGTTTTAGCCCACGGTGTGGTGGAGCGGCTGGCCCGAGGGCCGGGGGGGGGGGCGAAAAAGAAAGAGAGAAGAAAGAAGAGCTTTCTCTGGATTCCCTGTGTTCCTATTGGCCGAGAGGAGAGGAACTAGAACAGGCACAGGGGGCGTTTGCAACTATTTGGAAAAATCGAGAAGCGTCGCCGATGATCTCATAGATGGGCATTGTTTGTTTGCTGCATGCGGCGTTTGCTGTCTATGCTGTGTTTGCTGACCGTGCCAGTTTCTATTGAGGGCATTGAGAGTTCATCAACTGGAGCGTCATAGCGTGCTCGTGCTGTGATGAGATGCTACCAACTACGGAATGAGAGATAATAAGTCCATGGGGGAGAGAACTGCGGCCTGCGCATTTCGGAATAGCAATGGAATGTGTGCCCCGTATTCCATGCTGCACAGCTCACTGACTCGAGTGTTTATGCATACGGGATCCTACATAGTATGCTTAGTCTACCCTGGAGTATGTAGCCCCCGCAGAATGGCATCTTTTAACTAACACCAGCCACCGTAGCTCCCGCTGTGAGATGATATAAGCCAGCTGTGCCAATGTATTCCTGAGAGTATAGCCTGAACTCGTCCGAGAGAAAATAGCTGGAAACATCTCGGTATTAGTATTACGGCGGATTACGAGCACTATTCAGACAAGGCCATTTACAAATATATCATCGCCGTAGCTGTCCATCACGGTTCACACGTACATCTATCTTATAGCTTGACGCTGCACCCAATTGGCCCCAACAATCTACCAGCAGATCTGCGCTCAGCATTACCCCATATTCCACCTATCCCCAACGAGTCATAGTCGAGACGGACGAACCTCCCTTTTGTTCTGCTTTTGTATGCAAACGACAAGGGTTCGATGCGGGGCAGGCCGTAGTGCGTGGTTGCGGAGAGACAGAAACCGCCGCCCTGCTCCCCCCCCAGACTCGCGAATCCTGCGCAAGAACAAGACGGCATTTGCTCAAATCTGTGTTGCCCCCCCCATAATACCCTGGCAGAGAAATAATGGGGAAAAAGTCAGAAAAAGGTATATGCGGAGAAGACGGATCGGTAGAGCCCAGCACCAACCCCGGGGGAAAGCTGCCCGAAGCTCTCCTCGGTTCTGGTGTTACCTTTTTGGCTTTTGCATTTACATCCCTTTGAAGCGGTGAGACAGACGCCTTTTGTTGTTGTTGTTGTTGTTGTTATTCACTGCAATGGCCATGTCGCGTGTTGGCAAGATAAACCTTGAGGATGAGAAGCAGCAAGAGCTGGAGCTGGAGCATGGAGTTGGCTCTGAGCAGGAGCGCCGGCAGGAGGCTGCTCTGGCGAGGAAGATTCTGTTCAAGATAGACACGAGGTAGGGATTCCAAACTCTCTAGTGGAAAACTGTCCATGACGGATAGCATTGTGTACCGTCATCACAAATGACTGCCCATTATCAATCGAATGCTAACCAGCGCTGCTTCTGCAGAGTTATGCCCATTCTGGCTCTTTTGCTTCTCTGCTCGTTCCTCGATAGGACCAACGTCGGCAACGCCAAGATCCTCGGCCTCGAGTCCGACGTAGGCATCACAGACACCCAATACTCGCAAGGCCTCGCCGTCTTCTACGCCACCTACATTGCCTGGTCCGTCTTCTTCTCCACCATGCCATGAAAATTACAATCATCACAACAACAACAACAAACAACACTAACAACCAGATTCTCTCTCTCTCTCTCTCTTCCAGCGAACTCCCCAGCAACCTCGTCCTCAAGAAATTCTCCCCGCGCATCTGGCTCCCCACGCTGACCGTCGCCTGGGGCATCATCACCATGTGTCTCGGCTTCATCCGCTCCTTTGGCAGCTTCGCCGCCGTGCGCGCCCTGCTGGGCGTCGCCGAGGGCGGCCTCTTCCCCGGCATCGTGCTGTACCTGTCCAGCATGTACACGCGCGGCGAGCTGGCTCTCCGCATCGGCATCTTCTACACGGCGGCGTCGCTGTCTGGCGCCTTTGGGGGGCTTTTGGCAAGGGGGTTGTCGGCGATTGGGCCGCGGGGCGGGCTGGAGGGCTGGAGATGGATTTTTATCGTCGAAGGCCTGTTGGTGAGTTTTTTTTTTTTTGTTTTTCGTTGATAAGAGGTGTGAAGTTGGTGGATTGTGGAATTCATGGTGAATGAACTGACTTGTGAACAAAAAATAAAAAAAGACTGTTGCTTCTGGCATATTTGCCTTTATCTGGCTGCCGAATGGCGTTGCCAGCGCAAAGTTTCTCTCGACAGAGGAGCGAGATTTTGCTTCTGAGAGATTGGCAAACGACAACGGTGGGCGCTTCAAGTAACGCTCCCCATATCCTTACTCTGCGCTCCTCTTAGGTAGAACCAAACTGACTCACTTTCATCGTCATATAGCCCGGCACTCGAAGCAGAAGAAGCCTTCAAGTGGTCCGAGGTCCGCCGCGGTCTCTTCAACGTCCAGATTTGGCTTACCTCGACGGCCTATTTTGCCATGCTCTCGGGCGTCTACTCGTTTGGTCTTTTCGTACGCTTTCTCAAATCATTCTTCTTCCCTCCCTTTTATACGCAGTCGATTGGGTCTGATGTTAACTTGAAGAAAGCTGCCTACGATTGTCAATGCCCTTCAAATCACGACCAACGCCAACAAAGTCCAGCTCTGGACCGTCATTCCTTATGCCGTGGCAACTCCCACTACCGGTGCGTTATTGTATCGCACTCACACATGAATAGAAATAGAAATAGAAATGCTAACATGTCGCCCCCGCCAAGTTGCCGTCGCCTTCATCTCTGACCGCATCAAGCTCCGAGGTCTGCCCATGCTCGTCATGCTCCCCATCTCCATTATCGGCTACGCCACAATTGCCCACGTCCAGTCAGCCAGTGTCCGCTTCGGCATGACTTGCCTCATGGCCATGGGCATGTACAGCTCCGTGCCGTGCGTGCTGGTGTGGAACGCGAATAACTCGGCGGGACATTACAAGAGAGCGACAACGTCGGCTTTGCAGCTGGCTGTAGCCAACTGCGGAGGGTTTGTTGCGAGTATGACTTCCTCTTATACTCTCTCCTCGGTATTCAGATGGCTAATGAGCGAGTGTGTTTACAGCATTTGTATACCCAAATAGAGAGGGGCCCGTCTATCTGAAGGGACACTCCATCATTCTAGGACTGCTGTGCTACGCGTGGTTTGCGTAAGTATTCCCCCCCCCCCCCCCCTTTACTATTGGATCCTGGTTATTGTACTCTCTGGAAGAACAAGGAGGCTGATTGCAAACAAATAGCGTCTTGGTCAATGTGCTTTGGCTATCCAAGATTAACAGAGACAAGAAGATGGGCAAATACGATCAATACGCCGGCTGTGGCGATGATCGCGATCCCGAATTCGAAATGATTTTATAAACAAACACTTTTCTTTTGTTCCTGTCTACGAGACTATGTAGCATCATAGCTAGCGGATGGATTTGGTTTAATTTTAATGAGCTGATACACACTATCCCATATGTCAACATGCCCTCATATTTTTGCTCCTTGTAACTGATTTAGCCTCGTGAGAGTGGACTATCTACCGTATCCAAACCCATCATCCAAGCAACACCTTGACCACTTCTTCAACCTCATCCGTGTTTCCAAATATGATACCTCCCCGCTCATCACAGCCCTCCACCCCCTTCTCCAACACATCCCCCCCATTCTCATCCACAGCCTTTCCGCCAGCACACTCCACCACCAATCCCACAGGAAACAGCTCATACAGCTTCCTCAACTTCGCCTTACTCGTCTGCGTCACAGGCGAAATGTACACGCCATGGCCTTTGGTAAGAATGTGGCCCAGATCCGGAACAAGCCCCCCGCTATACCGCAGCGTGTACTTTTCCTTGATGAAAGAGGCAATAAGTTCAGCATAGGACGGTGACTCGGCAGCAGCCCGTAGATTGGCGGGGGCAAAGTATCGCGTTTTGTACGGCGGCGAGGAGAGCCGGACGTTTGGCCGGACGAGCTCAACGTTGTGGCCGCTGTCGTCCAGCCCAAGCTCAAAGCACAGGCCGGCATCTTCCGGCTTCTCTCGTATAGCCACGATTGCAGTCGTTCGCGGCCCGTAAACCCCCAGTATCGAGCAGATTTGCTCTTTGGGGCTCTTGCCCAGCGCGGTTTCGCCTTTCCAGATTCCCAAGATTGTGCCCACGGACCAGTTTGCGCCTATGATGGAGCTGCCGTCAAGAGGATCAAAGGCAACTGAGAATCTCTCATCCGAAGCAGCAGCAGCAGCAGCTTCTTCTCCTCCTCCCTGATGGACCACCTTCTTCTCTTCCGGGTCTTCCTCGCTGCTCGCTGTCACTACAAGCGGGCATTTCGCCAGCGCTGCGCGAACCGCATTCTCAGCCGAGACGTCGACGTTGAGCTGGTCGTCTCCAAACAGGTTTGCTGATCCGGCGAGGGCTACGTGATGCGAGGTACGCAGCGATGCGCCGATCTGAGAGATTGCGGTGAGGAGGTGCGGGAGGAGAGACGTGCTGAGAGCGTGGAGAGTTGGAGATGGTGATTGAGAGAGCTGAGGGGGCAGCCATGGAGGCAGAGGAAGGGGAGGTTGTGAAGACATGTTGTGAAACACTTTTTTTTTATGCTGTTTGAGGGAGGGAAAAAAAAAATGTTTGTTGAGTCTTTTTGGTTTGAGAGGCGAGATTCTGGAGATGCGGGTTTTTGGTGTTTTGGTGGAGATAGCGGGCTAGCGGTTCAAAGCGCGGATGATCGACTTTTTTAAAGTTTCACTCGCTCTTCTGTCTTTAAACAGCATCATTCCGGTGAAAGAAATCAGATACAGTTAAAACCATAGTGTGTAACTTCAATTGATACTTGGCTCTTTGGTAGCACACAGCACCTCATTCACGTAAAGCTGCCACTCAACTTGTTTAATGGAACGACCAAGCAGGCCCCGACCCAAATTTTGAGATTCTGACATATAAAGCACCTAAAAACTATCATGATGCCGTACTACTTCAACTACATTCTACATAATAAGGCATCCTATGGCAAAGCGGGCCTCATAATGTCGCACATGGCCGATTTATCTCATCGATTCCAGGGCCTTGGCTAACCATGAGTCTTTCGCAAATTGGCCGGGTTCGCAATAAACGCGGCAGCCACTCCAATGGCAGCCACCAGAGTGGTTGCAACAAAAGCAAGCCTCAGTCCATCATAGTATACTAGTCGAGCGCTTAGCTGGATATCAGGCGGAAGCGTGCGCAAGGCTTCCACCGAGTGTCGAATCTCATCAATAATCTACACAAAAAGAAATGCTGCGTCAGTTGTCATTTACCTCACCACTTAGAAAAAATATTGAAATCGACATAAAGAAAAGGGTCGTACTCTCCATTTATCTGGTACCTCGCTCAAGACCTGTGGTAAGCGTACACTGAGCGTGTTTTGAACAATGGTCGACGTGACGGATACTCCCCAGACGGTTCCGAGGGATCGAACGAGATAGGTAGTCGAAGCGGATACGGCATGATCTGCAAACAAATGTTAATCAAGGTCTACTATCGAATCTTGTTGGCTAAACCACATGTATAAGGACATACCTGAATGAGAGTGGGATGCAATCGATATAAACAAAATCGCCGGATACACCATTCCTGTGCCCAAGTGAGAAGGAAATATATACCAGACATACTTCCATGGCGCATCTGAAAAAGCCCACGACGAGACCATAGCTTGGCCAACCGTCATGAGTATGAGTCCCGTTCGCATAAGTGGAATCAGCTTTCCCCACCGAGACATGACTGTGCCTGAGATCAAGCCTCCCAAGGGCATGGCCAACGAAGGCAGAGACAGACGAACGCCCGCTTTAGTAGCCGAATCTTGAAGGACAGCCTGGAAGAAGAGCGGAAGCATGAAGAGATACTGCTCAGCAGCTGTTAGTTGAACAAACTCGACAACTTTCATAGCCGTTACTTTATGGCAGGATTAACAACGAACCCCATACATCGACATGCCCGCGCAAAGGTTGGCAACTTGCGTGGCAATCGGCATTGTTCCCTGCAGCATCCTCAGCGGTATGATTGGCATGGCCGTCGTGTTTCCCTCGACACGAATGAAGACGGCAAACAGCACAACGCTAATCGCCAGCGCTCCGATAACCCAGGGACTGCTCCAGGGCAGCTCATTCCCACCAAGGCTCAGCCCAAGCAGCTGCGTCGAGACAGCAGTGACGAGCAGCAGGGCGCCCGAGAAATCGATTCTCTTCCACAGAGCGCCAAATCCACCTTCGGCAGCGATCCCCTGGTGCTGGTTCTTGAGCACGAAATACCCGGCGATGAAGGCAAAGACCGAGAAGGGCACCTGCAAGAGGAAGCACCAGCGCCAGCCGATGTAGTCGGCAATGGTGCCGCCAAAGGAGGCTCCGCAGATGGCTCCGAAGCCAACGACGCCGTTTTGCATGGCTTGATACATGCCGCGCTTGCGAAAGGGAATCATGTCCGAGTTGATAATGGTGGCTAAGGCCGTAAAAAGTCAGTACAAGGAAAAAAGTGTAAAGTAAACCAGAGAAACAAGTTTGAAAACACACCCATCGTCATCAGTCCCGCTCCGCCAACGCCGGTAATGGCCCGCATACAATTCAGCGTAAAGACGGTGCTCGCCACGCCGCAGCCGAGACATCCCAGCGCAAAGACCACCGTCGACACGAAGAAGCACGCCCGCCGGCCAAAGATGTCAGACACCCGGCCGTAGAGCGGCTGAAAGGCCGTGGCGGTGACGAGGTACGACGTGGTCAGCCAGGAGGCGCTGTTGGCGGCGTCGAACTCGGAGCTGATGACGGCGTACGTGGCCGCGGTGATTGTGCCGTCGAAGCCGTAGAGGAAGACGTTTGTCATGATGGCGAGCTGGATGGGGACGAAGCCCAGGGGAGGGGACCAGGCTTGGGACGCATCGCTGTCGTCGTCTGCTGGCGTTGTGAGGAGAGGCGTGTCTTCTCGGGATATTGGGGGGGATTGGCGCTCGACGTCGATTGAGGATGAGTTTGGCAGATTTATGGCCGGCGGCGATATAAGCGGCGGCGTCGTGGCTGGTGCTGTTGAGGCCATGGTGATGTGAAACTACTGCTTACAAGAAGAGTTGAAGTCTGAGTTTTGAGTTGCGGGTTGTTGAAACTGAAGAGAGAGGCAGCTTTGCTTCTTTTAAAATCAACGAGACAAGACCTGAACAATATAATCCCACAATTGCGCAAAATGCACTCCCATGTAAGGCGGTTCGAAAGCCTCTATTTTTAAATTTCAATTTTTTTTTTTCCCCGGTTCTTCTTCCCCAAATCACGCACCAGGGATCTTCCCTGCCGCCTCTGCAAATCCACTCACCCACACCAAAAGCGGGAATTGCACCATCGCCTTGTGCGTCTTTCGTGATGCGCCAAACTCCGAAAAGAAATACTACATACTACCCTGGCTTTTAATGCAGGGGGGTTTGTTACTCATTTTTCATTTAATTGAATGAATGACAATTGTAAACAAATCATTGGCTAGAAGCCAAAAAAAAAAAATTGAAAATGAAAATTAGACGAGAGTATAACTTACACAGGCTGTGTGGAGAGGGGGGCGATTTCTTTGGTTGGGGAAGACCGGCGAGTGAGTAAGAGCCGATGAGCCGCTGGTTCGGATGTCGTCTTGCTGCTGTTGAGCACGCAATTAGCAGGCATGTCGACCTGGATGTTAGTTATTAGTCACACTCTCTGGACTTTGTAATATTTTAATACGATTTCACAGCAAAGGAGCAAATTGTCTCATATGACTAACTACTCTACCTGGCGTAGGTAGAACCATTACCATAACTTACTCAATCCTATACAGCATGAGCTCTATTCTAGAACCTCACTCAACTAGCAACGAAGAAGATAAATTTCAATTTCATTTCTCATGTTGGCGGTATATTCATCGCCACTAATGACACATTCATTCTCAATGTCACACAAAATGCCACAGACACACCAACACGTTCTCTCTGTCTCTCTCTCTCTCATTTCTTCGCATCATCCTTCATGCCCTGCTGAATCCACTCCCTCGCCTTCGCCGCCATCTCATCCATCTCCTCAGATGTCAACTTCGCCGTCTCAAACGCCGTGTGCTTGTCTGGCACATTACGACCCTTTTCGAAGCCCGGCCGCTGGAGAAGCGTGTTGAGCCACTTTTCGACGTGCGGGAACTCGTCCAGCGAGACGCCAGCATAGGCTGAAGAGAGAGTGTATTAGTTCAATTTTTTTTTTTTTTTTTTTTTTTCTAAAAGAGTAATAATAAAAGGTACAAACGTAGAGCTTACCGTGAGAGGCAACCCATCCCCAGGCTGCAACATCAGCAATGGTCACGCGGTCGCCGACGAGGAAGCCCGAAGTGGACTTTGCGAGCTGTGCTTCCATGACGGAGTAGAGACGACGGGTCTCGTTGACGTAGCGGTTGATGCCGTATTGGATCTTCTCAGGTGCATATCCTACCAAGCATGTTCAGTACTGAATTGCCCTTCTCCCTCAAGTCGGGATCATGTCGAGAGAAAGAGAGAAAAGACAGAATTGGGGAAGGGAGGGGGGGTAAGGGAAGCGTACTGTTGAAATGGTTTGCCTGTCCCTGCATAGGACCCAAGCCACCCATCTGCCAGTGAAGCTATTTTGCACAGAGTCAGCCAAACACAACATCAACTTCCACCACTTAAAGCAGGGAGAAGAGAGAGGGGGGGATGATTCTCCTCACCCAGCTGTTCACCTCCCACGTCTCCTTAGAGTCTCTGGGATACGAAACCTTGTGGTCCTTGTCATAGCGGTCCACCAGATACTGCAAGATGGCGCCGCTCTCAAAGACGCGAATGTCGGATCCGTCAGTCCACTTGTCTGTGATGGCGGGAATGCGACCATTCGGGTTGATCTCAAGGAACCAAGGCTCCTTTTGCTCATTGCTGCTCATAGTAATTCTATGGACCTACAACGAAAAAGAAGAAGAGAAAGGCAAGTTATTAGCTTTAACATAGCAACGTAGGGGCTTGTCATCTAATACGCGTATATGACTTTGAGGATAGGTTTTTGAAATGAAATGAAATTATTCACCTTGTACTCTAGGCCCAGCTCCTCCAGCAGGATAGAAACCTTGATGCCATTGGGCGTGCCCGCCGTGTAGAGCGTGATATCAGTCGGGATGCCCATCTTGGTGGATAACTATTTTTTTTTGTCTTGTCTTTGATTGCGATGTACGATTTTGCAGCTGCTTACTACCGCACCGATTTAGATACGTACTATGTAAATGAATAGGTAGGTGTATATATACCTATGGTAAAAGACGTCAATATGAATAATGTCGAAGCTGCTTAGAAATCCTGCCACTATTTCAAATACAGCTTCCCCACTTTGACAAAGCGGAGATGTGATGGGCCAAGCTGTGACATGCCCGCACTTTAAAAGGAAGTGCAAGCGGAGACAGCCTCGGGTGCCAATATCGGGCGCCTCTAGTTGAACCGCTGTTAGTCTCTTCAGCGCTATGCTGCGGAGAAGGAGAGGAAAAAAAAAGGGGGGCAAGACTGAAGCACTGCTTGAGAAGCCATGCTGACAGTCGTCGAGTGAGTAACACGTAGTTGATATAAACTCGACCTATATATGAACTAGCTGTTAGTAATAATGCTTATTCTGTGTGCAAGTATTCATTAATAAATATTTCGCGCACTATGAGAGATGGGATATCAAGCAAGCCGGAATTACCTGTATGAGAGAATAAGCTTGTCGGCCTTCCAATCAGTCGCCGCCAGAGCATACTCAAGACTGGGCACAAGAAAATCAAGAGTCAAATTTATAAAGCGTGAGTCTTTAAACTGATCATCTCATTCGACCCTTGAATGATTTAGTAAATTGTGGTGAGAATTCCCTTTAGCTCTACGCCAAGAACAGAGTTACTTCAACGTCATAAGCCACCAAAAAGCATTCAACTAACCACATCTCCTCACTTCATAAGCTGTGAAATTTCCAATTCACTGAAATGCTTCATATCACCATCACACCATCCAAAAATAAGGAAAACTAGTATTCGGCTTCCATTCTTATGTTCATATTCATATTCAAGTACTGCCTTATAGTCGCAGATAGCTAGCTACAGATTTGTCTTTATCTCGAATAAGTTTCCAATGCGAAAGAGAGAAAAGGAAAGTAGGAAAGAAAAGGAAAGAAAAAGCAAATCCCTGATCAGGTAAAATGGCGTAAAGTAACATCCGTCCAAAAAAAAAAAAGTTCATCAAAGTCATCTCGCGTTCCGGCGCGCGCTGTCATATCACGGCTCTATCCAATAAATAAACAAGTAAATGCTTGGTGGTTTCCATCTTTCAGCCGTTGTTCTGTTCAATCTCTGTCGTCCAACAAATTCATGCCCATGTTCTAAAGAAGAGAAGAAGAAAAAAGAGCGAATGGTATCCTTGGGCTTGTCATACTGATGTAGTTCCTCCAGAAAAAAAAACGCCAGGTGGCACATTTCAAAGGACTGGGCCCCTGTATCATGTGCGCATGCAAAAACAAACAAATCCCCCTCCTCAAGCCAAGGTACATTGAGTGAAGGCTTCACTTTCAGTATCCTCGAACAAGCAATCTCAGCAATCATGGAAGATATAAGAAAGAGGGAATAATACTGCCACCGTCCAATATACGCGCTCAGAAATAATAAGAAAAGGTTGAGGGAAAGCCATCATCCCGTATCGTGGACGCAACACCAGTGCAGTCCTCATTGTGGTTAAATCGTAAAATAGGTCATCTCATCTCGTCGTGTAGGTCAAAACCAAGACTGAATCGGAAAAGGAAATAAGCGAAAGAAATGTCGAGATAAAGAGAAAAAGAGATTCAAAAAAAAAAAAAGACAGCATATGCAAACAGTTCTGTTAATGAGACTCGAAGGGGTACCAAGGCTCCCGTGGAGGATTTTTATTTTCAGTGAAATGTCGTCGAGTTAAGACCAAGACCAGGTCATAAATAGGGAGGCACAGCAGAAAGAATATGAAATGGAATATAAGAATGGAAGCCAGGCGCCGTCAAGCGTACGTAGAATATTCTTCGCGCGACTTGGGGGTTTGATAGTGGGTGTAATGCGCATCCTCGTACGAGTAGTTCTTGTTGGTCTTGACCTTGGAAAATTGGGCAGATCCGGCCGAAGTAGAGTAGCCGCTTTCACGCGTTGGCATGGAAGGTCGACCGTCACTGTGGCCCGCAGCGTAATAGGCATATCGATCCTGCTCGGGCTCTGCGCGACGGCTATACGACGGCTGTCGGCCACTCTCGTATCCAGCGTATCGAGAGGTTTCTGTATAACCTTGATCCATGGATTGATCTCTCCTGCCGGTACGATTTCTGCGATCCCTTGCCTGGTGATAGTCATCCGAATCATCCTCTTCGTTGATTTGCGCGGTATAGCGCGAACGATTCCGTCCGCGAACTTCGAATCCCTCTCCATAGTTGTAGGTTTTAGAGCGAGTGATGGGCACAGCTCTCGCATAGCTGCTTGGATCAGCCGGCATGGTGTTTGTCCTCGACAAATGAGGGGGGGAGCCAGACATTGTCGGATGGGATGCATGGCGTGGGGAGCCCATGGGAACAGAGTCAGCGACGGGTTCTCGCGATGACTTTCTATACTTGGCACGATTGCTTTCCGTCGAGCCACGACGGGGTCGCGCCGCCGCCGATGAACGACGAGCGTCATCTTCCTCGGGGACGGGGAAAGCAGACGTTTGGTTGGGAGCTGGTGGGGGAGTTGGGACAGCGGGAGGCTGGGTCATGTGGTGGCTGTAAGTCACAGACCGCTTAGGAACATTAAGATTGCCCTCCTTGGCCCGAGTCATATTAATGTAAGAGGCAGCATCTTGCAACTTGGCGTGGGTATCCTCCCAGGACGAGGATGGCTCTGCAGCGACTGGCGCAGCTCGCACAGGCTCATACTTGCTTGTAACGAATTCAGGATAAGACTGAACAAGGGGAGGAGGAGACACTATGGGAATAGCGTCACGGTGATCTCGGTCTCGCTGCTTGTCATCGTACTTTTTGCTCGCCTTCTTCTTGTCGGATTTAGGGATGGGAACGTTATCGTCGCTAAAGTCATCGTAGGCAGTTGCCAACTTTGCGTGCTTCTTCTTGTCGTCCTTCTTCTCCTTGGTCTTCTTTTCTCGGCGAGCGTCTTTGGCATCCCTCTCAGCGCGGCGAGCGGCCTCTTCCTTGTCGGCTTTCTTTCTGCGCTCGCGCTCTTTGCTATCCTTGTCGCGCTCACGTTCGCGCTCCCTTTCGCGATCACGTTCACGTTCACGTTCTCGTTCTCTTTCTCGTTCTCGCTCTCGTTCTCGCTCTCTCTCTCGTTCCCTTTCTCTTTCTCTTTCTCTTTCCCGCTCGCGTTCCCGTTCTCTCTCGCTATCCCGCTTTGAGCGGCTATCCACGTAGGTAGTATCCCCTCTCCTTGTGCGCGAAGAGCTAGTCTGGTATACCCGATGGCTGTAAGGCAGATCATCTTCGTAGGATCGCGATTGCGCATATGATTTTGAGGCTGAGGGGGGGACGCCGGGGGCCGCCTTGTAGGACGAGGCGCGATGCGGGTCGGCAGTTCGAACTTCAAAGGTGCTAAATCTGGTCTTGGAGGCTGATCGCGGCGGAGTCGAAACGGCAGTCTTGCGCAGCTGCTCTCTCAATTCGGCCAATCTGACCTGGTCGTCGTACTTTTTCCGCTCCTCTTCGTCGGTCAGCAGCTCATATGCCTGCTGGACCTTTTGGAACTCTTCCTGTTTCTGTGCCTTGAGCGTCGGGTCCTGCACCTTGTCGGGATGGCACTTCAAGACAAGCTTGCGATAGGCCGTGCGAATGTCCTTTTCTTGAGCATCCTTGGCAACACCGAGAACCTTGTAATGATCCGGAAGGGACGAGGAGCTCATGGTGGGTGGTGCTAGGGGGGATGACTGGAGTGCCTTGCAGCAGTAAGAGGCTGTGTCAAAGGTCTAAGCTATAGAAGCGTCCTGAGGGCAGCTTGCATCGAGTCCACAGCGACGGGGAGTGAGAAGCTGCGACAAATGCTTGAATTGGTCTCTCAGACCAAGAGCGCGCAGTCAAGAGAAAAAAGGGGGCACTGCGGTCCGAGATGGCCTGAGGATGAGGGGGGCAATTTATGAGTAAGTAGGTAGCAGCAAAAGCTGTACTAGTATAGTGTATAGTAGCAAGTACGAGTAGCAAAAGCTGTATGCAGGCGGGAGGCGAATAACAAAAACCCAGCTGCCTGCAATGGAATGCCAGCCGCCGCTGATTTGGCTGAAAAAGGAATGACAGCCTTCCGGGCAATACGCAGAAAAGGTCGGAAGCAAAGGGAAGGGAAATCAGACAACCGGCGACAGGGCAGAGCCAGAGGCAAAAAAGAGGCGGGCTGGACAGATGCAACGAAGCACACGCAAGGCTTGCGGGAGAATCAAGATGGAGGCTCGCCGTCCCCTTTTGGCTTGTTTGGGGGGAGAGGGATCGCTGGTACCTTGGGCCTTGTACCTGAGGTCGTGAGGTCACGGGCCCGGACGGCGGCTGCACGAGGTGATTCGGCAGAAACGGGCCAGGGCTAGAGGGTGCTAGCCGTGCTAGAGGCGCTGGCGCTGGCAACAGGGACAAGGCACAGGACAGGCACTAATAGCGGAGCGCAGCACACGAGGGGCGCCGGCCTAGGCAGGATCCGTCGCTGCTAGAGGCGTAGCGCAGCGAACGCTCACGTACCTCGTAGAGGGTGGTGGGGGAGGCGAGTCGCGGATGGGTTGAGCGGGTGGGCTGCGGATGGTGAGATTTGGTCGGTCGAGTCGCTGTGCGTGTCGACGAGGGGTGGCCTCTTAGCCTCTGCGCCGGACGGGTGGCGGGAGGCGTGGCGGGTTAAAAGCTCTCCTGGGACAGCGAGCAAACGTGGCTGAGGCTTGACGTTGACGACGACGGCAGTGACAATGGCAATGGCAATGGTTAGCTAAGCGATGACAGCGACACGAGTTGTCGGCATTCAGCAGTCTCGGCGCCCGTCTTCGCCCGTCTTCGTCCACGCGCCTTTTTCTCTCTCTCGCAGCGTTGCCGGCGTCCTCGGTTCGGAGAAGGCGACAGAAGAATATGGAGGCGGTGGGATTGGTCAGGGCCCGGCGCTGGAGCTGGAGCGAATCGGAAGGGGGTCAGTGAATGCGTCAGCCAGACAGGCTGGGAGGACAGCGCTGGGCTGGAGCGCGTGACAAACCCAAAGCAGGGCAGCGCAGAGCACCCGGATGAGCAAGCGGTGCGTGAGTGCGCGAGTGAGTGAGTGTGAGTGAGTAAATAAGTGAGTTGAGTGAGTGTGAGCGAGTGAGTGTATGTATGTGATTGTTTGTCGATGAGACTCTCTGCGCTCTCCTCTCCTTGCGTTTATAATCGATCTCAAAGCAGCAGCCGCCGAATGAGTGCACGTACAGTATGGATGTAATCAGACAAAGATTAGGTGATGACTCCAGGGCTTTATTATGCAGCTCACACAGGCACACAGTAGATAGAATGTACCTGTAAGCAGCAATCGGCGTTACAAACTGCTTAGAAGTGAAGCCAGGGGGAGGAACTGGGTGAGAGAAAAGGACGCGAGGGGTACCAGGTCGCAGGTGCCCAGATATCGGCTGACGTCTGGTACTCTTCGAGTAGCAGCGGCGGGATGGGTTGTTTCGCTTTAATAGATGAGCAAGAATCCGATGACGATGCCGATGACGACCGACAATTGAGCAATCAATGACTTGTTGCTGTACTCTCCCCAGATCTAACAAACAAGCAGAACGACCAGATGAGTCAATTGCTGGTGGAATTAATTGGGTATTCCTCAGCGATTCCAGCGTGGCTGGTGCAAGGCAGATGCTGAGTCGCTGCAGCGTGTGCTGGAGTGGCGAGGCCTGCGTCTCGCATTCAGGCGCTTATAGGAGCCGCGTGTTAAATGCGGAGATGGATCTCAAGCGCCAGAACGGTCGATCAATTACTGCCAAGGCAGCAAAATACACGCAAAATACCGAATGGTATACTAATGAGAATGCGGGAATCAAGGAAGCAGCGTAATTGTACATGTAAAAGCGCATGGGACTCGCTGTGTCAGGCAGTCGATCTCTGGAGAGGGCACAGGCGGTGTAGGTCGAGGCCGCAACGAGGGAGCTAGCGATGGCTTGGACGTGCAAGGAGTGCTAGACAGTAGGTAGTACCTAGTAGTATGCGTATTGTATAATAGTGAGTCGTATTCAGAACGTAGAAGGAGAGTGAGTGTACAGCCGTGGTATGGTAGGTATTGTGTAGTGCTGTGACAAGCTGCGATTGGGCGCAACGACGAATTCTCGTCCCGGTCAGCGGAGCTTGGATCCTTGGAAACCCTCCCCACAATCAGCTATCGGCGGGAGAGGGACTAGAAAGAAAGCAATTGATTAGGGTTAGCGAGAGGGAGCCAAAGAACAAACATGGAAGACGCAGATGGAGCAGAGTCAGATTGTGGAGATTGATAGAAGGACGAGATGCGAGGTGGTGCTGCTGTCTTCCAAGACGAGAACAAGGTGTGTGTCTTATTGTCATGTACAGTAGCTGCTGCCCGCTTCCTGCGTGCAGGCCGCGAACAAGTTGGTTGGCATTCTCTTGCGAGCCCGGCGTGGAGGGTTATTTATTATAAGTTTTACAGAGCATGTGTCTACAGAATGGCGCATCAGAGATACGCAAGCACAGTTCCAGATGTGGAATGGAATCATCTACATGTACTCCACGGCGCCTCGTGGTGGATGCTCCCGCATCAATGCAAGAGCCTCAGCGACAGCACAGCTGCTGGCAATGGCTCCAAGGCGCAAAGTAGCTCCAGGTATTCCAGTGTCTTGCCTCCTTATCGCATTGGGCGCGGCACAAGCTGTCTATAAGCCCCGGCAAGCATCAGCAGCTCCTGAGAGCCTGTCGCCTCCAGTCACGAGAAAGGGTCGACTCCATCGCTCGTCGCACGCTCTGCCACTCGGCTACCTGCCCTTGCCTTGGTTGAGCGTCATTTGCTGGCCAGCAATCACATCCCATGAGCGTCTCCCTCCCCGAATGCCCCGAGCCTCCTTGACCTGCGTCTGCGCTCGCCAATGGCGTGGCAGCTCGACGCCCTCTCAAAGACTCCAGGCTTGATCCTTTGCCTCTCTTGGGTAGGCCGCTTTCGCCAGACAGCAGCTTGTACATATGCGAGGCACAGTCTCCAAGATGCATCCGCGCTGCCGGCCGCGGTAGACCGGGGTCCTACAGGAACAAGCACGCCAAAGGAGCGAGCGAGCTGTTCCCGACTGCGGGGAGGCCATCGAGGGGACCATAGAGGGGCATATAATAGCGAGTAAAGCAAAACCGGCTGAAGAAAGGCGAAACGCAAACAATAGACTTGGCCCCTCCTGTCGCCCAGAGCGACCATCTACAGATGTCAACAGACTGACCCGCAGCGAGTTTCGCTCTTTGGATCTCCCCCGCTTTAGAGGAGACCCAGCATGGACCATTGCTTGTACATACATACGAGACGGCAGAGCGCTGTCTGCATGTTGACCTGAAGAGAGCAGAGAAGCTGCAGGATTACCGATATACGGAGCAAAGGCCACCGTACGAGCACGGAGGACATACCTGATCCTTACATGCTCGTAAGCTCCTTGCTTCAGAGGCATGTGAGGACGCATGTACTCCATACATGGACCTGTATGTGCGACGCGGCAGAGCAATGTTGCCCGCATCACGAGCCTCCACGGGGTATACAGGTATCTCGAGCTCAGACAAAGGTGGCCCAGTACATCTACTTGCATTTGATGTTCTGCCCCGCCATGACAGCAGCCGCTACAAGGTATTGATACCTGTGCCGCCCCAGGGGTATCCAGCCAGATGCATACTGTATCGCATCGCATCACATACTACTGATATCGCATATCGCCGACGGAGAGCTTAGCTGCACTTTCTGGCCTACGACTTGCATGTGGCCGCGGGCTACAATTCGCTGCGGCCAGAAACCAACAAGCGTTGCTGCATGACACCATCTGGGGCTTTCTTTCTCTCTTTTCCACCACCAAACCCACGGCCTATCACAAAGACAGACGCGCCTCACTCACCCCTCTCTCGTAGCCAATACATATGGGCCCCCCATGGGCCTCCCACACCCATTCGACTTTGATTCACCTCGCCATTCGATGTGGGAAGTGCCAGCGTGGAGCAGTTAGTCGAGAAGGATGGAGGCCCTATGGCTTTGGTTGGCAGAAAAGGGGGAATCTACGCAGGCAACGTGCCTCCAACCACCGCTAGATCCAGGAACAGGTTGTCGTGTCGTCGCCTCAGGCGGGCCAGCGAGGCTATGGCAGCAAAAAGAGACGCACCCAAGCAAAACGTGAGGCCTTGGGCGGGCTTCCGCACCTCTTGGCGCATGATTGGACAGGGCCCCGGGACCTGTCAGAAAACCCCCCTCCAATCCAGCTCTGAGCTTCCAAGACATTCCATTCGACGA
The DNA here is from genome assembly GCA_021066465.1 of Trichoderma asperelloides. NCBI lineage: Eukaryota > Fungi > Ascomycota > Sordariomycetes > Hypocreales > Hypocreaceae > Trichoderma > Trichoderma asperelloides. The sequence goes on along the minus strand of JAJKFY010000354.1, from coordinate 633,792 downwards.
AACGGCCACTGGCCCAACCAGGTGACGACGTGCGGCCCCAGTGAAACCCGCGTGGTGGACGAGCAGCCAAGCCACGCTCTCCTGACTGGACGGCTTGGGCCTGACACGAGTCGAGCCACTTGAGCTAAAGGGAGAATTCCGTCACTCATCCACAATAAGCTTCCCGTCGAGTCTACTGCTAGTTTGCTATAGTACAGTGCAGAGCAGCCAAGTATTGAGCTGAGCTGTAGGTCTGCGGGGAGGGAGAGGAGGGGCTTTTGCTGCCACTATCCGTACTGCGACAAGCACATAGATAGTAGTACTTGGGTATAAGCAGGATACTACTAAATACTACCTAGGCACTGCCACATCGCCGCTACAAAGACCAATGCGCATAGCAAGCAGAAGGATGAACGACGAAGCCCCGTCAGGATCCAAAGATGGATCGTTGGCGGGTAGCTTGTAAGCAGAAGCGGGCAACACCAGCGGACGCAAAAAGACAATGGAGCTGAACGTGACCTCGAGCAAGCGCTGGGGTGATGAACTTGTCAGAACCGTGTTGGAGGCTTTTTGTCCTGAACAAAGAGCAAAACGGCAGCGGGTAACGGTACGGTGCGAGCGGGGCGTTTCCACATGGCGGCTTGGAGTGGCTTTGACAAAAGGAAGAAGAGCAACAGCTTGTATATTCTTACCGACAAGCATATAACGCCACTTACAATCAACGTATGCATGAAGGGTATATACTGGAAAGTATACGCAAAGAGGAAAATTCGATCGAGGCTCCATAAGAACTCTAGATTCAACATCTGGAATATCCCCAGCAGCCGTATGCATGACAGCGCAAAAAGAAAAAGAAAAAAGTTGAGGGTCCAGAAATGCCCCATCGCGCAGAACAATGACGATAGATTGCAATGCTAGCTGTGTTCTATTGTATAGGCGGATGATCCGCTGGCGGCCGTCTCTTAGCCCGTCGCTCGCGCTAAAAGCAATCCATCACAGAAGCTAAAGCATGGCGGTACTTGTGATGAGGGCTTTTGTTGTGCTACGGCCCATGTAGCTTTTTCAATGCTCTTGGTCTTTTTTTTAACATTGCTGCTATCGCGGCAAAAGAGATAGCTGAGACAGCGGGGTTTCTCTAAGCTCATGTGAGGATAAGAGGTTTTTTTTTTTTTAGAATTTTACTTCCCCTTCAATGCAAGATATTGAATGCCTAACTCGATTTAATGCCTCTATTGATAGACTAGTTTAGGTACCGCTGAATTGCTAAAGATTGTTTTTGTGTTTGAGTCACAGAGACTAGACTCAATCGACATCGGTGATGATCTTTGAGCTTTGCTTGTGCAAGGGTAGCTTGGGGGAGCTCTATGTACATACATCTGCTAGCCGCCGTAGCTATTGGCTCCCAACCAAGCCGTGATGGAGGAGGGGGAGAAGCTGTCAGTTGATCCCCCGCCAGACACGGGGAATTCTTGCATGCCCGTCAAAAACAAGCTGCAAACCATCAAGAATACGTTCCTCTCGTATTCACTGAACATGGTCGGCGTCACCAGTCATCATACATTCTTGGTACGGTACAATTTAATATATTTTTTAACTCCGTAGAGCATGCAACATTGGATCAAGAATCAGGGCAGCTCTACAGGTAGGTTAGCTAGCTAGCTAGCTCCATGAGCCATTAAAACCAACCAAACCAAACAGAGAGCACCGTCACATCATCACAGCGCGATAATGCGGCACCGCCATCTGAGTTTTTGGGCTAAATGAAAAGCGCAGAGTCCTGTGACTGGCCACGTGGAGAACGAGAACCGGCTTTTGCCACAGTGGATGATTGAGAAAGAAGCGAAGAATTAAGAGAAAGAACAAGAAAAAAAAAAAGAGGAGCTGTTTTTTTTTTTTTATCTTTTTTTGTTTTTGTCTACCTAAGGTATCTTTTTTCCGGCCTGGCTTAGATGGAGTTGCGAAGTTACTTACATACATGCCGGGAAGATTTTCTGGGCCGTTTCATCTGGTGACTTTTTTTGCAAAAGCCGAAGCGCACGTTTTTTTTGTCTTTGCTTGCCGGGCGCTTGCTACCGCCGTGTCATTGGCGCGTAATGGAAAAAAAAACATGTGTGCAATGAAAACGGGAGAGGGTGATATACGGAGATGTCAAATCGTCTGATCATTGAACTACTAGCGTCAAGACGGTATGCGCCATTGTATGATTGTGTGATGTTACGCCAAACGGAGGATTCATTCTTTTGGTTTTTTTTTTTTTTTTTTTTTTGCCGTTAGGACCAAAAGAAAAGAAAAAAAGGTTCCGTTGGAAAGCTGGGATATTTTGTTGATCGCATCACACGCCCATCCTTTTCGTGTCGTGACTAACTTTGATTGTGTGTGTGTGTGTGTGTGCTCCGGCACTTGGCTGCATCATCTCAGGCTCGGGCGAACGATTAACATCCCATCCAGGGGGACAAGGACATCTAATTGTAGTCACGTTTCCCCCAGGGCGAGCAGATCGAAGCAATCATCAATCACCAGCTATGACGGTCACCATTTTTCGCGCTCGTGATGGGCGGCGCTGTGGCTCAGCTTGTGCTTCTGCTTCTGCTTCTCTTTCTTTTTCCTTGATTTCTTCTCCGATTGTTCCGCAGATCCGGCTCCTTGGAGGGGGGAGTCCACCGCAGCACACCTTTCTCTCTCTCTCTCTCTCTCTCTCTCTCTCTCTCTCTCTCTCTCTCTCTCTCTCTCCACCATCTTTTCAAGGCAGACAAGGTAGGTACATGCGTACGTTACGCGCTGGCGTCAAGCCCGTGTAAGCTCCCACGGCTTCGCGATGCGATGCGAATTGCTATCGCCATGCAGGCGCGCCAAACGCGGGCATAAGCCGTGCCGCAAATCCTCGGTCCTTTGCAGAGTAGTATTCCGTTGCCTCCATCCCCACCATCAACATCCATTCGTTTCTTCTAGACTTTCAAAAGATCAAATCCTCTACTGTGCATAGAGAGCAGGTATTTTTCTCACTTTGGCAACTGTGATAGGCCAAAACTCCAATCACCAGTCCCATTAGGCAATGCCCGAACAAGAAGGGAAAGCTACCCTCTAGCCGCAAGCTATCAAAACCTCAATCCCACCAGCTGCAGCCAATGGAAAACAGACGTAGCAGGACCATTTTAGAAGGGGGGAACATGCCTCCATCCCATCCAATGATTCTTCTCCAAAGCGACAACAAAAAGCAGCTCGCGAATGGGAGCCGTGGCGGTGAGCACAAAAAAACATGACCACGAGATTTGCCCAAATGGAAACTTGGCGATCTCCACACACCCACGCATACTACACGCACCTCTTTTTTTTTTGGTCTTTTGCTGCGCGAACGCGAGACACGCTTATAGGTTCCTTTCTTTCTTTTTTTTCAACGGGCTTCTGGCTTTCGTGGGGCGTCGAAACGTGACACGTCTTTTTGGGGGTGGGTTTTTAGCGTCCACTGATACGTACGTTCAAGCGAGCTCTTTTGCCGTTTATACTGGAAAGATGGATGTTTATTCGTCGAAATTATAGGCGGCTACGGTGCCACTTCCAATGACCTTTCATACCTACCCTACACTTTTTCTAATTGAATCCCAGGATTCACTAACAAAACAGCTAAACAGCTACAACTAGCATTAAAATGAACAGTCATCTCTTAGCACCAGATCATCTGAGACCCAGCCTCACCATTTTCCATCGAAACAAGGCGCGCAACACTAAAAGGAATACTACCTAACTGTATACACGAAATCCTTCAAAGAGGCGCCGCCACAGCGCAACCGCGTCTCTTCCAATCAGACACGCAAAAAAAAAGACTCTCATCCCCAGCCTCCATATCACACACACATCGCGCCCTCTTCATGTCTGCCTTGTAGCCTGGCTGTTTTTCCCAACTCCGCGAAATCCCCTTGTTCGTGACTTGGCATTTAGGCAAGGGACCAAAAAGTAGTAACCATGTCTGCGATCCTTCCTTTCCTCCCCCCCTTTACTTGTGGTGCTCTTATGCATACGAGTTCCGATGATCGGAAAACATTCATGTAGGGGAGACTTGTCTGAAACAAGACCTTTTTTTTAATGATTGATGGAGCTTGTATTATTTTACCCCAGGAAATTGTAAATCTTAATCGCAATTGGCTGCATATAGCCATGACATGTTTAACAACTGCCGAACACCTTTTACTACTACCCCTTGCAATCGTTGAACACGTACTCTCCCGCCCTCAACTTTGACAACCATCCCCCCCAAACTGGCCGTCTCTCTCTTTGTTGTCTCCCCAGTCTAGGCCATTAGTATTTAGTCTATTATGCAATGCGTGTGATAGGGCACCGTCACAACTGCTCTCGACAGGTACTAGACGCAGGGGGGGTCCGAGATAAACGAACTAAAAAAGTTGGAGGAGGGGGACATATGCGTTGGCCCTGCGTCTTTCTTTGGGGCTACGACCCTTTCCGAGTAAGAAGGAAGAATGCGTTGGCCCGAATCCTTATCGAATGCACACATACATAGCTTGGGGAGCTTTGATAGCTTAGTGAGGCTTATCTAGGCATGTGTATGCTTCATCAGAAAATGCCCTGTTTCTTTGCTGGCATGAGGCTTCTTTGAGAACATACTCGGTGTACTACCTTCATGTTAGTAGGTATCGTGGCTTGCATGGTGTTGTACCACCAAGTAGACCAAAGTTCTCTCATGGAATCCATCTCGTACATTTTTTTTCAGCAAACAATTAAAGGATCTTATTATAGCTATCCAAGTTAATTCAATGGCTCATGTACGTACAATGCATATATGCAAGCTATTACCCTAATCCCTTGCCTTGAAGATTTACCGGCTCTAGTCCTTTTCCTGTCCTTTGGATTGAAAAACAATTCGCTTGCCATTCTCGAATCCAGTCTTTTCCACTTTCCTTTTTAATATGGCCTTTGAATTGTCAAGCTTCGTTGTTGTCATCGTCCTCTTGCCACACGGGCAAAAGTAAGTCTACCACAATGGGTTTGCTGAACAATTTGCCTTCGGTATGAGGATAGCTGCCCTTCATGATGGCTGCGTTCACAACACACGTCTCCTTGCGGCCGGTTCTCCCCGCCAATGCTTCATAATCACAGCCATCGGATTCCTGATCACCCCCATAGCCCACTATATGCTCGTTGCTGATGCTGTTGTCGCCAATGGAGCTATCGCGACCGTTTTTCCCTTGGGCAGCAACGCTAGAGCCCTGCTGAGCTGAGATTTCCGAGAATGCCTCCGCGGACGCTGATGTCGTGTCGACTGTTTGTTGGTCGTCCTCATAGCTCGGCCGACCCGGATGAGACCCGTCGTTTGCGAGGGCCGGCATCTTGCTCCTTTTGCCGGTGAGATCAACCAGGCTCATCTTGTTGTTACCCGCACCCGGGTCCTCCCAGCCGATGGAGACTCTCTCAGCGTAGGGCTTGTGCTTGTTCTTCAGGTCCCAGAGCACTCGCTCGGCCCCTCGCCCGTCGTGAATATGGCCGCAGACAGCTAGCTTGGGTCTCACTCGCCAGAGCGCGTGTCGGAGGGCCTCGCAGCCGGCAGGTCGCCGACCCTCCGGTGTATCGCAGTGTGTACGTGGCGGCGTGTGTGTCACTACAATGTCTGTCTCGAGCGGGATGAGTTCCCACAGCGAGGTGAGATCCGTGCTGCTGTCCTCGAGGCTTTTTGGGGCCTCATAATAGAAAGCCCAAAGCCCACTCCGAGGAGAGTATGGCGAGCCGAAGACGGTAAATTCCGTACGCGGCCCCGTGGAGGACTTGAGACGGATAGTTGCTGAGTCGTGGCACAAATATGTGATGGACGGCGATGAAGTCAGCAATTGGATACACTCAGCCGGATCCTGCTTGATCTTGTTATGGAAGCTGTCGCCATGGTGGAAGTAGAAGTCCTCATCCAACGTGACGTCGTGGTTCCCTGGAAGATGCAGGCTTCACCATCAGCACAGAACAAATCTGGTCATTCTCGTTTCAGAACAGATGGGAAGCACCTACCGGCCACGACAATCTTGGCCTCAAAGTCAGCCTCTTCGAGCCATTTGACTGCTCTGGAGAGCTTCACGTCGTCACAATCGACTGCTTAGCTCGCTGCATAGAATCATGACGTCAAAGGCGCTGCAGCAACTTACCTCTGACTTGCTTCCCTTGTTGGTGAGATCTCCAGCATGGATCAAGATGTCGCCGGGCGGGAGTTTGACGGTGCAATTGTGAGTATCCGAGATGCAGACGATTCTCGTCTTCCGTAGCTTTGGGGTTGCCATGGCGATTGATTTCGGCGCCGTTTATCGCAATATGTGCCCAAGTAAGAAAGGATAGATGAGTAATTGTCTGCTTTTCTAGGAAGAGAATGGCTAGCTCGAGTAGACGCGATGAGTCGCTTTTATACATGTGTGTGGAAATTATGCACCGTCTTCACAGGCACGGTATTGATGCCGACTTGCAGCGTTCAATGCTGATGGCTTGGATACATGTACTTGCCTCCTGCTACCTCGAGTACCACCAGTATCTAGCCGTGACGCGTGATTGGCCGACAGGGGTACTGCTGTGCAACTCCATTTACACCGGTTCTCTCAACGTCTGGCTATTGTTTGCGTTGCGCTGCAATGCCATTTGGCGATTTAGCTGATTGAGCCCTCAATCCGCGCAGCGCTGTCCAAATATAGATACGCAATTGGACTATGAGGTCATCATACACGTGTACCACCGTCCGTAGGCCTCTGGTAATTTCTCGTTTATGTAGGTAGGTTAGATTAAACCTCATGCTGTAATACTCTCACAGATGTAGTTTGGAAGAAACATCTTCAATCTGTGATGTGATGTGATGAGCCCCAACAGGATGTTTCCACCGCACGGGGATCTATACGGCGTTAGCTTTTAAAATGCCCTGCAACTCCGCACCGTATATCCATATACATTTACATAGGTCAGGATTGGAATCCTTGATAACGACGCCAGCCACGCCTCTGCACGGCTGTCATGTGGTTTTTCAGCTACAGCTTCAACTGCCTCTTGGTCTCGAATAGATATTCATTGGCCGGCTTCTCATCCGCTGCGTGTAGGCCTTGTTGTTTGTTGAACTAGGTGTATTCTCCACCGTGGCTGGACTGAATGCCTTCACAGCTCGCCATTCCCAGAGGCACAGAACCATTGTCCTCGGCATTGAGCTGAACTCTGGCTCCCTGCCGCAAGCCTGGCCTCGTACGGTGTTAACTGTGTAATTGATGCGCTGACGTACGTAGTCATGGATTTCGGTGAGCTCGGCGGTAGCACGGAGAGAGTGCAGGCAATATTGTGTCGTAACCTGGCATTTGGTTTTGATAGCGAACTCTGCATGCTTTGCTAGACGCGTGTGGGCGGTAGATGCTCGAGTTGCAACGCATCAACATTAGATTAGATTACATACAACTGCATGATGACGACGTCAGAGCATGTATAAGGGAGGCGGCGGTTGAGCATTCATATGCATGCACAGCAAGTAGCCATGCGATGCTTACTAACACTGCACGGACGTGCATGTACATGTATTCAGCTTGTGTCGTTCATCAAGGTGCTTTCCACGTTCTTGTTTTTAGAGACAGACCGCTATTAATTAGCGTACTTGCCTCATGTATCATTGCCTCATTTTTTCTTTTCTTTTTCTTTTTGCTTGTTCCGCTGGCAGACTGAAGCGGACAATGACGCATGCAGCGCCGGCTGCACAGGAGCTGTTACGCGGTCTTCGGATGGTGTCATTCAATTTCTCAGACACGTACTGGGTGAGGCAGGGCTGATTCTATGCCATGGGTTCTTTCCCTTTCTTTGTCACAAATCTGACTTTGCAGTGCATTGGCTATATAAGATACGTGGCGAAATAAGTAATTCTTATGGATTGTTTATACACATCTGAGGGCATCGTGAGAGTCCTAAAATAGAAGTTGGAAGCCTCACATAAAGCAGCACTTGCAACACTTGTGCAGGCACACGGGCAATGCCCCCTTTCTCCTCACCCCATTTATGAGCTGTCTTCGAGCTGCTCGCTACTGGCAGTGCTTGTACTTGTACGATTAGTCCCGACAGAATTTTCCCTCCGTAGCAGTAGCCGATACCTCGCGACGGTTCCGTGCACGTACTCCGTGCCACGGCCCAGGTCGGTTGCGGGTGAGAGTTTGCAAGGATGGGGCCTTGTTGTCTGGGGCAATACGGAGTGCAGGCCCGGGAGCCACCGCAGGGCGCTTTGTCCCAGGCAGAGAGAAGAGCCCACTCATCTCCTCCACGCAAACGCTGTGTTATACTTTGCAAGCCGCATCATGTGTTGGTGCTTGGCTGTGACGGCGTTTGGCAGCATGGCGATGTGACCTTGGTGGTGTTGACTTGCAATATCCGGTCCCGCGTCCAATTAACTTCGGCAATGTCAGATAAGCAATCAGGAGGTGGAATGGCTGCCACGGCACTGCACACATCAGGTGCACCCCAATTACAAGCGCCACCACTACGAGGACCGCTGCATGCTACTGTAAATATGCGTTGGCAGGGGTCCGCCGTCTGCCTCACAGCGCTCCGTGTCTGCTGGAAACTGGCGGCAGGGCTCTGTAGCAACATGCGAGCCCCGCCATCATTACATGGAGCCACTAGATACCTGGTACTACTAACTGCGCACCCCGTGCTCTGATCTTCCTCTGTGCTTCCATCTTCCCTTCTCACACAGCAGAGTGGGGGTCTTCGCAAGGCTCAAATGAAGAAGAAAAAATAAGAAAACTGTAAACCCGCTTTGCAGAAAGTTTCTTCATCATGGTAATTAAACGCAGTCAACAGCAATAAGTTTGAGTTCCACCAGATGCCCATCCATGTCGAGGACATAACCCAAATAGACCTGGCGTCATGACAGGCCCAGGCCTTGGTAAATTAGCGGGTGGGCCAGGCCTGGATAGCCCGCCAAACCAACAGAACAAGAGCGGCGGTATGGCCGGGATGCGCAGCCAGATCCTTGACCGCATTGAAGCCAGCAATTAACAGCCCGGCTGCAGACCAAGGTACTGCTACTCTGCTGCTGCGGGCAATCCATGCAATGCTGGCGCAAGCACGCTGCGCCGCCAGGTTCCGGCTACTTGCAGCGCCGCCTGTACATGCGCTGCAGCACCACGGCACTGCGCTGCGTCCCCTTTAGCAGCACCACCAGTAGCGCTGCTCGCTAGAAGCCAGAGCGGTTAGCCAGCGGACCAGGCCAGCCAACCACGACGCCTCCTCCAACCTCCATCGCCAACTCGGCCTCTAGCTCGCCTCTCTCCCCCTTCTCCAGCGAGATTGCAACACTCGCAGCATCTTCTTTCGCCTTGCGGCTGGAGCTCCTTGACTTGTCGACGCTCAACTGGTTCTTTGTGGCGTGTGCATTGGCCGGCTTGATTCCCGTTGTGTTGTCAGGAGAGCTTCTTTGTTGCGTGAGATTTAACCTCGGATTCTTTCACTCGTTTATTTGCAGCTGGAAAAAAAAAAGAAAAGCCAAAAAAAAAAGTTACTGCATGTCTCAGGGGATCGCGACAGACCGACTTCACGAAACTTGGTGAACTTGGCGGGCGCGCGAATCAACCACTTTGACCGCCACTACCAACCACTTTCTCCTTCTCAACTCCATATTCGATCTACCATTTTTTTTTTATCACTGCCGCATCACATTTACTGCACAGCTGTCATTTCTTGACCCGATAACGCATACGCCATATACGCAATAAGGAGCAGAGTTGCTGGTATCATTCGGTTCGACTACTGCTATGGCTGCCATTTCAGCGGCTCGGGGCGCTCCCACAGCCCTGACGCCACCGAGCAGCAGCCATGGAGACGAACCATCTTGGAGGTACCGGAACCAACACGAAGTAAGTTTGCGACGACGGCCAAGTTTTCTTTTCTTTCACCGCCACATAACCATCACTTGTGCCATCGCAACGCCTGCATGATATGGTCTGATGGGATCCTTTGGAATGTTGGGGGGGACGTGGACTAACCTAGTTGCTGTCGTTTAGGAGGCCTATGACGAAAATGGTGCTGGATATTACGGCGACGAATATCCTCGCCAGAACGGACACTTCGACTCGAGCTATGACGCCAAGACACGAAAGATGCATTCGGCGGATACTCTATCGAACACCCAGTGGGATGCACATGCCGAGACTGGCGTCCAGTCGCCCGTCGAATTCGACAACATCCGGTCGGATTGGTCGACTGGCGAGCCTGAGACGGATGAGACGACCCGTGGGCGGGCCGATTCTACGGTCACCAGCGAGGTGGAATCCAAATGGATACACCGGGACAAACTGGCACAGATAGAAAGCGAGGAGCTGCAGGCAGCTGGCTTTATCCCCAGGTCACGCGCCCCCAGCAAGCAGCGAAGAGACAAGAGTGCCCGGCGGGGCACCGACGCCGGTGAGCATCTCCGATTGAAGCAAGATCAGGTACCCGAGTCTGGGGAGGCCTCGAAATCTGCTTTGGACCTGAGAACCCCGGAAGAGGCGGCGGATGAACAGGAGAACAACTCTGCGCAAAACGCAAAGGGGGGATCTCGGATACCTGTTCCCAAGGTGAGTCAAGCAACACATGCACCACAGGTGCCATGCCGGGCCAGCATTGGCGTCATCCGTTGACGTGGGCTAATCATTGTACAGACACGCTCCAGGAGTGCCAGTGCCACTCTCAGAGAACTGACCACCAACATCCCTCCCGAGAAGCCTAAGCCGGCGCAGCGCTCTGCTACGGAAACTTCCCCCAAGAAGATTGGAGCCGCTGGCCGCAAGAACTCGGAGCCGGCAAACGCGAAGCCGAAGACGGCGGTTGGTAGACCCAAGACTCGCTCAGGTCCCAGCAAAGATTCTACAACTACACGACCTACTACACGCTCCGGAGAGGCTTCTCTGAGCAGTACCCGTCAGCCCGAGGGCAACCCACCATGGATGGTTAATAGCTACAATCCCGATCCTCGCCTGCCACCCGAAAAGCAACTCATTCCTACCGTCGCAAGGAGACTTCAGCAAGAGAAGTGGGAGCAAGAGGGCACATTTGGTACTGCTTATGATAAGGACTTCCGACCCTTGAATGACAGCTCGCTGGTGCGAGAGAATTCCATGCCGTTGGGAGAGCGAGAGCCTAAGCAGGAACCTCCAGCTCAAGAGGAGATGGAGATACGAGCACAAACACCCGAAGCAGGGGCGTTGGATGAGTGGCCGCTCAAGGCGGAAGCTCCCAAGAGCCCTCCTCAGATGCGGCTGGGCTCATCCTATTCCACTATGCCCAAGATCTCAGACATGCAAACACCAAAGAGCCCTCTCCCTGGCCAACGACCCCCCATGACTCCTCAAGGAACCCAAGGAACAGCTCAGTCTCAGAGCCAGCTCAGCGAGAAGCCCCAGACCCCCCAGAGGATCCCCGATGTTCCCGACGACCAAGACCGGAAAGGCGGCTGCGGCTGCTGCGTCGTCATGTAAATCAGAACTATGCAAGCAAGCACAGCGATGCAGTTTTATTTCTTCTTTCTCTCTCAAAGCAACTGCGAAACTTTTGGCATTCACACATGTTATTATAACTAGGCAACTACTACCAAAGAGCATAAATCAACTAATCCGTACATATCGAGAACACTCTTTTTTTCTTTCTTTCTTCAGCATCCTTTCTTCCTTTTTTTTAACGACGTTACGAACTACCCCCAAAAAGCTGTTTGACCCAAGCCGGCAATGTTTTTCTCTTGTTAAACAGCAGCTATCTGTCGACCAACTGATTACCCAAGCGACTTGATCGAGTTTTCCTTTTGTCCCCCCCCTTTATTTTTCGCGCAACACCCCTGGTCGAGCCCCGAGCTAGAGTTTTAGAGAGAGCAGCATACAGCACATGCGTTGAACTTGGGGTCTCTGATCCAACAACGCGAGGGACTGCAGTTAGCCCTCGATGGGCTGTGGATGAAAATATGCGGCAGTTGATGAGAGCAGAGAGCAGAAGATGACGAAAAAATACATATATACCATATCGCCTATATACACAAGAGAGGAACCTGCTCGGGGCTACTACCGCATTCTGTACTTGTTTTATCAAGCAGATTCTGGTTTGATTCCTTTGATGGTTTTGACCCGCCAATCTTTATATAATACTCTCTTTTTTTTTTCCTGTTTAGTTTTTGTATTTTTGCGTTGCGTTGCGTTGCGTTTTTTCCTTTACTTTTCCTTTTTGTTTTTGAGTCTTTCCAGTTATTCGTTACAAGAGGCGGCCTTGTTGTTCTTTTCAACCTGTCTTGAATTTTCTCTCGCTTTTATCTTTATTGTTACAAGCTTTCTTAAGAGAAGGGTGTTTTGGGCGCTGGAGCTTTTTTGGAGGGAAGGGTGGAAAGGGGGAGGGGAGGGGAGGGAACTTTTTTTTTTTGTGATTTTTTTCTTCTTCGCCTTTTTAGGTATTTTCTGAGAAAGACTGAAATCCTCAAATCCTGGAGAAAAGAAGAATGATTTGCCGGTGTGCTCTATGGTGATGTATGTGTCAAGATTGGTGGATTTTATGTGAAAATTTGTAGATTGTCATTTTTTATAGAAATATTCCCTCTTTTTTGCTAAGCGAGCGGGTACTTGGCAGATGAAGTTACTACTGGTAGTATTACATCCAATTTGAGATTCTTCATTATAAGAGATTACCATCCTGGCGATACGATAAAAGGGGGGCATTGTGATGAGCAGCCTTGGAAAGCTTAATTTGTTTGTAAACAGAAACCGTAAACTCTAGCTGGGAATTTTACGCGTGTTGACAAAGTCAAACTCAACCCTGTCATGGGGGCTGTCGTTTGCTAAGGAGTTCACTGATCAATGACGTTTGTTTACCGACTGCCAGTTATCACATCTATTCAATAACGCCTGCTCAATAGCTTTCTTCCCCCCACGCAATGAATTTCTATTCCGGGAGAGACATCAGTGGGACGCGCGTACGGACCGGTCTGTCTCAGGATGACACATAAACAGCAGATCGAATGGAAAGCTTCTAGAAACCAGCTGACTCTTTCAGGACTGTCCTACGAAAAAAATGAGGCTGGATGTCCTAGACGCGGGTGGACAGGGCGCGCACTAACAACGGCCACGGGCGTCAATCAGCCCTTTACTTGGCGGGATTGGAACTGCCGCCTTGGCCTCTAATTCACATGTGGCGTTTTGACGGATACAATGCTGCATCACAAGGACAGTAAATCTGAAAAGGACGATTCCGGCGAGGATGAATGATGCCCAGTTTAGGCATCCACTTAGAGACTTGTGTCTTCTTTTCATTTCTCCGCCCATCTCTCTCTCTCTCTGTCTCTCTCTCTCTCTCTCTCTCTCTCTCATGTCGCCTCCCTCTCCTCATGGCTGATTTTATTTGACGAGAGTGAAAGGAGAGAGATTCGACGTAATAATGGCACTCCGGCAGAGGCTGAGCCGCCGCTGCATCGAATCGAGTAAATGATAGGCCCGGCAATGGCGCATTGCTTAAATTTGCGGAGGCGGAGACTCGCCCCCTGCAACAGCTGCAGCATTTCCATTGCTGTAAGGCCGTCAGCAGCCCCTCTCTCGCTCTCCCACCCCCTGGGCAGGCGCCGCGGCACTTGCTGCTGCTCGCCCTGAGACAAGTTTCCAGCTTGTCCAAATTCGTGCTCTGTGGTCACCTTTTTTTTTTTTTTTTTTTTCGGTCTCTGCTTTTTCTTTTCCTCCCTCTTTCTCGTCCTCAGCTGGCGGGCGCGTGCTTATTTCTCCGTCTATCCTGCTTTACCCCTGGAGACGTTAATTGTATATACAGCCCTGCTTCTTTGATCCCCCTTGCGGCTGTTGACGTGTCTCTCTCTCTTGTGCTGCCTTAGTGGCCTGTGGCGTTGTTACCGAATACATATACCCAGGAGTATGAGAGCACAGGGGGCGATAGCCTGCGAGGATACAACGAACTAAGACGATCGAGTCGAAAGTCCCGGACGAAGCAGACTTGTTGAAAGTCTTGGCTACAGCTACAGCTACAACGGTAGCGGCAACGACAGCGACGGTGGCGGCAATAGCAACGACGACGGCGATTCCAGCAATAGCAGCAGCAGCAGCGACAGCAGCAGCGATTGACAACGACAACGACAATTCCAGCACTAGCAGCACTAGCAACCAAACTAAGAAGAAAAAGAAGAGGAAAAGGGGAACGAGCAGAATATGCGGTCGCGGGGCGGCTATCTTATGCTACGAAGACTCGGGATCGGGCGATGGATGTCGTTCATGTACGATGGCATGCAGGGGAGCCCCAAGAGGTAGCAGACGCGACAGCAGAGAGTGCAGCTATACCGGAGGTCACAGGGACATCAGGGATCGAAGCTATATTCGATATTGCAGGTGCACCAGGCATTGCAGCTACCAAGCGGACGTGGAAGGTTACGGTACAGGCAAACGGCCGCCCCTCGTTTGTTACTACCATCACAGACCCGTTCTTTGAAGCAGAGTATAAGGATGTGTTTGAAGACTATCTTCGGAATTCGGACCAGCAGCATTGGAGTTTGCAGAGCTTAGAGCTTGAAGATGGCAGAGACGACATATCACGCGCGGAAGATCGAATACAGGCGTACGGGGAGATGCTGCTCGGCGAAATTGGCCTGTTTAGACCCGGATTGCTTCGTGCGGAAATCAGAGAGGTCCAGCTTGTCATTGCTGAGCATCATGATTACGCTTCATCCGAAGAGGGGGTGCGTGGAGGCATCCACTGCCTCGCATGGGAACTTCTCGAAGCTGTCAATCATCCGCTGCGGCCAAACTTGCATTTGAAGGTGACAAGAGTGAGCGACTTTGACTTTGCTGGTCAACCACATCGGCCTCTGGGGCCGCCGCGATCGCTATCGAGCGTGCAAGCCAGTGTGAACGGGGTCTTTCACGTGCTTCTGGTGATTGCTCGAGACTTCAGTCGCAGGGGTGCTGCTCGTGACCCAGAGCCCGATCTTGCGCAGTGGCCGCTGATGAGCGTGCAGAAAAAGTTAAAGAGCCGGATGCTGCTGGAAGTGGTGCGGCCGGGCAGCATTGAAGAACTGGATGAGCATCTGAAGGTGAGGGCAGGGCACGGGGTGGTGTTTAATTTAGTGCACTTTGACCTTCACGGAAGGATCATGCGTGATGAGTATGGCAATCAAGTGCCTGGGCTTCTCTTTGCCAAAGGCTATCAGGCGTCCAGCCCTCACAGACATGCAGTGCCACCAACACATCTCGCTAGGGCAACAGATGTTGCCAAAGTATTGGCGGAATGTCGTGTCGAGAACGTGGTTCTCAACGCGTGCCTCTCGGCATACAACCGAACGGGGCCGACAACGAATCTGGCACACATCTTCCTCGAACATGGCATTCTCAACGTGTCGGCCATGTGGTTCTATGTGCACTGGAAAACGGTGACGACCTATCTTGGGGCTTTCTACAACGAGCTTCTCATCAAGGGCACTGACTTCCACCTGGCCGCGCAGCGAGGCCGAGACGCCATCCGGAAGAACCCCACATGCAGAACGGGAAAAGCGTATGAAGATTCCTTCCTGTGTGTCAATTACACCAGAAAGTTTAGTAAGACTGGTGCAGTTCAAAGAGAGTCAAGCCCGACGCCGTCTACGCACTCTGCAGATTCGTCGACGTCCACCACATCGATGAAGAGCTTCATGAGCGGAAAGTGGCGAGGCTCGCCCCGACTCAGCGACAGTTTTCTCGTTGCAGATGAGCCCATCATGCGATTGGAGCTCCATTTGCTGGAGCTGGAGTACAAGCTCATGACTTCTCGGGTTGTATACGCGAGCGACTTGCGCAAGGCCTCGGACTCGGACCTGAATGTGACCATTGAGAGGATGGTGAGCATGTGGTTGAACACAAACCTGATTGACGAAGTCTTCTATTACAAGGCCAAAGACTTTGCCAAGCCCAGGTTTCTCGCGGGCACGGTTTCGCACCGAGAGAAGCGCACACGGGCATCTAATGGAGGTTATTTGCAGCTGCTCTTCCCGCGGCCGGTACGGGCTCTCCGGCAAACGCTGCACATTATCCGGGATGTGGACCCGGTGGTGGACCCCGGCACGCAGGCCGATCCGCTGGAGAACCAGCGGAACGAAGACCGGCGCGTCCTGGTGGAAAGGGGGTTACAGCGGTTCGCGGAGCGGCTGCATGAAGAGGGACACAGCTATATGCTGTTCATTGGCAGTCGGGATGCGCAGTGGTGGCGCGAGCACTTACAGCACCTGAGCGGCGAGTGGTGGCTGAACATGGCGTGGAAATATACGGTGCATAGTCGATATGTGAGGGATGTGACACTGCTGGCGGGAAATCGAAGGGAGGTCCCGCGGACTCTGCAGTGATATTCCTGACTCAGCGGAAAACGCGAGCTATCGGTCAGCCGAGGTAGGCTTTTGATCGAGGTTGTGTGGTTGATTCGGGAGGCCCGGCGAGAGCGGGCTTGGCTGACCACCATCCAACTAGGAGAGGCACCAAACCGAATAGTCCGGGAAGGTAAGGTGGCATGATTGTTCTTCTCTTCCAGAGATGATTTGTTGGGAGTGTGTAATAATTTCTTCATATCTTGTACATGGAGCGTTGCATAGGGCATGGACAAAGGAGTCTCAAAACCTCAAGGGTTCATAATTAGAGCATGGCATGGAGTATAAAGTCAGGTGTTATTTAGTTTTACATGGACTTGAATATAATGTTTAGCATTGTAAAGGCTACTGGCTCTTGCATCCATTACCCCTACTGCATCTGTTACCTTGGCATATTTGCTGCTGCTGCTATTACAGATCAGTTTTTTCAAGCATAGTTGGAATGGAGATGTATAAGCTTAAATAAATTAATATAAATGGTAGTTAGTGCACTTGGGTCTAGCCAGTTACGTGTATGATAATTATGTATGTGTACACTTATAACAATCGGCGTGTTTTCCGCATGAACACGCTATGGAGCCAATCCGGAGTGCAGATCGCTCTGATTGAACAAGTCATGCATGCCGTACATCACATACATTATGTACATATGTACATGATGCAGGCCAAGACAAGGATTTGCTTTTAATGGAGAATGGCAAATGCTACATAAAGGGAAAGGGTCTGTCAAAGTCGGGTAAGCATGACTTCATCCATCCGCTGATCCTATTCCCTTCTCCGACTTTCCACTTTGCGGCTCGGATACTTGTGCTGTTGCGCCTTGCCGAGCTGGCAGAATGCCTCGGACGGTCGGAAGATCCGGCTGGGGATTGCTGCTGGATAGGGGTGGTGATGATTCAGCCAGCGTAAGGCTGAGGGGTGCGAGTAGCTGCTACCTGGCATGTCCGCCGGGCAGAGGGTCGAGTCCGCGGCTCCGGGGGGGATATTCGGGACAGGAGAGCAGCATCCGAGTGGAATATTCTGGCGATATGGCGAGTGGCTTTTGATAAATGCCCATTGTCGAACCATCTTTGGCGAAGGTTGGAGCCCGACCGTTTTATATCAAGCCACTCACTCCGCGTGGCTGTAGCTGTCAAAGCACTACCCACCACCTATACAGGTACTATTCGCAAGTACCGGGTACGCAGCATCCTCGATTTCATCGGCGTCAGGCGGTGGGGCGCTGTGCCTTAGCGAGGGGAGACCAGTGACGTACTGGTTACTTCGTTCTTTCGCCTTCCCAGCAAAAGGCCGTCTTCTGATTTATGCTTCATTCTAATTTCTCATTTCTTCCCTCACACGAATTGATATCGGCTGTCATCGTATTCCTCCTCCCTTATTAGCGAGCGCCCTTTTTTTTTATTTATTCTTTTTTTTTTATTTATTCAGCAAGCAAAAAGAAAAAAAAAGACCGATACGGGAAAAGCGGACTCGCCGGCGCGGGCAAGCGATATAATTATATCCAAGGACCTCCTAATCTGTTTTACCCTGCGACCTACCTATTCGTATACCTTACCTCTATATCCACCCGCCTCCTGAACAGATTCATTCGACTGCCGCAGAGCAAGGCGAAGCAGAGAAGAAAAAGAAAAGGAGGCTTTGATCTCAATTGCTATTTTTGGACTCAGCTTTTCTTGCTGGAGCCGGTACATCGCGCGCATCTCGCATCCCGTCTATATCTGCAGTCTGCCTGCAACTAGTGCAACCCAGCGCCGGCCTATCAAGGATTTTGTTCTGCACAGCGAATGAGCACATCGCAGCGACGCTACTCCGGCGCAACATGAGCTCGACAGACGTCGTGGCCAATGGCCACAGCCACGACTTCGAATACAGCTACAGCGAAGACCAGGTCTTGCGCCCGCGGCCGCGAAAGCCTCTGCATGCGCAGGTATCGCAGCTCTCGACGGCGTCATCTACCGACGGCGACAGCCAGCACCTGAGCTTGCCGGGCGAGAATGGCGCGGGGAGTGCCACCACGAGGCGAGTCTTTTTTTTTTTTTTTTTTTTTTCTTTTTTTGTTGCAGATGAAATGTCTTACTTTGCGGTCAGGCTAACAGTCAATTCTTGTTTCTCAAAAACAGCGGCCGCTCAACCCCCGTCTCAGACAACGCTCCGCCATCGACAAAATCGCTTTCTTCTGCGCGCAAGCAGGTTCGCGCCGAGCACCACCGCCGCATCTTCCCTACCATCGAGTTCGCCTCGCGCGTCTCCCACTTCGACCCCGAGAGCGACTACCGCGATTTCCATGGCTTCTTCAATCTCTTCTGGATTGGCCTCGCCATCATGGGCATCACCACCATGCTGCGCAATATGAAGGATACGGGATATCCCATGCGCGTGCAGATCTGGGGCCTGTTTGCCGACAAGCTGTGGCACCTGGCCGTTGCCGACTTCCTCATGGTCGCCAGCACGGCCGTCAGCTTGCCGCTGCACCGCTGGGTCAGGACCATGCCGAGGGGAGGTGTCTGGGGCTGGAGCAGAGGTGGCATGGCCATCCAAAGCATTTACCAGGTCTTCTGGCTGGCGCTCTGGATCGGCGTGCCCTTCTGGCTGGAGTGGACGTGGACGGCGCAAGTCTGTCTCATACTGCACACCATGGTTCTGCTCATGAAGATGCACTCGTACGCCTTCTACAACGGCCACCTCTCTGAGACCGAAAAGCGCCTCCGCAGCCTCGACGAGCCAAATGCCTCCAGACAAGATCGCAGCCCGGCCTATGTCTATCCCAGCGCCGATCACCGCAAGGGCAGCGTGTCTGGGATCCCCATGCCACGTCCCGCGGAACCCCAGGAAGACAAGAAGGACAGGAAGGCGAAGAAGCAGCAGCAGCAGCAGAACGGCGCAAACGGCGCAGCAAACGGCCACCTTCACGCTGATCACGAGCCCACCAGCGCCGACGAGATTGACGAGCTGCGCGAGGACCTCGCCCGTGAGCTTACGAGCCCAATTGGCAACGTCACGTACCCGCGCAACCTCACCTGGCCCAACTACATCGACTTCCTGTGCTGCCCGACGCTCTGCTACGAGATCGAATACCCCCGCAACGCCACCATCAACTGGACCTCGCTCATCTCCAAGATCATTGCCACCTTTGGGTGCATCTTCCTCCTGACAATCACCTCCGAGGAGTACATCCTCCCCGTCCTCGTCGACGCCTCGCACCGCCTCGAAGCCGCCTCCGCCTCCTCCTCCGTCGTCCTCGAATCATGCCTCATCCTCGCTGAGACAATCTCCTGGCTGCTCTTCCCCTTCATGCTCACCTTCTTGCTCGTCTTCCTCGTCATCTTCGAGTACGTCCTCGGCGCCTTTGCCGAAATCACCCGCTTCGCCGACCGCCACTTCTACGCCGACTGGTGGAACTCGACCGACTGGATGGAGTTTTCGCGCGAGTGGAACGTCCCCGTCTACTCCTTCTTGCGCCGCCACGTCTACAGCGCCTCGCGCCCGCACACGGGCAAGGCCTTTGCCACCTTCATCACCTTCCTCATCTCCGCCGTCGGGCACGAGATTGTCATGGCGTGCATCACGAAGAAGATTCGCGGCTATGGCTTCGTTTGTCAGATGCTGCAGCTGCCTATTGTCATGATGCAGCGCACCAAATGGGTCAGGGGCCGCAAGACGCTCAATAATGTCTGCTTCTGGTGTTCTATGATTTTGGGCCTTAGCTTGGTGAGTAAAAAACCTACTTCTCCTACTCTCTTCTCTCTCTCTCTCTATATATATATATGTATATAAATGAAGAAACGTTGTTGACTAACTTTAACTTGAAATAGATTTGCGCGCTCTACGTTCTCGTATAAGAGAACATAATATCCCTTGCGGGGCAGACTCACCACACACACTCTTTAGCATGTTTCCTTGCATATCCTCATTTGTTTTTTTTTTCTCGTTTAAAGTTACATAGCATATTTCATCCAGACTGGCTTTGGACTTTTGTGTTTTTTTTTCCCTTTTTTTTTTCTTTTGTATTAATCAAATCATTAAATGGGCAGGTTGACCTGTGTTTTTGCTTTGCTTCGGTCGCGTTTGGATAGGTAGAGATATCTTATTGGCAACATGGTTTCCTGTTACTTATAGCATCAATATATTCTACGTCTCACGATGGCTACACTACTCCATATCTTGATATTGGCCATTTCGTTCAATCTTAAGAGGTCCACTGGGTGGTATAAAATGAATCAACTAAAAAGTCTTTCAATATACTACGTCATCACAAAGTTGCACCACATCTACGTCACCAGCACAAGAGGCAAGATTATATGATTGCATTCCATTTATTCATTTCTCGTAGAGATGACTATATTACTCCGTCCCTCGCCTCTCTTGGAGGGGATATCAAGGGGATTATAGGGTAAACGCAACTCTGGGCCCGTGAAACCTAGGACCTCCTAAAGTAGTAGACAAAGGAAAATAAAATAAAAACCACGTCCAGACCATATTTGCTCTAAAACCATTCAACTCCATGATGATAAATCAAACTTTTTGTCCCTGTATCCCGAATTCTTGATCCATGACAAAAGGGTCGTTTAGTCGACCTCCTCCATGGCGCTGTCGCCGGTCTCGACGGCAGGGGTCTCCTCGGCGGGAGCGGCCTCAGCAGGGGCGGAGTCATCCTCCTCAATGTTCAGGCCGAGCTGGACAAGCTTGTGGATGCGCTCAGCGAAGCCGGCGGGCTCATCAATGGTGAAGCCAGAGACGAGCAGGGAGGTCTCGAACAGAAGCTGGACAATGGACTTGATGGTGCGGTCGTTCTCGCCGTCAGCCTCGACCTTCTTCTTGAGCTCCTGGATGATAGGAGACTTGGGAGAGATCTCAAAGGTCTTCTTGGAGGACATGTAGCTGGACATGGAGGTGTCACGGAGAGCCTGGGCCTTCATGATACGCTCCATGTTGGCAGACCAACCGAACTGGCCGGTACGGATGGCGCAAGGGGAGAGGCCGAGCTTGTCGCTGACAACAACCTTCTCGACCTTGTCGCCGAGGACGTTCTTGAGAGCCTTGGCAACGTTCTCGTACTCCTTCTCCTCCTGCTCACGGGCCTTCTTCTCCTCCTCGGTCTCCTCAAGCTCGAAGTCCTTGGTGATATCAACGAGCTTCTTGTCCTCGAACTCCTTGAGCTGAGTCATGGCATACTCGTCAATGGGGTCAACGAGGAAGAGAACCTCGAAGCCCTTGGCCTTGAGGGCGTCAAGGAAGGGAGACTTCTGGACAGCCTTGAGGGACTCGCCAGTGATGTAGTAGATGTTCTTCTGGTGCTCGGGCATGCGAGTGACGTAGTCGGTGAGGGAGGTCAGCTCATCGCCAGACTTGGTGGAGTTGAAGCGGAGGAGCTTGGCCAGGATGCCACGGTTCTGAGAGTCCTCGTGGATACCGAGCTTGAGGTTCTTGGAGAAGGCGCTGTAGAACTTGTCGAACTGCTCCTTGTCCTCGGCAATCTCCTGGAAGAGCTCAAGAGCCTTCTTGACAATGTTCTTCTTGATGACCTTCATGATCTTGTTCTGCTGGAGGGTCTCACGAGACAGGTTGAGAGGGAGATCCTCAGAGTCGACAACACCCTTGATGAAGCCCAGCCACTCGGGAATGAGCTCGGTGGCGTCATCGGTGATGAAGACACGGCGGACGTACAGCTTGATGTTGTTCTTGGTCTTCTTGGTCTCGAACAGGTCGAAGGGAGCACGCTTGGGGACGAAGAGGATGGCACGGAACTCGAGCTGACCCTCAACGGAGAAGTGCTTGACACCAAGGTGGTCCTCCCAGTCGTTGGAGAGGGACTTGTAGAAGGAAGCGTACTCCTCCTGGGTGATGTCCTGGGGGTTGCGAGTCCAGATGGGCTTCTGCTTGTTGAGCTCCTCCTCCTCGATGGTGGTCTCCTTGACCTTCTTGGTCTTGGGCTTCTTCTCCTTGTCCTCCTCCTCGTCATCAACCTCCTCAATCTTGGGCTTCTTGTCATCGCCCTCCTCCTCCTTGACCTCCTCAACCTCAGCATCCTCATCAGGGACCTCCTTCTCGGTCTCCTTGGTGACGTGGAGGTAGATGGGGTAGCTGATGAACTCGGAGTGCTTCTTGATGACCTCCTTGATGCGGCTCTCGTTCAGGTAGTCAGCCTGCTCGTCCTTGAGGTGGAGGACAATGGCGGTACCACGGCCGAGCTGCTCGCCCTCGGTGTCGGCGGTGATGTTGAAGGTACCACCGGCGCTGGACTCCCAGATGTACTGCTCGTCATCGTTGTGCTTGGAGATGACGCTGACACGGTCGGCGACCAGGTAGGCGGAGTAGAAACCAACACCGAACTGACCAATCATGGAAACATCGGCACCAGCGGTCAGGGCCTCCATGAACTGCTTGGTACCGGAGCGGGCAATGGTACCCAGGTTGTTGACAAGGTCCTAGCGTTGTATGTTAGCAATCATGTTGCGGTGCGTAATGAGATTTTGGGGAATCAAGAAAACTTACAGCCTTGGTCATACCAATACCGGTATCACGGATGGTGAGGGTCTTGGCCTCCTTGTTGGGGATGATGTCAATGCGCAGGTCCTTGCCAGAGTCGAGCTGGCTGGGGTCGGACAGCGACTTGTAGCGGATCTTGTCCAAGGCATCGGAGGCGTTGGAGACAAGTTCTCGCAGGAAGATCTCCTTGTTGGAGTAGACGGTGTTGATGATGAGGGAGAGGAGCTGAGAGATCTCAGCCTGGAACTCGAAAGTCTCAGACATGATTGCGGCGGGTATCAACGGAAAACTTGAGAATCTGAATCGATGATGGATGTTAGTTGACTGTTTTTTCGTGCAATTCAAAGTCTTGCTTGGAGGGGGTTGTCGGTAGAAAAGATGACTGGGAAAGCGGAAAAGTGGCAGAGGAAGAAGAAAAGGAAACACCGCCCTAGATCAGCTTGATCTTGATTTGCAAAATCCCCAAAGATTGAAATCTTCTCTCAATCAAGAATATGCAACAAGTTCGATCAAGGATCCCAGGCAAGGCTGAAGCTCTCGTTTTCTCCCAAAAATGGCGGGGTGATAGGGGGACAAAAAAAAAGCACGGGCTCGAAGGGGAAAGTGGGATGATAAGATTGCCGGCTACTACTAACCTTGATGGTTAAAAGAAAAAGACGGGCTCAACTGAGAACAAAACGTATCTCGAGCACTGGAAGGGGGGTATTGCGGAGAGAAAAAAGGGTGTTTGTCAAACAGAAAAAAGAAGAGAATGGATGGAGAGGAAAGAGAGGAAGAGAGGAGGAGGAGCAGCCGCAGTCCTAATAAAAAAGGCTGCCAGTTGCTCGCTCGCCTATCCAGAGATTCCATGAGATTCTATGGTCGGTGCCCGTCGCCGGCGGGGCGCTGATTGGCCAGGCCGCCTGCTGGAGCCTTCTAGACAGCCCGAGCCGAGTCTCAGAAGGGACCAGAAAAAAAATTAATTGGGCTTTCGTTCTTTGAGGCGGCACAAGGCAGCGACCCCTCCAGGCCCGTTTTGCGCTTAGTGAGGGGAGGGCGGCGGCGACTGCTGGAGCGTGCTAGCACCGGCGCTGTGCTGCATTGTGTTTTGGTTCTTTGCGATTCTTTCCACCAGGGTGTTTTGATGCATCTGCTTTGTCTCTTTGTTTACTCTGCTACGCAGTTACCGGCCTATTCTTTCTATTCTCTCTATTCTCTTCTTTCATCAAGCGTAAATCACAAAGAGCCGGGATTCCATGATGTTTTCGATACATTCCTGCTGCCCGCTTCTCTCCACGCCCCATGTCTTGTCCACCTGCTCTGCTAGAAGCTTCCAATGTCCCGTCCGTCTCATCCCTTCACCTCCGACGAGGCTGACGATGAGGGGAAACAGCCCAGCCGCAGCGCCCCCATTTCCCCCCCTCCAGGTGCAACTGGGCACCGCTGCAGCGACCCGACAGGGGCAACGACGGTCGCTCTGCGCCACTGAAAAAACTCAGCCCAGCCTATCTTATCGAGAAGTGCCACTGGCGGAGCTAAACATCCCACCTGCAGTAATTTAGCATGTGTCTGGCTTGCCGCTAGTTTGCCAGTGCCTTGCTGTCGCCTTGCCGTCGCCTCTCACTAGCCGAGTTGGAGGCAACTCGAAGGCAATAGAAGTGCGCTGAGGCGATTCTGATAGCCTGAAGCCTGCAGCGATGCACCAAGCATGCTCAAGCTCAAGAAATAATGGAAGCCAATAGACGCGATCGTCAGGGTCGCTGAAAGGTTTTGCTTAGCGCCCATCCACTGTATCCGCCTAGTAGGCAGCTGTAACCCCCGCCATGGCTGCGTTCTGGAGACCCCTCCCTTGCACACATGTGAGTCGACCCCTTGTGATACCTCTGAAGGACAAGACATGGATGCCATTCACGCATCCGATCCGACGCCTTGCATTTGTCTCGTTACATGTAATCTTACAGTCCATCTATCCGTTTCTATCCAATTCCTTTGTACTCGCTTTTCATGCAGCAAACCCCGGCCCTTTGTCTCGCGTCACGTTCAGCCCTCAGCTCAGTCTTGCAAAATGACCCTCCCAACCTGGCGATACTTTCGATCCGCATACGACAGCCCAAATTTGTTCGCATGGCTCCCGGATATCAGTTCCACTACCTCTCCCACGACAATGACATGATCCCTCACTCTCATTAGTCCCCTCGTCGGCTCGTCAGGTAATAGTCTACACCTGAGCGCGTACATGACTCCCTCTTCCTTTAGTAAAGGAGCTCCGTCCGTCTTGTCTGTGTCGTATTCTATCCCTTTAAACACGTCGTCCGTGTTTCCTTTTGTGAATCTATCTGCTACTTCCACGCCCAATTCGTCCCCTGACATGACGTGTATGTTGAAATGACGACTCGCTATTATGGCGTCTAGTGTTCGACTCGGTGTGGCAATGTTGAAAGATATTAATGGAGTTGGAGAAAGAGTGAGGGATGTGAATGATGACATGGTCATTGCCCTTGGCGTTTCTCCGTGTGTCGATGTACAGACAACGACAGAGTGCGGTAATAATCGCATAACAGAGCGTATTTGTTCAGGGAGATCGGCTGGAGAGGTAGGGTCTGCGGTCGGAGGTATAGGAGGCGAAGTATGCCATGAATGAGGGCCGTCGCTCGTGTGTTGGAAGCTCGCCTTATTGTGACCTGTTGCGGTTGTTGTTTAGCAGAACGGAATGTCCGTATAATCAAATTCCGGATTCTCACGTGTAGTAGTATCTTGTGCGGCTGGGCTCGACCTTTCAGCTGCTCGAGATGGCTGCACACCCGTCGCATATTCCCCTAGGGATATCGCATGGCCAACAACATCATGAACGCCTCTCATCAGCCGTAGAGCCCAGAATCCTCTTCTTTGCACGTTCCAGGCATCTCCCAAGCCGCGGCTCACATTCCGACTTGCGCCCCAGCACCCAAGCTGCGACAGCTGTCGCACCGCCCTAGCAGCCCTCATCGAATCCCATACGGTATTGGGGCTTATTCTTCCTTTATTTAGACGTACAAATAAACCCAATTGAAGAATGAATTTTCGAGTATAAAGGAAAATATGCAAAGCTAGTAGTAGTAGCTGGTCTCTCTTTTGCTTGACGTCCCGGCGCTGCAGGACCAATTCCTTATCGATAAGCACCGTTCGCTGTGCCGCCACTACGGCAAGCGGGCCGGAAATTTTGCGACACCAACACCAGCAAGATCACCACATGCGACATTGATACCAAAAAAGCTCGCGAAAAAGCTCGATACAGCAGCACCACCAATTCTCCTCAATTGAACGACACTATTCTCTAAATCAAACCTTCTAAACAACAACCCAAAGAACAAAACCGCCAAAATGGGGAAAATCCCCACCCCCGCCGCCGCCGGCCTCCTCTCCTCCTCTCCCCTCCGCCCATCGTCCACAACCTCAAGTTTCTCAGCCCACAGCAGCTGCCTCCGCACGCAAACCCGACACGCGACCTTCATCACCCGACCAAGAAGGCCCTACACCTTCACGCAGCTCATCCAGCTCTCCGACGGATCCACCTACACCGCCCGGACAACCTCCCCGCTGCCGCTGTACCGCGCCGCCAAGGACACGCGCAACACGCTCCTGTGGCAACCCAGCGAGAAGAGCCTGCGAAACGTCGAGCTCGATGAGGCCGGTAAGCTGGCTGCCTTCAGAGAGAGGTTCGGAAGGGCGTACGATGCTGCCGCGCAGGCTGTAGAGGGCGAGGCAAAGGGCGATGAGGCTGCTGCTGCGGCGGCGGCCGCGGCGAAGGAGCAGGCTGCGGCTAAGGCTGCCGAGGAGGATGCTGGATTGAACTTTGAGGATCTGCTGGCGGAATACTCGCCGCAGGATACGAGCGCATTGAAAGATTCAGGTCCGAAGAAGGCCCCCACGCGAAGAAAGTAATGAATGTGTTATGATATGAGGGGAAAGAAAGGAGAAAGGATGTATTATATATTTTGTACGAATGGCAGATGGAAAAGGCTAGGCGCAGACAACTTCACAAAAATGGAGAGATATGGAAAGGCAATAGACGGAGGAGAGAAACCGCATTGGATTAGAGAATCGACTCTGTTCAAATATGTACAGCACTTTGAGCCTGGCGGCCTGCAATGATATAACAAAAAAAGGGATGCATCTCCGAATTTTGAAACGAATATGAATAGTAGCGCACTTCCGCTTTCTCCCTCCCGCTTTCTATCCCCCGCTTAATTTGACCATTTCTCTCATAATCGTAGTATACTCCTGGGGATAGACTATTACAATATCAAACTAGCTCTTAGTCCGAATCCTCATCTATAGTAGCCCGGGCACGATCAATAGCGGTGTTGCCGGGGGGCTTCGTCTGATAGACAGGTGGCCTATAGAAAGCAGATTCATCATCTTGAGCATCCAGCTGCATTAGGAATGTCTCCCACTTCTCAATCAACTACACGCTTGTTAGCAAAATCTTGGAACAAACACGTTGTAGAACAAATATCATTCACTTACTTCCTTCTGTGCTTCCACAGCGCCCTCGAGGAACGTCTCGACACCGCTCTTGAAATCCTCCACCTTCTCCTTCTCGAACCGATCCAGCTCAGCCCTCATGGAGCGGCCCATGTCCTCAAAAAGCAGCCGCGCTTGATGGACCTTTCTCTCCGATTCCTGCACCTCGGCATTCATCTGGTTGAGTCGGTCTTGCTGGCTCTTGCCCTGTCGAAGCAGCTTGTCTTGTGTAGTCTTCTTCTTCTGGAGCTCCGACTCAGCTGAATGCCAGGCGTAGAAGCCTTTTTGGCGCTGGCTGAATGCCTGCTTGATTGACCCGATGAGACGAATGTACTCATCAATGATGATTCCAAACGTTAGGACGTCTTGTTGGGCCTGACGATCATACACATCGCGGATGGTAAGCTGGAGGTCGGAGAGGGCGTCCAGGGGACCAGATAGTGAGGGCGAAAGCTCAACAGTAGACAGCGCATGAAGAGAGGCAGAAAAATCAGCCGCAGCCTCTGCCATCATCTTTCTCTGGCTAACCATGGCATCCATTGCCTTCAGCAGACCCTTTAGCTGATTCTCTAAGGCGTCAAGGTACACCTTGCGATCATGGAACCAATCGTCTTGCTCCACAAACTTGCTTCCTCCTCCGACATTGATGCCCAAGGATCCCAATACTCCCTTACTCTCAGTGGGTAGTGGCTCTCGTCTTTCTTTGTGTTTAATGTCAACATTAAACGCCTCACTCTCCAAGAACAACTTTAGATCAGCGTCATGCTGAAGAACAGGGTGCGCTGCAGTCTTGTTGAGCATCTTCTCCAGCGCAGCTCTTCTACTTTCCACAAAGTTGCTGTCGAAACGGCCAACAGCCTGCTTCTCAGGAGGTGGCGGCACCACATATCCGGGGTTGTTTCCGTGCAAGGTATTATAGAGCCATAAGAAGTCTCGGTATCGACGCTTGACTTCGAATTCGGGCTGCTTGTATGCTCTGGAAGTGGTCTGATAGAGAAGACGTTAATTAGCTGAGGTGATTCTTTGCTCATCAAAAGAGAGACCATGGACTACTGACCTTGGTTCTCACAGAGTACACAATATGAGAGCTCGTCAAATCTCCAATCTTAACTGGATCTCCAACCGTGATATAGAACGTTGGCTTCGATGCCTCCTCCACGCTCACGCTCGGCTGCGTGTTGCTCCGTACACTACTCGGTCTCGCAGCATCTACCGGAGGTGGTACTCTTGGGCCTCTCGGGCCGTCCAAGTCGTCATCGTCGTCAACATGGTGAGGGTCGGCAATCCTTCTCGCCGCCTGCTGTTGCTGAAGCGGCGCCATCGTCGTCCTGATCACCATCTGCTCCTTCTGAGGCGGCACCGGCGGGGCATCCAGCGCAGCGGCATCCTGGGCTGGTCCAGCGCTCAGAGGGCCGAGGGGATCGTCGACGGCTTCTAGCTTGGTAGGCTGGGCGACGATGCGGCGAGGAGCGCGCGAGGGTCGAGGCGCTGACGAGGTCGAGGCCTGTGATGTCGCTGGCGGGGAAGCAACGGGCTCGCTCTCGGCAGGCGGCTCAGGGGGGGTCTGGCTGGAATCAGCCCATGGCGATTCTTCGACGTCCATTGCGATGCGGGGATTTGTCGCTACGGGTGCGACGGGCGAGGTTTGGCGGAGCGAGTTGAGGAATTGGACGCTGGCGTTGAGCTGCGAAGAAGGACAGAGCAGCTTGCTCGACGCAGAGTGGCGTAGAGCGATTGGGGACTACCGGTGCCCGGCTAGCGCCTGCTCAACGTCAGCGGTTGCGTACCTGTACGAGGCTGCCACCACCTGCCTGCTAGTGAGCCCCCACCAGCACTTCGGCAAAGGCCTCAGCCTTGAGGCATTCATTTGCTGCATTCAGCATCTAGGCACTCTGCAACATCAGTCCCTATTTTGTATCCTGGTGCCGCCGAATTGAAAAAGAGCTCACAGAGCAATATAGAGGCTAATATGTGGATGTTAATACGTATGAGAAGGAAAGAAAAACTAGATATTAGATTCTCATTCTATCGTTATTCCCTATAACAAACAAAATCAAGAAATTCAAACACCAATTCCAAGTCTGTCCTCATAGCACGCATTAAACCGCCCCTTCCAATAGTCCTTTATCCATTTGTAAGCGCTTAGCTTCTGTGATACGTTTTATTATTCCCCTAATCAAAGCTGTACGCTTGATTCTCCATTTGCTGGCTATTTGCTTCACTCGTCGCGGTCAAATCGATGAAACACCTAAACCCCTTGCGGATCTATCGGTCAGGGTCGTAGCATCCGCCAGCTATAACGAGATTCATTCGAGTGAATTTGACTTTTGTCACGGGCGTCTTCTTCGTTGGGAAAGCCGAGATTTGATCAGGAGTTATCATCACTTCCTTGCTCTTCTTCTTGGTGCCGGTGGTCGCACCTGTAGCAGCGGATTGGCCCGAGGCTCCCGCGTTGATCCGTGATGCCTCACCGTTGGGGCCATTGATAGCTATATCAGTGCCCGCGGTTGCAGCCTCGAGACCGGCTTGTTGAGCTGCTTTATGAGGATCCGCCGGCGATTCGACGTCCCACAATCGAACAGTGCCATCTTGGCCGCCGGATGCGAGAACGTTCGATTCAACGCTGAAACTGAGCGACCAGATACCTCCTTTCCCGTGCCCACGAGAACGCTTGATGCGGGTTCCCTTGACCAGATCCCAGAAGAAAATATTGCCGGCAATATCTGCACTGGCCAAGATCTTACCGTTGGGAGCACATTCTAGAGCGCTTATGTACTCTGTGTGGCCCGTGAATACTCTTACGCAGGCACCAGTAGTTACTGACCACATGCGGATTGACTTGTCCGTCTCATCTGAGGCTGAAAAGACGTACATACCGTTGGGGTGCCATACAATGGCCGAGATGGCGGTATCGTGGCCGACAAGAAGCCGCTGGGGTGACGCGTGATCCTGCATCCAAACTCGAACAACCTTGTCATAGCCACCGGTCAAGAAGTAATGTCCGTGAGGGCTCCATTGCGCCCTATAGACAGGCCCATCGTGTGACTTGTACACACATAAGCAGGTCCAGGATTCCAAGGACCAGAGCCGGATTTGTCCGTCTCCTGAACATGACAGCAGCAATTTTGGTCGCCCATCAATGGCTACATTTTGTCGGCCTTCATCGCCAAAGAGTTTTTGAGGGGGTCCCGAGGCTGAGTCTGAAAACGAAATATCGTATACGGGCCCAAAGTGTCCAATAAGTTTTCGGCTGTTGAACTTGGTGCCCTTTTCGTGAGCATTTGAGCTCGGGAGGGCTTTGCCATCGAGAGACCAAACGCGGATGTAAGATTCACTGGTACCAACAGCTGCTAGTTGTCCATCATCAGAAAATTCCATGCATGAAACGCTATCTCATGGTTAGTCTATGTGTCTTTCTTAGATGCTTGGAGAGCAAAGTTACTTACCTTCCAAAGGTGTTGTGGAACGTAAACATGCAAGCGCTTACGGGGACACCGACGCCGCCTGTTCGCCCTTCGATCTTGAATCTGTCCCTGTTCTCTCGCAGCTTTTGCATCTCAAGCATGATATCACGTGGCCGAGACGGTGGCAGAGGTAGGTCTGATCTGTTTGGAGCATCTGCACTCTCTTCCCTCTTAATCTTCCGATCAAGTTCTTCTATTAGGCTAGCTCCTCCGGGTGGTGGTGGAACTCGCCGCTCCTCGTCTTCAATTTCAGCGCGGACGTCGTCACGGAGATCTGCATCCATTGGTAGAGGTCCGAGGCTAAGGGGCGCTGCTGGATCCAAAATATCCTTGTTAGACAATCCGATGTTGACTCCAGGAATGCCTTCTCTGGCGTCGATCTCTTCGATTTCTAGACTCTTGGACTTTCTAAAAACCGCCTCAAAGCTAAAGGGGGTAATCGGTCCACGAGCGGTTGAATCGACTTGACAATACGAGACAAGAAGCTGTCGGATAACAGACCCGCCGTGATCAGACTCTCGTTCAAGAAAGTTAAAAAGGTCGCCAGTAGCATGTTGATTCAAGGGAATGCGATACTTATTTTCCTTGTACAGTTTGGTAACAGGGTTCTCATTTACATGCTGAGGGAGTGTAATTGTTGCGAATATTTTTAGATCATCTGCGTGTGATACTTGAAAATGTTGGCCGATGTCTCTCAGAAATAGTTTACCCTCTTCTGTGTATCCATTTCCGACGAGCTCGATGAAGGAATACACGAATGTAGGCCAGAGAAGTTTGGATAGCTCAAACTGTATACAACCTTTTTAGTAGGCGGCAATGGGCCGATGGTCGGGAACATTACTAACTTTGTAGATTTCAAGATTATTCTCAACCCAATCTCTTAATAATCGGAACGCTCTGGAATACTTTTTGGGACCCAAGTTTGCTAGTTGTTGCACTGGTTTACCGTCATTGCCAAGATGTTTTGACTCTTGTCGGAAAACTTCTTCTGTCCTGTTGAACCCCCTTTTAAGAAGGTAGTCCGTGACCTAGTAAGATATCGTTAGTTAAGATGGCTTGGACATCCCAGAAACACAAATAATAGGTTGAAGAAATAAAAGACAGAGATGAGGGGGTGGGAGTTCAAAGGCAACGGAAAATGAACGCAACAGCCATCTTGGAAAGCTTGTGCTAGCCAGAAAGCTGCTGACCAAGCCCTAGAGGACAGTGAGTGGTGTGCCATGATGTGGCATCATCATATAGCCAGAAGCGGTGAAGGTACTGGCGAAAAATGGAGGGCTACAGGCACCTCAACACAAATAAGATGAACAATGATATTAGATGGAGAGTGAAGATATGTTCGTCTCGTGCCAAGATGGCCTTGAGACCTCGAAAAGAGCAAAGGCCTGACGCTTGATAAAACACCACGTACAATCTGGTTAAGATTCTGATTTGACATTGCACCTCCAGTCGTGCCGGTTGTGGTGGTTGCGGCAGGCGGGCCAGCTGGCGACGTTGCTGGCTGTCCTCCATACGAGTTGGCCGCACCAGCTCCCTGGGCTGGTACTTGAGCTGCCATCGTGAGAAGAGAGAGCAGACGCCGCTGTTATATAGACAGAGATGAAGACGGTCGGTATGCCTTTAAAAATACCCAGTATCAAGGTGATAGTATCATATCAGATCCTTGGATAGCGCGAGGTGGAGCGAAGCGCAAATTGTGGCAGCACGTCCAAGTGAGATGAGCTATGCCTGATTCTCACGTTCTTGATCGTGTGGCGGTATGTTGATTGGAGTTTCTCTGGGCAGGCGCTCAATGAGACACGCCAAGATCGCGAATTCCGCCTGGTATGTCGTTTACGTGGATTTCGGTGATAAATTGGACTCTGCGGACGACCAAAAAGGCACTTTCTGTGATGATTAGGTTGTTGGGCTTAATGTGAAAGCATTAGAGTTTAGGTGACGGGGAGAAATCGCGAATCGCTGGCGGGAGCGGGATAGCCGATGTTTAAGCGGCGCCTCTCTCAGATGCTGCTCAGCTGCAGCAAACGGAGGGCATGGCGCATTTGTTTGTATAGAACTTCTCATGAATGTGATAGATATAGCACTATTTCGAATAATCCAAGTCATTATTGCTTTTGCTGCAAACGCAGGAGCTACAGTTGGTGGAAGTTTTGTGATACGGGCTACCAGGCGATTCGCGACATCTTATCGGCGCGTTGGGCTGACCCACAGCGACTCACTCTTCTCTTTCAAAGTGTACCTCGAGCTTCATGTTCATACTACACTACCTTCTAAGGTCTTCATCAAAGTTTGAGCTTGTAACTTCATAGAACTCATTCCAATTCCCAAAAAAATTGCCACATACGGCATTTTAGCCTCGAGGATCCTCGCAAGGGATCGCGCAGCTCTGGCCAATTTCATCCAACCGAGCCTGTTCGCTCAATTCTACAGCCATGGCTTCACCAGAGGATATCGTTATGGGGGATGAGAGAGAAGACGCCGCTCAGCCCCAAGCCCCCTTCACCTTGGAGGAAAATATTGCTCAGCTCAATGCTATCGACAAATCTATGGTACAGCTCATGAATCACACTGCTGCTGCGCTTGGCGCCCTCACAACGCCAGACTCGTCCGACGACAGCGTCCCTCCGGCATCAGTAGACTCGGCGGCGCAAAAGGAGACATTTCGACAAGCAACAGACACTTTTCTGAGCACGCTCCACAGCATTGATGTGCGAATGAAGCGGCAGATTCTCGCACTGGAGGAAGCGGGCATCGTCAACCTTTCTTCCAGCGCACCTCGCCAAGGCCCCAACCCTAGCACCAAGCCGTCTTTGAAGCCTAATGGAGTTGGGGCCATCGGGAACCTCGATGTTGGATGGCTGAATAGCCGGGGCACCAAAGTAGAGCGAGATATGGAGCTGGAGCTGTGGAAAAGGACTAGGGAGATCCTTGAAAAAGATGGAGGCAATATCAAGAAGGAGTGACGAATGATACCACGCGCTTTAACGAATATACATTTGATTTAGAGTACTTGGGTATATACTAGTACACCTTCCGGTATGTCAATCCCGTATGTCCACTGATGCGACACCACTAACACGATTTTGCAGGTGATAGCCAGCAGAGAACCACTGTTGGTAATACTCTTTACTTCATGCCGCAACGATTCACGCCTTCTCCTCAAATACCCGCTTCATTATGACAGAGCCTGTTATAGGCATGTGTAATTTGATCAGGACCATCGCGTGGTCGTGGGATAATATTCTCGGGTTGAATACTAATGTTGGACGTCAGTTCAAGGACGAACCCTAGCATTTTTGGATAGCATTGGCACTTACAGGGCGTCAAAGAAGTAGCATGAAAATTCACCAGCATTAGCCGTTGAATGTTTAGCTGGAGGAGGAGAGTTAAATTTTGGAATGGCGAAATGAACATAATTGATTTAGAAGTCTTACTCTGATATCCGGCGAAAGAAACACAGTTTTTCCTTGCGTTGCAGCTATACTGGCACCTATTCTCGGCCCATGGGACCCAGGTGGTACCCAAGGTGAAACGCTGGGTATGTTAGACGATGGCATTTCCTTTAGAATCATGAATGAGGCGGCTCTTACATCGGTATCGCCCACGGTTTGATGGCGCGCTACCCAAGCTGGATCGAGAATGAATTGGCCCAGAAACTGGGATGAAGGCTTCACCTCGTGGTAGTGAATCGTCCACTGATCATACATTTTGGGAGATCCGAAGACACAGGCCTTCATGTGTTGTTGACCATTCGCAATGACTTCTTGGTCATGAGTCCAGGGATTACTGGCAACGACGCCACTCAATGAGATAGCCAATAAGATCAAGACGAGGCGAAATGCGGCGGAAAGACTCCATGGAGGAATCATGGTGGCCAATATGAATTAGTGGAGGAGACGTATGGCGGCAACAGAATTGTCTCGATCAACTGGGTGTAGGGTAAAACGACTTCAAATTTATTTTGAGACAAGCTGGATGAGTGCAGCTGTTTGATCCAGCATTTTTCTTTGGCAGCGATACTTTGTCGTTTTGGTGATTAAGAGCTGCCCCTCTCAGGCATTCGCTCCCGTGTCATAGCGTCATCATAGGCTCGTTTTGCTCCCGCGTCTAAGCACAAGGAGTAGGAAGTAGCTAAGAGAGCCACTGCCGTCTAGCGAGTGCTTGATATGGTGCCCAAGTTGACCGCTGTCTCCAGGTTGATTTGACACAGGCTTCCCGAATTAATTAAAATATTTTGGCAAGGTAAACCGCCCATTCCGTGCTACATTCCGGCATCTCACTTTACAGCTGCTGGATGGCAATGGCAATCGAATAGGCTACTTCGGGGCTCGGCTTTCTAGTATAGCGAGTATGGCTCTCTCCGTGCCCACGCCTCTCCATTTATAGCATTTATTGGCCATTGCCAAGCACTTATCGCGCTGCATTGGGCTCTTTCCATGAGTGGAGCGATAGATATTATCCATGCCAAACTATGGAGCGCATCGCTGTCTGACAGCAACACGATCACCAGTCTAGAACTAAGATCTAGGAGCGGTAATACTATTTGTTCCAACATAGGTAGCAAATAGTAAGCAGCACCTGTCTTGGACGTGAATACCATAATAGCCGCGCTTGGCACATAGGATTTGCCGCGTCTTTTGCTGCTGATACTACATGCTGCATGCAGTATTTCTCATGCCTCACCAATGGCGCTGCAGCGATTCTTTTTGCGGGGACGCATCCCGGCCGCTGGGTCTTGTCTTGGCTCTGCCACCAGTTCGTAATGGAGGTACTTTGTTTTAGTGCGTGCGCAATAGTGCATTGCAAGTCTCTTGGTTCGTCCGGAACAACGTCGGTGCCAGGCCTCCCTGCGCGTCCCCATGAATTTGGTGGCTTTTCATCTCCGATCAAGCCGCTCGACCAAATGTTTCGATCTCTAGTAAACACCTGGCCGAGGTTTCTGGCGTCCATTCGCTGCGATTGCAAGGACGTCGAAGCGTAGTACAATCAGACTGTTAGAGGAGAGAGAAGAGGATCGCTTTTTTCTTCTCTTTCTTTTTCTCTTCTTTTGTTTGTTCATATCAAGATGATGCAGCCATCACGGCCAGCGGCCATGGCCCTGCTGCTGTCGATCGCATCCTTCGGGGCGCTTGTGCATGCTCACGACCACCACGGCGGCGAAAGTCACATCCCCGAGGGAGAAGCGATATCATTTGATCCCATCGTGAGTTGCCCATAGAGAATACCAGAAATACAAATTCAAAAGAGAAATTCAGCGGGATTAACACCAAGTACAGGACAAAATCCTCTGGGTCCACATCCTAATCCAGATGCTCGCATATGGCATCATTTTCCCGATCGGCATGGTCTTTGGTGTAAGACTTCACGACTCTGCTGCCAGCCGCTTCTCTGGAAGCAAAATGTTTGAGCTGATCTGATATGTCCATAGATTACCAAGTCACGATGGCATGTTCCCACGCAAGTCCTCGGCTCTGTTCTCGCCGTCGTCGGTTTCTTTCTCGGTCATGCGCACAAGGGACGCGAGTTCGTCGAAAACAATGTGCACTCGATATTTGCAAACATCTTGCAGTTCTTGCTTGTCGGCCAGGTGGTTCTAGGCCTATATCTGAAGCTCCACTGGGAGAAGGGCGTCCTGGGTGTGATTCGCAAGTTTGTCCGACCCTTCCACTCCATTATTGGAAAAGCAATGCCTCTTCTGGCCTGGGTGCAGATGATTTTTGGAGGCATCACGACCCTCGGCTTCTGCCAGGGCGATCACGTCGGCCAATGCGCAGCTCATTTCATCATGGGTGGCGCATTTATCGCTTACGGCATCATTTTGACTATTATCCTCCTTGCCGGACAGGCCTGGGTTCGCCGCACAGGCCGATCTCAAGAGTTTTACGACAGCTCCATTATTGCCATCTGGGGCTGTATCAATACCTTCACAGAGCATCGTTGGGGTACCGCCTGGGTCAAGAATGATTGGCAACACACTACAATGGGCGTTATCTGGTGGTGTGCCGGTCTGGCCGGTATCTGGCTGAGCCGAGATCGCGACGGCAACCCGAAGCGCAACTTTATCCCGGGATTTGTCATCTTCATTACCGGCTGGGGCATGTCCGCGCACCCTCAAGAACTGATGGTCAGCGCCATGACACATACCATGTTTGGCTATACTTTGATGGCTGCTGGTCTTACACGCATCATTGAAATTGCATTTGTTCTGAAGGATGCTCAGTCTCTGGCTGACGATGGCCGTTCGTGGAACAGCTTTCAGTTCATCCCTGTTTTTGTAAGTGCATATTGCAGTTGCCGCACCATGCGACGCCATTTCTAACTTCTCATAGCTCTTGTACGCCGCCGGTTTCCTCTTCCAAGGTGCAACTGAGCAACAGATGGCCCTCCTCGACGGCTCCAGCATGGACGTCATTTCTTATATCCTAATTCTATACTCTCTCGCATTTTTAATGTTTTTATTCGTCAACATGCTCATCCATCTACACGATCGCCTTTCCAACCCGCCATTAAATACTAAAGGGTTCGCCAACGGCCATACCCACTTAAACGGACGAGCGGTGGAAGATGGCCAAATTCGGGCGGCAGAGGAGTTCGAGCTTGAGGGCTTAACATCCGATGACGAGGACGATGAGAGACAAGGAATGCTAGCAGGGGAAGGGAGCCACATCCCGAAGCGATCCGCTGCAACTCAATCATAAGCTTCATGTGATAGTTGAAACTAACCAAAGAGAAAAGCATATTTTGGAATAATTTGTTTACATAAAGTGTAAGTGTGTTTTGGAGTCTACCTATGCATAACGTCTGTATACTACTGGGAGGCAAAGCAATGATTAAAGTCTGGGGCTATTGTTACGGCTAGAAAAGTAACCTCATATAATGATATAATGGTATTGAGTGTAGCAAATTTACCAGTAGATTTTGTCCTCGACTGCGAGCTGAATTTTGTGATCAACATTTCTGATCAGCGTATCGCATCCAGGGACGAAGTACTTTCGTACCTGTATATTCCAGGGTCCGGCCAAAAAAAGCTAGGCAGGTGGCTGTTTTTTCTGGTGGGGCACAACTTTTTTTCTTGGGTAGCACTTCCAAACCTCCAAGAACTTTCTACGAAACTACACAATAAGCGAATACACGTCTGTTCCGGCCATATATCAGCATCGCTCGACATTAAAATCACAATGCCTTCCGTCAAGAACCCCAATCGCCCCTCAAAGAACAGGCTCGCCGCCCGTGCTGCCAAAGCCAAGAAAGCGAACCAGAAGCGCGCCGACCCAGCCAACCGAAGCAAGATCACCAAGGCGGACAAGACCAGAGGCGCAAGACCTGGTCTGCTGCCGACAAGCGGACCCAGGGCCCAAGTTAGCGCCAAGAAGGCGAGGAAGCTGGAGAAGAAGATGGGTTATGCGCTCAAGAGACAGATGGAGGCCGAGGGAGAGGCAGAGATGAAAGGTATGTTTGGGCATGACGCTTTGAAGATTTAGCGCCATGAAATGGTGGAATGAGGGTGAGAAAAGAGGCTAATATGAGGATAGATGCACCGGTTGCTGAGGAAAAGGCGGCGCAAGAGGGCGAGGATGTTGAGATTCAGTGATTTGTTTTACATGGAGATACGACATATTGCACGTAAGTTGTCCAGACTCTCGGGAATAGGCTTGCGTGCTAACGTGATGATGGACGTAGATTCAAAAGTTAATGGCTACCTAGTTTGGTTTCTATGGTATAATGGGACACATACACATACATGGCGCAGGTTGGGTCTAGATTTTGAACTGAGTTTATTACACTAAATGCTAAATATGAGCATTGTCGAAGGGCTGTCTGGTACGCTACAGCTATCGAATATA
The DNA here is from genome assembly GCA_021066465.1 of Trichoderma asperelloides. NCBI lineage: Eukaryota > Fungi > Ascomycota > Sordariomycetes > Hypocreales > Hypocreaceae > Trichoderma > Trichoderma asperelloides. The sequence goes on along the minus strand of JAJKFY010000354.1, from coordinate 595,195 downwards.
ACGTTTTTCTTTTGTTTACCATCACGGAATTAAACTCAAAACATGGCGTGAAACAAACATGGCGGGAAACAACATGACGTGAAACTTCCTAGCATGATTGTTCAGGACCCTCCGTTTCCCGGATATTGCATTGGCTCGTGACTTCTGTATCCGATGTTCTTTCCCGGCCTTGTCCCCTCTAGTGTGGCTTCAGAATCGCTTGATTGGTCTTCAGAGCGGAAAGAGCCTGTTTCCACAAAAGAGTCTTCTGAAGAGAGCGAAGGTGGATACGACGTTGATGAGCCTTCGCTTTGTTGCGCCGAGAAGAATTAGGAGCTAAGAGAGGAGTCGGAGGAGTCGGAGGAGGAGTCGTTGTCGTCCCCGTTAAAACAAGTTTCGAAGCATGCCTCTAATGATGATTTGAGGCACGAGAGGAGGTGTTGATGATCCTGGTTGTGAAGTTGAGGATCAAAAGTGCCATAGTTTGGGGCACTAACAGAACTCGGATGAGGAGGAGGAAAAAGAGAAGCAATGTTGGATGTTTTAGTGCTAGCTTGGGAATCTCCTCTTACATCGCTAACCCAGCTTGTAGTGCCGGAGAGCTGGGCTGTATCTTCACTCTTGGAAGGCATTTTGAAGGGAATTTGGAGTATGGTATGAATGTTGTATAGATTGTGTATTGATTTGAAGGGGAATCCAGTGGGAGTAGGGGTAGAGAGCCGACTTTATATTCACGGCATGATGTCTAATTTTGGACCCTTTCTTAACTTTCAGAAATATATTCTTCGGTAAACTATATTTATCATGGAAATAACCGTAAACTATATATATCATGGAAAATACATTTCTTTACATGGACAAATGCTCATGATTTCATGTACCTGCTGCATTGACTTTGCCTACATATCGCAGCCCTACGCCACCGATCACTCGACTACTTCGCAACGTAGCAATTAATCATCGCGAGTTTTGAGGTAGCTGATGAGTGGGTTTTGCCACGTCTTGACGCCGAAATCTATGCAGAGAACACAGACCACCAGGATCATCAACACCTCCTCTCGTGCCTCGAATCATAATTAGAGGCAGGCTTCGAAATCTGTTTGGATGGGGATGACAATGATGACTTCTCCTCTTCTAGCTCCTATTTGCTCTCGGCGTTTCAGGGCATGCGCTTGGGAGTAATTGGGCTGTTGGTATACTTCCGGATATTGTGAGCTGCTGGAGAAGTAAAAGCGAGAGCATAACTGATGTAGGACCAAAGTGTATCTCTGGGTAAACAGGGGAAGGAAACCCAAAATGAATAATAGTAGAGGTGATATAGGTAGTAGAGAAAGTAGAAGTATCAGAGTGAATGTATCTCTGCAGCAAAGGTGAACCCGGAGCGAAGAATCTCTACATTGGCCATACGAACCGTTGGCAATTGTCTACTTGCATACACAGCAGTTCTGCCAACTGACGACAAACTCTCCTCTTTTTATCATTTGGCGTTTTGCTTGCCATAAAGTTACTCTATGCTCTCACACTTTTGCCTTCCCGAGGCTCCCTTGTTCTCAATATAATCTTTCAGGCGTTTCTAAGTTTTCTCCATGGCAACCAACGCCTCCAGTGGAGGTGAGCTGAGCCTATATAATTTGCTCTTCCTCCCCTTTCTTTTCGTTGTTTACTTGCTCTCATATACACACGTGACCTTCATCATACACACTCGCTATACACACTCGCTCGCTCACATCTTATATCACCGCAAACATGAGCTCTCTTAAGATTTCCGCGCTGTTCGGGCGCAAGCGACCAAACCTGATTGCGTCTGATGTCGCCCAGTATATCCAACAACAATCCAACGCTCGTTTGAAGAGGGCAGTTAAAGAGAGAGTCCCCCTAGATGATTTATACTTTGGAGATGATTGTTACCCAGCTTGGGTTGACATGTGCGATGGCAAAGCCGAAGAAAGCTATCATATTCAAATCCAAAAAAGGCTGCTCAATCTCGACGCCTCGCTTTTCGTCGACAGCTGCCTTCGAGAGAAGCTCAGAGACACGTGCAATGCAAAGCTTGAAGAGGCACGACTACTCGGTCTTGGCCTCGCGGACATCAGGATAGGAGACGGGCTTTTACCCGAGTGGGATCAATCGGCCATCGATGAGGCATTTCCCCTCGAGGTTGAGCCTGTGAAGGATGACTGGGAAGATTCGGCTGAGCGAGACGCTCTTACTTTTGGAGCCGCTTTAGTACGCAACAAAGCCAAAGCCAAGTCGACGGCCCCGGAAGACAACACAACCGCTCTGTTCAAGGATGATGCGTCAACCACTTCATCAGACACCTGGGATAGCAGCTCCTTCTTTTACAGCGATGACAAGAACGAACATGGAGAAGCCGTTGACGAGCGCTATGCCATGTTCAGTGGGGGCGATCCTCAGCCTCTGCCCCATCGCTACTCGGAGAGCGATGATGAAGCCCCACACATTCTTTTCGATGTTGAGATGTTGGGTGGCCCTGATGGCACCTACAATGTTGATATGGAAGTTTACGAGCCTGAAAGCGATTCAGATGTGGATGAACTACCCGAAGCTGAGCTCGCAATCGACGCTACCGCCTACGAGTTTTTCTTCCCTACCACAGACGCCGTGGACGCGAGCCTCCCTGGAATGGACTTGGAGTGCTCAGTCGAAGGCCCATTCACTGAGGCTGACTACCTTTCTCACGCAGCTGAATGGGGAGACGGAAGCTTTGACCTTCACTCTACAGAGGAGGAGGAGGAACAAGATGAGGAAGGGGAAGAAGCCATGATGATGGACGGAGAGAACGAACTTGATAAAGATGTCATGATGGAGTTCTAGGAGAGTCTCAAGAATGTCATGACTCGACTCTTCAGAACGATGCGGAGGAGCAGAGGGATATGCTGGAGCAGACTGCTGGTATTGCGGTGACCGACGATGGAGTCACTTGGCAAATTGCAACGATCAAGCAGTAAAGCCAACACAACATGTCTTTCTACTCTTGATGCTTTTCTCTACTTTCTTTCTTACTTTTTTCTCTATTTTGGTTTCTTCCATGCTTTCTTTGGGTTGCTCTATTGCTCTGTCTCTCTTTTATTTCCTATTGCTTATAGACTATTACGGGTTTCGGTTAAAAGGAAAAGGAAAAGGAAAAAAAAAGGAGGTAGCAATTTGGAATTCTGGATATTGGGAGGTACGTGCTTGGGTTAACACAAAGCGAACGAGGTAAAGCCTCGGTTCCTTTCGCTCCTTTGGCTTCTTTTGGGGAATATGGATATCTGGGCCCATGAGGACCAGCGTTTTAGTTAGTAATTGGAGTATCTGTTCAATCATTGTCTTTGGCCAACGTGAGTATCAACTGTGCTGAGCTGAGTCTCCTTGAAGTCCAGCTCTCTTCTCTTTGCCAAGTGTGAATTATTCTTTTCGTAAAGTCTTTTGTGTGTTCCAGACATTGGAGTGTATGATTGCCGATTAGTAGTTACATCTGATGCATCGTGTAGAAACTTTGGATGAGGCTGGGATGAGGCGACCACCCGTTGTCCAAAGTTGGGTAATACGGAATACAATCACATGGATGCCAACAAGGGTATTATTTACATTCTCCGCTATAAGCATCTCTTTATCAAAACCGCATGGGAAGAAATGATTCTCATAAACTGGCGGAGTCTACTTCGTACACACAAGAATTTAGTGTCACATCTTGACATCTTATGAGCGCAATTCTCCTCCTTCATCCCCATGACACTTCATTACCAATATACCGCCAAGATATAAGCATCTTGTAATCATTATCAATGGGGCTGGTTGGTAAGGATTTGAGGTATTAATAGCCAAGTTAACCCGATGTTTAGCGGAGACTGATCGAAAGGAGGCAGCAGTGATTTCATTATTATAATGAGGCAGCCAGCCTACAACACAAAACAGAAGAAGATGATAGTAGCTAACATATTCCAAATATCGGGTTTACCATTTGTCGGATATATCAATCCTCCGAAAGAGATGGAAAGCCGAAAGTGGATGCTCAGCGCTCGTCGTAAGGTCCGATGTGGATCATTAAGTAAGGATCGAGAATTGGAGTGTTAGCGATAGGATCTGGGGTAATAGGCGGGCGGCTCTGATTAAGCTTTAACATTGCATATCGTGCAGCAAATAGGTGTGGCAAGCCATGAAATATATACAGATGAAGCTTTTACGATGAATCGATCATTAAGAAGCTGCAAAATATGGAAAATTGAATGGGCAGCGACCGTTATGCAAATCAAAATGGTGGTTGCTATCGTGAAATTTGAATTGACCTTTTTTGATTCGCTTCTCTAGCTGCGGGAATACGTGCTGTGGTTAGATCCATGACTTATTGTGCAATGGTTATGGAGCTTGGGGCACATTTCTGGGATTAACTGTAACAAACATCTCGGCATTGATGTACGGCATCTCAGTTAGTGCGTTGAGTAAGCTAGCTTGCTTTGCGTAAACCTACAACGCCGATGCCGGTATAGGATTTCCTAGCGACTCTCGGAAAGAATATCCATTTAGAAGGAAATCCGGAACTGACTCTTTGTAAGGAAAATAGATAGTAATACTTGTGTCATTTTCGGACTTAAATACTTCCCTGTTAGAGGTGGATGCAATGATCCCAAAGTAGTATGATGAGGCTCATACGCTTTGACGTAGTTGGGGCGAGTGAGCGAGGTCGAAGTGGTACAAATACCATCAATGGCCCGTAGTCAATTAATGAGTCTGTTTTACAAGATAGATTTCATCATTGCTTGACTTTTCATACCAATATAACAACAATACATCAAACGCACATCTTCGATATCACCCGCCATGCCTTTTCTCACAGGTCCTAACGGCGAGCAAGTCGTTCCAATCCGAATTAATGGCGTCTCTGAGCCTCTAGATCCAACTCGTCTTATTCCAGTTGAGTCTAATGGTCAAGACAAGATTGTCCATTACGCTCAAAGCGCAACTCCTGAAATAGCCATCAAAGCGGTCGATGCATCTCACCAAGCATTTCTGAAGTGGAAGAACACTTCCTATGTTGAGCGTCGGGACCTGCTCCTTCGAGTGGCCGACGTGATTGACTCTTGGGTGGATCGTTTTGCTCAGCTGCAAGCAGAGGAGACATCTAGCACTATAGCTTGGGGCCGAGCAAACACTTGTATTTTGACTAGAATCATCCGGGAGATAGCAACTAGCATCTCAGATGCCACGACAGGGGAAATACCGCCTTTAGAGCAGCCTGGAGCAATTGCATTGGTGTACAAAGAACCAGTTGGCACTGTTCTCACAATCACACCATGGAATGCCAGCATGATCCTTTGTGGACGTTCTTTAGCTGCCCCTATTGCTGCTGGATGCTCGGTTGTGCTAAAGGCGTCCGAAATGTGTCCACGAACACATCACACCATCGTCGAGGCATTTGAAGAGGCTGGTATGCCTAAAGGCCTCATCAACGTAGTTCAAGCCTCGCGTGAAGACGGGCCAGCTACGACAGAAGCTTTGATTGCTCATCGAGCGATCCGCAAGGTTGCATTCACAGGCAGTGCTGCCGTGGGAAGAATCATTGGTCAGACTGCGTCCAGGTACTTGAAGCCTGTCTTGATGGAACTGGGAGGGAAAGCCCCAGCTATCGTCCTCAAAGACGCTGACGTTGAGCTCGCGGCCGACAAGATCATTTATGGTGCGTTTTTACACCATGGGCAGATTTGCATGTCCACCGATCGCATTATAGTGGTTCAAGAGCTTGCGGATCAGCTCATTCAAGCGATGAAGGTTGCTCTCAAGGCACGATTCCCTGACGGAGCAGGTTATGCTGGCAGCAAGAGACTGGCTAAGAGGGCCCATGATCTCTTGCAAAAGGCTCACGCCGCAGGAGCTCGCTTTGTCATTGGCGATGGAAGTCTCAATGCAGATGGATCTAGCCTGACACCGACAATCGTCACAGATATAAAGCCCACGGATGAAATCTTCCACGAGGAGATCTTTTCTCCTGCTGCAATTCTCACCATTGTCAAAGATGAGGCAGAGGCTGTCCTTTTTGCCAACGACACACTACATGGCCTCAACGCTTCGGTGCACAGTCGCGATATTCTCGCTGCGATCCGGGTCGCCAAGCAGATTGAGGCTGGGCAGGTTCACATTGGTAATCTGACAGAGTTTGACGAGCCGAGTATTCCGTTTGGAGGAACCAAGGACAGCGGCTGGGGAAGAAACAATGGCAAATATGCTTTGAATGAGTTTTTGGTGGACAAGACTATTACGATCCTTGATCCAGCCGCGGATGCAATTCGATTTGGAAAATAGCTGTCAGCATTGATGTTAGCACTAGCGAGTATTACTCAGGCTTCAAAACGCCGCAATATGTTGATTTACAATTTAGTTGAAACTTTATTCGATCATCGTATTACGCTGTGACGGGCGATTTGGCTTTGAATCCAGCAGACGAGGTTATCATTATGTCAAGTTCTAATCCAAATTACCGTGTCGGTATATGGGTCAACGTCAGTATTATGGGTATCACTGACATTTTGTATTACCATCTGTCTGTGAAACAAAACTACATGTAAGTGGCGTGTGATGCTTTAAAAGTATAAGAAGGCGCTGTAGCTACAGTGAAATGCTCGAGTGACGTTAAAAGAAAATAAACCTGTAAGAGTTACAAGTCAGTTTGAGAAGTCTTAACAAACTACACTCTGGTTATCGTCATTATGCCTTACGTTCCAGAACCTTGGTCGTTTGACGATGTACTGAAGCTCACCAAGATCAGCCCAGCATATTGGAGAGCAACTTTCAACGCTCCGCCGTTGAATCTCTTTACGCCGCGAACCTACAAGGCATTGCGAACGCTCGTCGAGTTGCTCGAAAATGACCAAGCTGTCAAGGTCATCGTTTTCGACAGCTCCGCCCCAGACTACTTCATGGCTCATTACGACTTGTTAGCTAGAGAAGGGAACGAAAACACAGAGGGCGCAGAGGCCTCTCCAGAATCGGAGTGGCCCGGCTTTGTACTACGCTTTGCTCGCCTTTCCGCAGTTACGATTGCCGAAGTTCGTGGTCGCGCTCGTGGTCTTGGCAGTGAATTCATTCTCGCGTGCGATATTCGCTATGCCAGCCTCGAGAAGGCTATCATCTCACAGCCAGAGGTCGGCGCTGGCATTACGTGCGGTGGCGGCGGTATCGAATGGCTCCCCATCGCGGTGGGTCGTTCGCGGGCTTTGGAGGTTCTGCTGGGCAGTGAAGACTTTGATGCTGCGACTGCTGCCCAGTACGGCTACATCAACCGTGCTATTAAAGATGCAGAACTGCCCGCTTTTGTAGACAGCTTTGCCCGTCGAGTAGCTGGGTTTGATAGAAAGCCGTTGTTGGAAACCAAGCAAGCCGTTAATGATCGCGCCGGGTTGCCTCGCCTGTCAGACCTCACGGCATCATTAAATACCTTTTCTAAGTCTTGTACCTGGCCCGAGTCCACAAAGAGAATTCAGACTCTCTTTGAGATGGGTTTGCAGCAGGATGGGCCTTTGGAGAGAGATATGGGTCAGCATCTTCCTCAAGTGTCAGTCAAGCTGTATGGAAAGAAGGAAGATGCTTAATGGCTTGGAGCTTGGAGCTTTGATGACTAGTCTTTGGACATTTTGCAGGTTGCTCATGGATATCTATATATATATAAGAATACCTAAGCTGCCGTTTATTATGCCAGGCAAATGCATTTATAACTTGAACGGATGAGATGCCGCTGTTTAGTAATCTAAAGGTGAGACATCACACTATCTAAAAAATCGTCCTGTTTGTCGATTATCTAACTTTAAGTTACGTGTATAGAGCAACAAAGAAACAATCAGGCATTATAGTACCGTAATTACACCCGATATTTTCCTGATTACTCTATTTTAAACGTCTTATACAGTAAGAGCACGCTGCTCTTTTAGAACTCCCGACACAGTAATGACGTGACTGGCTGGCTCTGTCAATCATAGCATTCTCGCCTATACGCAAGAAATGAGAACAACAGCCTGAATAAAGATCAAACCTTGTCGTCCGTCAAGGCTGGCAATAAAGGGAGTTTTTCACTCATTTTAGGGAAGACAAACGGAACTCGGATGGATAGTAATCATCTTACAAAAGCTGCCGGGCATCGGTCTTTTTAGCTCGGTTGATAAGTCCGCATATCCCCGCGCCGCTTTTCTATAAGGCCGCGTATTCCCAACTTCTTACACTCTGCAAAGTCCGCTGCGGTCGAAAGCCCGTCATCAGCACGCTTCATCATGACCAACAAAGGCAACTTGGAGAGCTTGGCGCTGAAGTGGTCGTGCTCTGCATGCCGCCAGTCAAAACGCCGATGTGATAAGATGTACCCCGAGTGTACGCTATGTACACAGTAAGTCCCCTTTATACGTTTTCCGCAGTGTAGCAATTAGTGACTTGGGGGACATTGTATAGGAAAAATATTGCCTGTAACTACCCAGGCCGTCGGAAGAGAGGGAAAGCACTTCATTATGCCAAGACATTATCGCCCTCGGAGAAACCCACCATCTCTCAGACTACAGTTATTGTGACTGAGAGAAGCAAAGAAAAGCCACATCAGGCATCATTGACTTGTTGCAATTCTAGCTTCATCGCCGAGCGCTTTCTAGATCCCGTTGTCTTCTCCCGTGCGCAGTTATCAGTAGACAACGTTGATGTGGCGGTAACAGATGAAATCGCTCAGCTGGTTGGGAGCGTATTAGACATTCAGGCTGTTTCCAATAAGTTCTTTAAATCGGTTCACATGTGGATGCCGATTATATCCAAGATTCGATTTTCAAGCACCCTGCTGAATCGATTAACTTACAAGAAGGCTGAGTTATACTTACTGGTGTTGTGCATGAAACTCAGTTTCTCACGCGGGCTATCATCAAACGCCACTTTATACGAGACGGTGAAGCTGTTCCATTTTAAGCTGCAGACGTCTGGGGTGCTATCTGTCCTAGTTCTGCAGGCCTCCGTCCTCATTGCACTCTACGAACTGGGACATGCAATCTACCCTGCGGCCTTTCTGTCTATCGGATCATGTGCTCGCTACGCAGTAGCGCTGGGGATTGATAAATCTATTCTCTCTTCAAGTACAGAAAAAAGTCAGTGGATTGAAGAAGAGGAATGTCGCAGAATTTGGTGGGCGATCTTGGTTCTTGATAGGTAGGCACACCGATGAGCCAGAGCACAAACTTCTTTCTCAGCTTTGCTTCCTTTTCTAATATTCATTGATTGCTCTTACATGAGGCAATGCTAATGTTGTTTCTAGGTACCTTAACTTATGTGATCCTCAGCGGCATTTGATGACGCAGGACGCGAGCCTAGACAGTTATTTGCCCGTAAATGATGCGGCATGGGACAAGGGGGTAAGTTGTTCAAGTATAATATCAGCCTCCATCTTGCGGGGTATCTCTAAATGGGCTATTATAGGAACCTGACCCTGATCATGTATACACTCTGGCAACAGCTAATAGCTATCACCTGGGACTGTTTGCGCGATTCGCACAAGCAGCCCATCTGCTCAGCCAGGTTCTACGTCATGTATCCGAAAAACATTCGAGCGAAACTTCTCAGTTGCGGCGCACGATATTTGCGCTTGTACAAGTTTCCAATATCGAAGCATCAATGAGAAGACTAGAGTACTGCAGCCAGTCAGCGGTATGCTACAGGTAAGGCTGTTGATATTTCTCTCGCTCTCAGTCAACCTGCTAACGACGCAGCGGCATTATCGCGCTCGACGACTCGTTCTGTGATAAACGACCACCGGGCTCCGGCGCATATCTTTCTAAAGAAAGTTCCCTTATTTCACAAGCAACTCTTCACATGGTCTCAATCTTCAAAACGGACGTTGCAGAGGAAGTCTGTGACGTCGCTAGCCCTTTTCTCGTGCATTTAGTGTACAAAGTGGCCTTGATGCACTTGAGAATCGCACACGAGTCTCCAACAGCTGCTGCTCTGGAAGAGGTTCAGCTTTTAAAGCACACATTAAAAGTTGTTGGAGGTCGATGGCATTGCGCCCGTAAGTATCTGCCCAGGTAAAGATTCATTTTGAGTTACGTTTATACTGAAATTTATGACATAGACGCCTATCTGTCGCTCTTGGAGAAGCAAGAAATTCTTTTAGTTGTGCAATAGAAGTGATGTTAACGATTATCCCATTGTATACCCATGAGTTTATGATTGTAGCATGAGGATGGAAGCTACGTGTATATATGTAATTATTTCTAGCTCATCGAATTTTAGTACCAATAGTACAGAACATATAAAATAGCGATTGTGAATTTATTTCGAATTAATGAATAACTGAACTTGCTCATGCTGGTAGTGCTACTCTAACTGTGGCCGTCTATACGCAATAACATCCTCTTACAACATAACTTAATTTAATCTTGCGCAAAAGGGTCCAATTTGCACTGTATATATATCCATCCTCGATGTCTCATTCCTACCACATCCGTCTGCAAAGGAATTGTTGCCGCATCCAGAGACAGCAGTAAACTTAGATAAAGGCTTAATTGCCAAGTCAAGATATTCCGCAAGCAGCATGTGAAAACACCCAAAACATACTGAAAGCGTACAATTGCACTCCATTTTTTTCCGTCAAAAAATCTATCATTAATAGAAATATGCTGCATCTCACAAGCAAACGTCGGGAATTTCGTTCGCCAGAAGCGCCAGACAAACCGACAGCCTGAAGATTAATTAGACCCTAGCAAACCATGACTATATCCGCACAGAGCGAAACTGACCCTGCAGATGGCAAATTTAGTCATCTGCGAAGCGCCAAATCTAGCCGCCGTTTGAACCAAATCGAAAAGATTAGGGCTCACGGTGTCGGAGATTTGGTAGCTTTGCCGCAGCTGGTCGTATGCGGAGACCAGTCGGCAGGGAAGAGCTCGGTCTTGGAGGGCATAACAGGCATACCGTTTCCACGACAGGAGGGACTTTGCACGAGGTTCCCTACCGAAATCACTCTTCGCCATACAGAGAGCGAGACAGTTACCATTGCCGCCAGTATCAGACCTCATGGCTCACGGGCGCCAGAGGTTCAGCAGACACTTGCTGCTTACCGCAAAGAAGTCGCGGATATGTCAGAGCTTCCCGATATTATCCAAGAGGTCTCACGTTTAATGAACATTCGTGGGTATTCAGACAACAATGGCGGATATGCTTTCGCACCAGACGTCCTTCGCATAGAGGTAGTCGGTTCCATTGGTTTACATTTCAGCGTGGTGGACTTGCCAGGACTGATATCCGTTGCGAACGAAGAACAAACCGAAGAGGACGTGAAAGCCGTCCACAGCATGGTTACTGGCTATCTCCAGAGTTCAAGAACAATAATTCTTGCTGTTCTCCAAGCAGGCAACGACATAGCGAATCAGCCCATTATCAAACTAGCTAGGAATCACGATACATTGGGTCAACGAACCCTTGGAATTCTTACGAAACCTGATTTGATCAATCAAGGTACGGAAGCCAAACTTGCACGCGTGGCTAAAAACCAAGACAACATAAAACTCAAACTGGGATTTTTCCTCCTGAAAAATCCTAGCCCTTCAGAGCTCAAAGAAGGTTTGACCATGAGGGAACGTTACAGCCTTGAGCAACGATTCTTCTCAAGCTCTCCTTGGGCTGAGCAGGATCTTGATATGGATAGGGTAGGAGCAGAAAAACTTCGAGTATTCCTCCAAGACCTTCTCGACACTCATATAGAGAGAGAATTGCCTAAAGTACGAGATGAGATCAAGAAGCTGTTAGCTATAAGAGAAGCTGAGCTGAAATCTATGGGAGATGCCCGGCCTACGATTGAGCTGATCAGAAAATTCATTACAAGTCTGAGCATGAGATTTTATGAACTTTTGCAAGCAGCCCTTGATGGTCATTATCATAGCGTTGATAACGAATTCTTCGCAGGGAATGAAAACTCCAGGTTGCGAGCCAGTGTGCAAAAAATGAACACTTCATTCTCTAATTACATGCGAAATTCTGGAGAAAAGCGAAAGGTTAAGGCTGATACTAAATCCAATGATTCGGCGCCTACATCTGAAAGCTCAACATCCGAGTCCGAGGATACCACAGAAGATCACGAAGCAGCGAGCGACGCAGGCCAGATTTTAGTAAGCTTGGCGGAGATAACGCAATGGGTAAAACAGGTGCGAATAATCCTTATTCTCCTAGAGGTACTTTGTCTAACGATTCATTTAGGTATATACCCGCACCAGAGGAAAAGAGCTGCCTGGGAATTATAACGCCGCGCTTTTAGCTGAACTGTTCCGAGAACAGTCGAGTCAGTGGCCTGATATTGCTACATCTCACATTCACAATATTCTAAGTGCAGTTACACAATGGATCCAGCTTGCTGTGGAACATTTAATTCTCGAAGACAACATGCGTGACCAAATCCAAGTCATATTAAAAGAATGGCTAGAGAGTACAGAAACGAACGCTTTGGAAGAGCTAGAAAAATTGATTAAGGACGAGCAACGCAGCCCCATGACTTACAATCATTATTATACAGACAACATCCAGAAGTCTCGACTAGACGTAATAACTGATGCTGTACAGAAAGCCGTTCGAGAAGAACGAACATACAGCCGCAGCCTAACTAGTTTTACTATTATGAACCCAGAGGACCTTCCTGGTGCAGTTGAGTCTCATATCACGACAGATATGGATGAACAGGCATGCAATAACGCTACCATAGAGCTTCAAGCATATTACAAGGTGAAATTACGCTGCACATTAATTCGCAATTTATTTTATACTGACAATAATTCTTAGGTAGCAATGAAGACATTCGTTGATAACGTGGCGCGACAAGTTATTGAACGTCATATAATAGCACCTCTCCCAGGCGCATTCTGTCCAAATTCCGTATCTCAGCTTTCTGATGAAGACTTGCTCCGAATCGGCTCTGAATCAGCGAAAGAAACCGCCAGACGAGAGAAGTTGACTGCGCAGGCTCAAGGGTTGAAGAAAAGTCTAAAAGATCTGCAAAAGCCGGTATGAAGTTATGAGTGGCGGTCTTTGAGTGGATATTTATATCCGTTTTGCTCTAAATTCGCCGTGTTTCTCTATTTTTATGTGATGATATGGGTTCTTTTGTATGCTTGGTAGTGATTTTTTGGAGTTATCGGATTGTAATATCGATTCAGTTAGGTGCCTACTTCTCAGCTTTGGTTTTCCCATCGGGTTTTCCCAGAGCTTTAACGTGAATACGGAGGAGTTGTAATACAATATTTTCAAGAAAATTCAAGACCAATTTTATTTTCGGGTAGTCAATACCGTTTATTGATTCTTAGAGATGTATATTGGCTAAAACATTATGACATATAAGATCTACGAATTGCAAAGCGCCACAATATCCTCTGGCACATACACTTGAAGAATGTCAATCAACTGGTTCAGCGGGATCCAATCCATGTTACCGTGAATACTGCGCAATATGTGGCCCGAGTATAGCACACGAGCATAGTAAGCCCTCTTCTGTTGAACAGTCGTCTCCCAAACTTCAATTGCAATGTTGGACGCCATTGCAGGCCACCTCAGCTGCTCGATTCCGAGAGCTCCCAAAATGGGACCAATGTCTCCATCGTGGATGAATGTGTGCGCGTAGACGTATTTCTGCGTCTTGCCCAAAACAGCCTGCAGCCGACTAACAATCTCCCCGATGAAGAGACCCTCGGTAACCTGAATATACTTGGTCACCAAGCTATTATTACGCCAGTAGTGATTCCATTCCCAATCACCCGCACGGAAAACCTCTTCGGCTTGTTCTTGAGAAACACACTTGGACGCATCGGTAAAGCTGCATGGGAGCTCATATCCATTGCAGAGCCGAGCCTGAAAGTTATCGGAAAAGTGATCAAATGTGCTCTGCCAAGCGCTGCTGGTGGCACCGAGGATATCTCCCAGCGATTGCCTCAGCTCGGCTGTCACGCTAAGATGCTCATTCCAATCATCGGTAGACTGAATTGATGAGAGGATGGAGCCTCTAGCATTGCACGGATATCCGTTGTTGACAGTGTCAACGCCTGCTTGCTGGTGAAGAGGCACGGAGCCCGAGTAATGCGGCCAGAGACCGCGCAACACGCCTCCAGCACTCTGCTGGGTAAGAGAAGCAGAGCTAGAACGTAGCCATACTTTATCGTTGGGAGATCTTGGTATGAGGCCAAGCTTCTCACCATACAGAGCCCAAAGATCTTTGCCGTGCTGAATACCGTCAAGAAAACCACCAGTAGTCAACTGAGGGAAAAAGCAAGTCGAGTTCACGTACGGCAGAGCATCCACGAAAGGATTGCTCGGGTCAGTGTACACGCTCGCAAAGGCTTGAACGCCATTAGCACCGTGGGCTTGGCTGCCGTACAAGTAGCCCTCAAAAGTTGAGCAATCAAATGGTTGATTCTAACGTTGACGTGTCAGTTGATTTCATTTATGACAACCACCATCTTAATATTTAGTAGCTAGACGCTCTCTTACCTCGCCACCCGGGGCCAAGTTGTACATGGTACGTCTCTGATGCCTCTGCATATACTCCAGGTACACCAGCTTGGCATGACGATCGCCGGGCAGCTCATAGCCGTTCACCCGTGGGTGCGGCATGGAGCAATAGTCGTACACGCCATATGGAGAGCCTTGAGAGGCCTTATTGGCTGGAGCCGTGTAGATGCCTCCATATGTGCCCAATCCGCTGCTGGTAATGTACGCAGTGTCATTGAGTCCAGGCGGGTAGAAAGTGTCGACGGGGGAGAGATTCGCCCCGGCAACCAGGACGCCCTGGGCTAAGACACCAGCTGCCACAGCACGAGTCAGCATGATGTGATTCCGGTGAGTCGAAGCCATTGTCGGTGATGCTCAACCAACTGTACCTTGAACCAACTGAGCCTGGGATACATCGAATGATATAGCCCCCAGAACGTGCTGCAACGCGACCACGTGGCTGTGTCCGACCTTCATCTCATGCAGGAACAGCACGGCTAAACGGTATCATCTGCTGTCGGCGTAAACTAGCGATCCATGGATTGATGCCAGTCAGTGATTGGCGGCGGTTACAACAGCAGCAGTCGTGTAAGCACCTAGTCTTAGCCAATGCAACTAACACTTATCAACGCTGTCTATAAGAAAAAGCACAGGCGGGGTCCAAAGAGTCTTGTTGCTGCGCAATCCTTGGTTGATTGCGGTGACATGTCCCCGTGTAAATGCAAACCAGAGGCGCCAGTGACATCCGCAAGCCACTTGTTGTAGATGCCGCATGCACGTGCCATTTGCTGGCGAAAATAAGTGGCGGGGAGAGGACATGGGGATAGCGCTGTTGCCCACTAAAAGTAGATCGCGGAACACATGTAGTCAAGGCTCTCGATATCTCTAGCTCTGATTACATGTAGAGAACTTTTGAAGCTCATTGCCATATCACCTTGTATCATCTGGCGCCAATTATTGGTAATGTTATTGGGAAAAACACGATCCGAGAACGGTCGGCTGAATTCTGCGCTTAAATATTTTGGGAATAATGAGAGAAAATAGCCAATGCAAACCAGCCAGAGGATGCATCTGGCGTCAGGTTACGCTTAACTCATCTCCGGCAAAATTTTGCTTTGCAATTCAAAACTCTGGCTGTTGAATCTCTTTCACATATACAGACTTTCTGTGATGCAGGTCATCTAGCTACATGTAGTTTCTCGAGGATGCTCTCCAAATATATACGCCTCATACAAACGGGACTTACTCCTTGTCAATATCCTTTCAACTGCGTACTAGAAAACCAACAACAATTTAACTTGTTTCTAGCAATATTGTGATTAAACCACCTATCGTTACATGTCGTGAGAGTTAGACGAAACATGCAGAATGTTAAGATTTCTTACTGTCAAAGATGATCATACCAGCGTGACCGTTGCCAATCACCCAGACAAGTATATCCATTGTTACCATAGTGCTTGCAGAGAGATGCTTATATACATTTCAACTCAATCATCCATCGATAGTAGACAGGAGTAGTTGCACATATTACCACTAGTGATCTATGCCAATCCATGTTTGACGGCTCGGCTCCCGTTACTGAATCGCCGACGGCTCGTAGTCCCCGTCCAACCTTCGTCTTTTCATATTTAGCCACTCGCTTTAATTATTTGAGACGGTGGCTGTCCCAAGTCCCGGGGTGAGCATGATTTGAATTTCCAACTGAGACATTTGAAGATCGCTGAAAGGTAAGACATGTTATTTCCAGACCTGGGGCCTAAAGTGTTATGATTCGAGAGAATACGGCTTGCAGGCTGGGCTCGCATGACCATCCTCCCTGAAGGTCCGGAGCGTGACATCGCGCAGTCGGTAATGACAAATAGCATGTCTAACAATACGAAGGGCTGAATGGTATAGCTAAAGCAAAGTTGGGGGTCGTGTATGCAAGGACTATCTCTCCAAAGGAATGAAACATCTCGAAACTCATTATCTTGCCAGCTCTGATGTGTGCAATTTCTATACGTTGAAGTCAAACAGCCACGTCACCGTTTTGAATCGTTCCGATAGGGTAGAATTTGGGGTTTATGAGGTTTATACAAGTCAAAATATGAAACTTGTGCCAACCTCTTGATGAAATTCTACTGCCCATTCGCTTAGTTAGTGAGAGAGCTAGAGCTTCAGCTGCAAGGGGAGCAAGACCTCCACATCGGATCAAATCCTATACGTCGATCCTATCCACCCGCGAGGGATTATTATATGTACCGAAATTGTGGAAAGCCAGGGATAACAAAAATATCCCAACCACCACCCACCAGCTAACCGCGTCATGTCTCTGCCGTTCCGCTCAGGGCAGCAGGTGATCGCTAACTATGGGCAAAAGGCGGAACGAAGAGGCCTAATGTGGAGCCGCGGTTGGAGATGGGGATCGTCCAACATGCATTATTGCGGGCTAATAAGCTGAAGAGGCGAGCCTCCCAAGACATACAGTAGCTAGTAGTACATTGGGTGGCAGTACGAAATGCTCTGTGCCATCGAGTTATTTGTCATGACGGCAATATTTGTAGTGCATACTTCAAAGGGGCAGTTTGTGTCTTTTCCTCAGACAAGTCCGCGATTGGATATGATTTATGCATCTATTAGCCGTTTAAGGGAGCCGCTCTTAGACCAAGATCCAGCCGCTTATCCGCCCTTAGCATTTTAGCTCATACTACTAGTATTGGCTGGTACGCCTTCTTCACAAGATCGCATCAATTCTCCGGTTGTCGATATCGATGATTGGTCTGGTGGAGTGTGTGCATAATTTGGATATACGTATTGTGAAGTGTCTCCTTACTTACACGAGAATAAGCCAAATGAGGTCAAGCGCTGGCTTTTTGTTGGGTCTCTTCCCGAGATTGATGCTGATAGATGAGACTAGAGGTATTGATTCGCTACTAGATGGGATACCCAGAACAACTCTTACCGCTACTTTGACAAGCTACATCTTTAAAATCAAGAAACTATTTTTAGCTATTCACAGAACGAAGAGTGCAGACTTCTCAAAGCATGACACTCCTCTCGATTACACTGTTACATCTTGTTTGCGGACTACTTGTATGCCCTACATTCGACGCCGAACATCTCTCACACAATTCAAATCAGCAGTACATACATATATGCTGAATCTCGCCTTGTGAAAGCGGACCAAAGACCCAACTACGGCTCGCAGAATGACAAATTCAAAATCCCAGATATTCTAGTGGGTCGTTCAGATCGGAGAAAGATACATCGGCTCAACTACTAAGTACCAGACGCAGACAGAGACAGGCCGTTTTTCAGGCCAAACGGGCGCTTGGATCGAGTGGATCGCGCTACTGCACCTCTAAACCCTTGAGATTTGAGATGTAGACACTTAAAGAAAAGTAAATTGCGTCTTTTCATACGAGATGTCTCAGGAGGAAATCCCGAGTTTGCCGCGATTTGCAAACCGGCTGAGAGACACGGGATCACGGACACTAATTGTTTTTTTCTTTAATAACTGTTGGGTGAGAATGCTGCTTAGATCTTTAAAAGGGCGAGCTCTCTCTCTCTCGCTGAAATTTGTATTGTTCCTTTGCAGATCTTCATTAACTTCACTGGCTCTGGTCTCATATATTTTTATTGCCCGTTAGATCCATATCAGTATTTGTTATGATGCTTTTCTTCGCCACCATCTCGTTTGCTGCCCTTGTTACGGCATTGCCTGCCAGTGTTCAAATCCAACCATGGATACCAGCTGGGATGTACGATTCTCGGGGGCCGTGCCCAATGCTAAACACTCTAGCAAACCACGGCTATTTGTAAGACTAGCCTTTTGCTCTATCTACAATGATCTCTTCTTGAACGTTGGAACTAACAGACTGTCTCAAAGGCCACACAATGGCCGCAACCTTACGGATGCGATGATTGAAAATGCCTTTACCAAGTTCTTAAATGTTGAGGCAGGATTTGCGGCAGCCGTCAAGGAATTCACTCACGCTTTCGGCAACAACGTGTTTAATCTCGATGATCTAAATGCGCCAGACATTCTACAGCATATCGCATCCCTCACCCGAGATGATTACACATCTCATGATCCACACATCAGGCCAAACTTGTATCGAATCGAGAGTCTCTTCGATGATAGCCCCTCAGCGCATATCGATATTGACTCCATTGCAAAGTCTCGGCTGCGTGTCCAGGCAGAATCGCATCCCCACACCCTTTCCAAGGCTAGATTCGACGCAGCTCTTTTCGAAGCCGCAATGGTACTGGTGATGATGTTGGATCACGCTCCCGATGCTACTAGCAATCCTCCTCTGTCGGCGTACCGAGCTCCCAAAGACCGTTTGCGAACATGGTTTGAGCAAGAGAGGTTTCCTATCGAGCTCGGATGGCAGCCATCAAAGAGGCCAATCATGTTGGCAGATTTGGATCCTGCAATCAAGGCAATCACCGAGTCAATGGAGCGACAGGAAAAAGAGCGTTCAAAGTCCCGCATCGCGTTGAAGGTAGATGTCGAATAATTTGGCGTATTCTAAATGGTGGTACTAGTTTTATTCTGTGTATATGGTATAATGGTAAATTTATGTAATTATATTAGTCTTATTGGATGATCTTGCTTATGAGACTCTACAAGCATTTATATGAATAACGTCTTGGGACAGCAAATATTTAACCCTAGTCGCTCGTGAAGCATCAACTGCCTCTATGCTTTCCACGGGCTCCGTTTGTGCGCCTTTTGCCATTTACTCATCAACTCCTGGTCAAAAGTAACAAGAACCTCAAGATCACCGTTCGGAAGTCTGGGAAATACCACTGGATACCGCTTCGCTTTCAGCGATGACAGTCTTACAGCTTCGCAATGCCCCGTTTCAACGCCCCAATCGAGTTCGTAAACTCCTTCATCCGCCCAAGAGACGATTGAGACATCCGCAGCCTGTTCGCATAACTTGAGAGTTGTGACATCTTCCTGAGAGGCCAAATGGTTGACGACGCGGTTCATGCTTTGCTCATTAATAACATTAATGCTTTGCCGTACAGCTGCTGCAACATTTGCGATTTCTGACGTGGAGACTTTCTGTTCGGTTGAGCTTCCAATGGCGACAAGGTCGGCCTTCTTTGCGGCTACCAAGGTCACCCCAAAAGACGCGCCGAGATATTCCTTGGGAAGTGGTGGCTCGTAGCGACTGCGGAAATTAACAGCCGTACGCATGAAGTATTTGCCATCTGCAGTGGTATTATCATCATCTAGAAATTCAGAATGGATAATAGAACCCCACAGGAGCGCAGTCAGTATATCACTTGTAGATACCCATGCGATTCCATCAGGTAAATGTTTGTTCACTTCGGCTTTTAAACGCTTTAAATACTCTCCAGAGAATTTGAGATATTCAGTCTCCATCTTTTCAGGTTTTGATGGTTGGCCAGAAGGGACAGCCTCTTCTTTGTGAAGAAGTAGCGGCGAATCATCATTATGAGAGCCTCTCACTATCGCTGTGCGATCTAACCAACTCTGGTCGAAATCAACACCTTCAGAAGAGCCCGTCCTACAATGACATGCCCATATCTTCAACAATGAACCGTATGCTGTGATATCAGCCGTCGAGTGATGTAGGCTGACAGCAAGCAGACACCCTCCCTTCACCAGCGATAAGACTGCGCGAAAAACAGGGCTAGGGGATGTATTGGACGGGCTGAGATCGGCAGAAAACCAGCTCTGGTCATCAAAAACAGACGGTCGAAAAGCGCCAGACTTCAAAGCATCGTAATCAACATCCGTGTAGGTGTTGACGCGGAATAAGCCACTCAGTGAGTCACACGGCGAGCTCAGAGCAACGGATCCCTTGGGACGAGCTCGAGCCACTATCCTGGAGGCGAGATATGGGACATCTTTTAATGTGCCCGCGAGACCATCTCGGAGGACTTCGGATATTCGAGGGTTCGACGATGGAAAGCAGAGGATTTGGCTGATGTAGGACCGTGGCATAATCCACTCCAGCGGAGATAGCTGGCTGGGTCCTTGAAAGAGTGCCTGTCCCCCCATCGCTGGTGATAATAAACCAGTGGTTTTTAAATTCCAAAATGCTGTGTAATATTTGAGCGGTTAAAGGTTAAAGAATGCCACAAAGGCTGCATGGAGGATCGACTTGGGGTTGTGAAATGTGATCGGCCTTTACTGTTAGTGCCGGATCTAAGTAAACGTCAGCATCGCATATCGCAACTTGACACAACGCCGAGACTGAGGTGGCTCTAGAAGAAAACTAGTAAACTTATGAGTACATTTATATATGTATATATTGACTTTCAAGTGTGCATAACAATACAAATTTCTATTCTGAGGTCTATAGCGGCGGCAGATGGCACTAATTAGAGCAGAAGAGCAAAACCTAATAAAACAGTCAATGTCTGTGACAGACTAGGTTGTGGATATGATAATACAGAAGTTGACGCAGCTCTGAGAGCCCTACATTCGAAGAGATGACGCCTGTCAAATTATAGCTGCTTTTATTTGCCAGTCTCAAGAGCATTTCGAGAGGGCATAGCAGAGAGCAAAATAGTTCTATTTAATGAAATAGCATAAAATTGACTTTAGTCTCATGAGATCTCAAACTTAGCGCTTCACGTCCAATTGACTGCTAGTTTTTCCAAACATGGCGTTTGCGGTCCGCAATAGCCGCATGAAGCTTCAGGCACCAGCAAGGTTGAGAAAAAAAAAAGGAAAAAAAAAAAAAAAAAACGGAAGCCGAAGCCAAAGGCCGAGCGATAGGAGATTTTAATTGGCAATATTCCGGATTGTAAGTTGCTCAACCGGACTTTTCTCAACCGGACTTTATAACTCGGCTTCGTTTCGATGGTAGTGTTTCCGATCTAGTAGTACCTATATCATAACAGACCTTCGCCACGGTTTTGAAGAGCCATTTCCAACCTCATTTCTTCATTAAAGACATACATTCATCATGACAGCGCCGAAATCCATCGCCGTTGTCATCTGCAGCACGCGCCCCCACCGCATCAACCCCTTTGTCGCCGGATACGTTGCCTCTGTCATCCAGTCCGTACCTCAGACTACCGCAAAGGTAGAATTACTCGATTTGGCAACTCTCAATCTCCCACTGTACAACGAGCCCGTCGTGCCAAGCTACCTACCAGCTGATGATCCCACGCCGCATTACCAGTACGAATACACTCGTGCTTGGTCAGCCCTTGTCCGCAAATACGACGGCTTCATCTTTGTTACACCACAGTACAACTGGTCTGTCCCATCGAGTTTGAAGAATGCGCTGGACTACGTATTCCATGAATGGAGCGGGAAGCCCGCCGCAATTGTCACATATGGAGCCAGAGGGGGGGTTAAAGCTGAGACTCACTTGCGAGAAATCTTGAAGGGGCTTAGGATGAATGTAGTTGAATCAACTGTGGCGCTTAAAATCCCCAGAGGAGACTCCAAGGGGGTAGAGGCAGAGAGGTTGATGAAAGAAACTTGGGAAACTGACGGGGCAGATGAGAAAATCAAGGCTTTGCTTGCCAGCATATTGGAATTGTTTGGAGTAGATGCATAAAATCAAGATATACAACAATTTATTAGCTAGACCTTTTATACCATTTACTTTTTTTTTTGTTTTCGCGGGTTAAGTGGTGGCATAATATGTGTTTAATCCTCTAATGGAGCCTTTACTACCTACTTTTACTAAAATTTGGAATTTCTCTTCTAATCCACGAAAAAATAGTTCATTTCATTTTCACCATATTTCTTTTATTAGCAAGATCTTTGAGCATAAATGTTTGTTATACAAATTTAAATCCAGCTCCACTCATGTTGCTGCCATCTATGCACCTGCTTCTTCTGCCCACGTTGTGATGCCCATAAGCCCACCCTGTATCAACTACGCGCCAAATTCGGCAATGTCCAACAATATCATTACTACCGTAATATCAACATCTATCTCAAATATTCCCCTAGAATATCTCGTTTATAATTCATTGCTTAGCCCACTTCTATATTTCAATTTAGACATCCGCCTTAAAACCAAAAAAGAGACACAAACAAAAATAAATCGCTCTCTCTGGTATCTCATACGCCCCCAAGACTCTCCGTCTTCCGTCCCTTCGCCACCATCATCATCGTCTCAATCACATCACTCGGCACCAGCTGCGGCTGCGCCTCTCCATACCGCTGATGCTCCATCTCCATCTCCTCCACGTCGGATTTCCCATCTGAACTCCCTCGCCGGCCGTTCCCAGACGTTAAGCCATGCTGCTGCTGCTGCTGCTGCTGTCTTGAATCCGTCTCTGGCCGCTGCAGCGGTCGCAGCATAGACTTCTCCTCTGGCATTGCCGGCATCGATGCCTTGGCGTGATGACGAGACGCGTCTTCAAGGCGATGGCCGTCTCGGAAAGCAAAGACTCTGATAGAGTGGAATCGATCAAATAACTGGCGCAGCCACCTGTTTGTATATTATTAGCCTCAGCTTTCGCTGCAATCCCGAATTGCAGCCTCTTACACAGTATTGGTCATTATTATGTAGAAAGCACTATCATAAATAGCAATCTGTAGGAAACAACCCGAGGCGCATCTGCATTATACTATATAACTCTGAAGAGAAATGGAAGCTGAAAAATCAATGTCGCCCCTGTTTTTTTTTTTTTTGCGTCGTCGTCAAGGAAGGCTCGGCAAAGCTGGAAATGCTGGTGCCTAGCTGCCCGTTTCACGATTCGCCGTCAGCGGCGGGATCTTGCATACACTAACACAAAGTTCGCTGATCAGGCAGCAAGTAATAAGGACCAGATGCCGAACATGTAATTAAAAAATATGATGTTTGATATGCAGATAATGCCTAATAAGCACTTTGGTTGGCCATTCAACTCTGCGATACCTGCTGTATGCAGGAGTATCACACGCAATTAACCCATCCCTCCATTCATACCTGCGGTCTCGTCATCACTACCAGTCATAGACAATCTTCCACTTCAAAACACACTTTTGTCACCAGTCATACACACAATCCTCGAGTCACTCCAGCATCCCAGCAACTCACAAAGAAACCTCATTGTCCAACGCATCGTACATCGTCTCTCCCGCCAACTCCCCCTGCCTAGGCCCAGCTCCTCTCGCCCCCAGACTCTGCCTCTGCAGCATCTGCCTCTCCGCCAACCTGCTCGGATCATCCTCACTCCCCGGCTCAGCCCTTAGAGCCCTCGCAAGCCCATCGTTCTTCTCATCAGTCTTGTCGCTCAGCCCTTCCTTGCTCTTCTTCCCATGATGGCCCTTTGTGTCAGTGCTGTGCTGGTCTGCCGCGGAACTGGCTTTCTGTCGCCCACTGGCTTCTTTTCGACCGCCAACTTCGCTCTGGCCGGACCCCGAGACGCCTTCGGGCTGGGCATTGCGGTTCTCGGAAAATTCGCCTTCGTGCTCGTATGATTCAGCGGCAAGCGATTCCGATTCAACGAGACCTGCGGTTTCCTGGCTGACTGGAGCCTTTTTACCCAAATCGACCTTTTGAGAGAGACATGTATTAGCGTGGATTTCCTACTCCAAGGTAGGAAGAGATGCGCATACCTTGGTGCCAGCACCGGGATTCTTGCGTTCTCGCAGAGTAGGCATGTTTGCTTTATTTATCACAGCTTTGCTTCGTTGAACGAGCTATTTATTGCAGATGTATGCGTTGAATTGAGTTCAAATAGCCATCCTCCAGCCACTGTGGTTTAAATAACCATTCTGTTGATATACTCGAAGCTGGACCGCGGATGACATCACGACAGCGGCTTCGTTACACCCACGCAATAGCCACGTCAATCAAAGCTTGAGAGTCAATAGCATCTATGAGACAAAGCATAAAATCTCCACCAAAAAAGCGGCGCTTTGCTTCACATCACAGTATTGCATCATAGAAGCCACCCGTCTGGTCTGGCCTTGGCTGATCCCGATCCAGCAATAGAAGCAAACTCAAGACACTAGCATTTCATCGACTGAAGGAAAAAAAAGAGCGGCGCGCAGAATTCCATATCTGTGAGCCCAGAAACTTGTATAAAAAATGGCGCAAATTTCATCAACCAGCTTTTTCGTAAAATTCATGCCCTTTAACCATATATACCCTTCCGTTTGATATCAATTCGTTACAAGACCCTTCGCAAGCCATTCCAAACACGCCACCTAACCATGGTATAAATGTAAAACTCCCTAAAGGGCAAATGCAATCATGCCCACAAAGCCAAAAATAACCCGCGTTTTCCGCTGTATGAAACTAGTTTACAACCTTTGAACCCATGCATTTTTTTTTTCACGGCTCGCCTTTAATCTTTTTTGTTGCTTTTGCGGTGCCAATGTGTGTATTGTGTACCTTGACGATGATTAGTTAAACAGTCGAGACGGGATAAATGACGAATTCAACTCTTACCTTTGTAGCAAATCTTAAGCTGGTGAGAGTTTCCTTTAAATGAGTCTCTAGAGGTGATACCATGACGAACATGAGCGTCTTGCTGTTTCCACCAAGGCTGTATTGCAGCAGGTGTGTCAGCTTAGAGTTTCGATATGGAATATGGCCTGAGCCTCTTCCCAGTGCCTCAATTACGTCTCCAAGACAGCTCAAACTCTTGTTGATATTCTGCGTCTCCTTCATCCTGTCGCCCTCGACTTGCGAATGCTTTAGGCGCTCTGAACCAGCCAGATCGACCAAGTTGAGAGTGCCCTCGCACCGCTCGCCTGTCGCTGAGTTTTCACCAATGAGCTTCAAAATGAAGACACTATGAGACCGTGAAGATCGCTCATTGGCCTTGGTAGCTGCTACAGATCGATTCTTCTGTGCTTCTTCTAGCATCAACTCCACAGTATCGGCAGAGTTTAGTCGAACGGACTTGCAGTTCAAGATAGTAGTCTGCTTCCGGATTTCGTCATGTCGAATTTCTAATTTCCTTGATGATCGACCATTTGTGGTATGATCATTGGGAGTCAAGAGATCATTTAGATCTTCGTTGTAAACTTCGACAAAGGAGCCTTCCATGGTGTACTCCCACGACTTCTCTTTCAATTTCGTTACGGTATCGTAAATCATGTGCGTGGCTCGAGGGATCATGCCATCAGGAGACGACATTGTGTATGTCTTGCCTGATCCTGTCTGGCCGTAACAGAAAATGCATACGTTATAACCGTCCAAGGCGCTCTGCACAAGCTGGGAGATCTCGTCGAATATCTCATCGTTTCGTATCTCTGGCGTAAATACTCGATCAAATTCGAAAGGGTAATTCTTCCTCGAAACGACTCCAAAGCTAGACTTTTCCTCTGGCCCAGCCACCATGATCTCGGCAGAAGTCTTGTCATCTGGATAGGAGAGTTGGGCAACCTCGCCTTCGCCATCTCCAAGAGGCGGTCGCACTCGGCACATGACACGGATATTGCCCTTGAGCTCCTGGTATTTGTTGAAAAGAATGCGTCGCTCAGTTTCTTCCTTCATCAGCCTTTGTCGTGCCTCCTCAGCGACTCGCAGTGCGTCTTGAAGCCTAGACTCCATGGCAGAGAAAGCATCGGATTGTGCCTTGGTGTCGGATTCGAGAAATTCAACCTGGGATCGTAGGGAGTTGATCTTCGCTTCGAGTGTTGTGTTTGAAGCTGAAAGCTCGGATATGCTCGTTTGTAGACTGCTGGTAAGCGCCTTCTCACGCTGGAGATCTGACCTTGTGCCTTCCGCCTCTGTTCGCATCTCTCGCAACTCTCGATCTTTCCTTTGCAGAACAATCTCCATCTCCTGTTGGTCGTTTCCCACTTTGCTTCGTAAACTTTGGAGTTCTTGCTCTCTTTTTCGCTGCTCATCCTGTAGCTCTTCTTGGTGCTGCTTTGTTAGCATTTCGATCTTTTGCTGATGTTCGTTTGCCTCTTGTGTTTTTAAGCGTTCTAGCTCCCGAGTCAAGTCATCCATTGCCGTACAATGCTGGCGTAAAAGATCTTCGAGCTCGGTCTTGTGTTTTCTGGTAAGGTCGTCGATTTGTCGTGAGTGGTCCCATTCCAATTTCTCTATCTCATGCTCAAGCTTCCGATTGACTTCCTTTGAAACATCAAGATCTGTCCTCAATGAGTCGGCCTTGCCCTCTAATCTAGATTTTTCTCCTTCCAGCTCCGAAACTGCATTAAATATTAGCGCCGTTATAAAGTTATGAGACATCACTGCGTCCGCACCTCGCTTCTTGGCCAATTCAAGAGCATCGTCCATGCCTTTTCTATCGAGCAGCGTGGTATCCACCATTGCTTTTAGCTCTTTAAACTGCGACTCGATATCGCCGACTCGGCCGTCCACATCAAAGGCTACAAATCCAGTCAAATTAGAATCCTTAGTCAGATAATTAGAGCGCATGGGTGATTTGGCAGGGGACTTGTTGGGAGAGTTGGCTTTGAAAAGAGCAATGCATCCTTGAAGCTTTTCAACCTGACGCTTCACCTGCTTGTCGCTTGGCGTCATCAAGGGGCCTCCCTAGGTTCCCTGTACAGCAGCCGAAGCGGATGATATTTGCTTGTTGCTTCTCTTCTCATTGCCGGGACGGTGAATAGTGATGTTGTTTAAAGCAGATGCAATATTCGGGGGCGAAGTTGTCACTTGACTTGTGCTGCGAAAAGAGCCTTTCTCCTCAATACAAAGATTGTTGAATCTCGTTGTCAGAGAGCTATCTCTTGAGGAGGACAAGGTCGATGTAGATTTTGTAGTTCTAATTTTGCGGTGGGAAAGGGTGTCGAAAGTGAAACTGGTAAGTTGCTCGGATATGGCCGTACCATTATTGGGTTTCGCATCTTTGTCTTGTTCTTCCTCCTCTCGATGTCCGTATGCCGAACGAGGTCGAGCGACTTGGCTTGCTGATCTCGCATGGTTCGCACGTGTGTTCGGTCTGGGGACGGATGATTTATCTGCGGCGCTGTGCCCGATGCTCTTAGCAAAGTTGCTGATTGGTGTAGGGTTTGCGAGGGCTGAAGCCGGACGTGGTCGCTTGAGCTATTGGAGATCAGCATTAGAATCACCAGGATGATGGCTTTGATCTTGGTCCGGGAGTTCCTCACTTGCGAGATGCTAGCCAAAGTCTGGCCTTTGACTGTGGATCGCGGTATCTTTGGTGTGGCTATTAAAGAAGGCTTCGATGGGTATTCGAGCGCACGTTCGGAAAGAGGTCTGCGCTTCGGTTCGGGTTGAGTTGCTGGGAGGTGTTAGCATGCCGTAGCACTTTGGTGATGATTGACTCTTTTGCTACCGGACTGAGGCAGCTCGCGCTTCAGGTTCTTCATCCCGGTGGGCGCGGGAATAGAGGACTGAGTGCGAGCATTCTGTTGTGACTCGCTCCATTCGGTCAAACTCCCAACGTTCGTCGTCGGTCCTGGCAACCGACTAATCTTGGAGACCCGCGTGGTCTGTAGGGCGAGCAACAGTTAGCCTCTGCGATATTTGTCCCTACATTCATAGTAATCCATGTTTATGCGGAATGGCGAACCTGGTTCTCTGCAGTATCCATCGTAACGATGCCAAAAAATGAATCCTTGGCGTATCAAATCGTCGCAAAAAATAATAGAGCCCGAAAAAGTCGGGAGTCGCGTCAAAAGCAATGGGAGCATGCGCCCCAACGATCACAGTTCGCACCGCAGGGTAAGAATATTCAAACGCTGATGGAGGATAGGAGCTTGCAGAAGCGAAATGGTAGGTCTCAGTGTTGACTTTGCCGTTGACCCCCCCTGGCACGAATGTTGACCATGCAGATTATGTATTTGCATGGAGCCACTTCTCTGCGTTGGCTTTGTGTTAACGGGTGTGGAGAAGGCTGTCAAAATACAATTGTTTACTGCAAGACGCGTGGGCCAGGCAACAGTGGCTGAGGCGCTGTGGCTTGCCTTGTCCTGATTAGAGGAGTGTGGCGCAGGCGTCTTACATGTACAGACTCCCTTTAGCAGCCATCGCCAGCGTCATGCGACACTACTGCTACTATTCTACGGCTGGAATAATTACTGCGGTAGCTCACACTAGTGAATGCCCCGTTAGGCAATGATCGAAGCTTGCATCGTATTTCAGCGATGCTGAGTAGGATTATACCTGGTAATAGTATAAAAAGGGTCTTAGCAGGCTCACTTCACACTCCGTGCATCGACATGTCAATTTCAGGGGGGTCAAGCAAGAACGGAGAATTGACTGAATAAAGCCGTTGACAGCTCACTAATTGACATTATATCCGCTGATTTCACATGCTAAAAGACAATGACGTCTCCGTTTCGCCGACCTCAGAAGTAATGACATGTACTGAATACAAGGTTCAGTTGGGAGCTAGATGGTGCAAAGGCAGCTTAGTGCCAGCGCTGCTATAAAGAGATGCTACAGTAGGTACTAGGGATATGAATACTATCACATGCCAGCTTACCCTCCCCTTTTCTATAGATTTATAATGTGCAAATCTAAAGAAAGATTTAGCTTATTAGAATCATTCGATATACATTCAACAATTCAAGATATTATCAATTTTGGAGATAACACCCATAAGTTGCACTGACAAAGTACTAGGTATTAATGGTAGCAAATGTGAGCTGCCACCGTGTTCAATAGCTTGCACTACTACAGATAGATATTTGAATACGAAATCCATACCACTAAATACCAGCGTGTTTCACATATGAAACTCTCTGATTCATGCAACTGATAAAGGCGTCCAAGTCGTCTCTTCCAAGACACTGCAAAATGCGCCCCCCACTGCTACCTCCCAGCTCTAAAAGCAGCGCTGCTGATGTAATCCCACCCCTCCAAACCTTCACCCGCCAGCCCCAGGTTATGGAGACCTCTACCCAAGTAGCTCTCTGTCCCACACAAAACCGCATCTCTGGCGATGCTCCACCTAGCCTTGCTGTCTCTTGCCCCCCTCCTCTTTATTCTCCCCGACGCGATTCTACTTTGTAATCTCTGTTGAGTGAAGAGGAGAGAAGAGGGTTCCATCCCCTTCGGGCTTTGGGCAAAAAACATCAATGCCTCGATAGCGAAACGCCACGTCTTATATCCATATCCAGACAAAGTCGCTTCTTCTACACCAGCAATCGAAGCACATCGCAGAGGATCTAGCAAAGGGACAACATTCAGCTGCACCCATCATGGAGAAATACAGCCAGTATCGTGATAGAGGTAACATCACCCTCCCTTTATCTTCCCATTCTTTTGCCCAGGACGCCCACGCTACAGACGTTAAGACCAAGCAATAACTGACTTATACGCAAAAAAGCAACCGGCATCGCGCCCTTCCTCCCCGTCACGTCCGCCAGCTCCGCCATCTCGACTCTCACCCACAGCCTCCTCTTCCTCGTCCGCCTGCCCTTCTTCCTCACCTACGCCTTCACCTACTTCCTCATCTTCCACCCGCTGCCGATCCTCCCCGTCTTCCTTCGCAAAATCGCATTATGGGGCCTCATGGCCATACCGGGAATATGGTGGATCGATCTCCAGCTCGATGGCGTGAAGCGCGGCACGTTGTCTGAGCAGCCGCGCGAGAGGGTGCCTCATCCCGGATCGATTATAGCTGCGAATTTCACGAGTCCGATTGATGCCATCTACCTGGCGGCCATATTCGACCCGGTCTTTACAGTCTCGTACCCGAGAGAGCGCAAGGTCAGAAGGATTGGATTGTTGTCAGCCGTCATGATGGCGCTTGCGCCGGTGGCAACCGGGCCCCCAGCAGGAGCCAAACTGGTCGATTTGAAGGATCTCGTCAAGGAATTCCCAAACCGTGTCATCGCCGTGTTCCCCGAAGGCGGCACCACCAACGGCAAAGCGATCCTACCTTTCAGCCCCAGCATTCTTCAAACCCCCGCCGACGTCCACATCTTCCCAGTTAGCATCCGCTATACGCCTTCCGATATCACGACTCCCATCCCGGGCCAGTGGTTGCGCTTTCTCTGGACCTTACTTTCTCGCCCCACGACCTGCATCCGCGTGCGCATCGCCGAGGGCCAGACGAATAAGGCTGCTGCGAAGACCAACGGCGACAGCCCTGCCAGTGGATCTGGAGATTTGACCTACAGAGGTGGAACAAGCACCGGCCTTACTGGCGAAGAGCAGAAATTACTGGACTGGATTGGAGAGGCTCTGGCAAGATTGAGCAGAGTCAAAAGGGTAGGCTTGACGCTGGATGACAAGGCTGCATTTGTGAAGGCATGGAGCGGGAAAAGGGCATAAAACATCTTGTACTCGGATGGTTCAAACATTTGTAGGCTAATAGGGCATTGTACATTGTATTTACATCGCGCTGTGGAACGGCCTGCAGCATAGCATCAAAATCTCATTAGCATTCAAGTTGCGTCTGTCTCATGGTCTTGCGCTGCATGTATTGTTTAAGAAGCAACCAATATTGGATAGCAAACACAAAGTATCATCTGCTACTTTCATGAGCATTACCCATTTAGTACCTATCAATTATTTTGACATCTCATTCATGAATGAAAACTATTTTGGGCTCTCTCAATCCAATGCATTCAAATATCATGACAAAAACTCCTCAGGCATCCAAATAACCAAACATCATACCCAATACATTCCGCCTTTTTTTTTCTTCTGATTTCTCAGTTCTCCTGCTTTACGCAATTGGACCATCCGTAACACATCCTGTGCTAGCATCGCTAACCACTCTAGCATACTTGGCCAACGTTCCCTTGGTATATCTCGGCTCGGGGCGCTTCCACTCCTTTCTTCGCTTCTCCATCTCAGCCTCGGAAATCTCCAAGTCGATGATGCGCTTCTCAGCGTCAATAGTAATTGTGTCACCGTCTTTGACAAGAGCAATGGGGCCGCCCTCGATAGCCTCAGGAACAATATGTCCAATAATGAAGCCGTGAGAGCCACCAGAGAAACGTCCGTCAGTCAGTAAAGCGACATCCTTGCCCAGGCCAGCGCCCATGATGGCTGAAGAGGGCTTCAACATCTCGGGCATGCCAGGGCCACCCTTGGGGCCGTCGTAGCGGATAATGACGACAGTCTTCTCGCCTTTCTTGATCTCGCCCCGTTCCAGGCTGGCAATAAAGTCAGGCTCAGAATCGTAGGCACGGGCCTTGCCGACGAATTGAAGGCCTTCTTTGCCAGTGATCTTTCCGACACAGCCGCCAGGGGCCAAAGAGCCACGCAGAATCTGGATGTGGCCAGTAGGCTTGATGGGGTTGCTGAGCGGCCGAATAATGTCCTGGTCAGCAGGGAAATCGGGAGCGCTCTCAACGTTCTGCTTCATGGTCTTTCCAGTCACGGTGACACCAGAGCCATCAATGAGGCCCTCCTTGATGAGGTACTTGAGAAGGCCAGGGGTACCACCAATCTTGTGCATATCGGCCATGACGTACTTGCCGGACGGCTTCAGATCGGCAAGGAAGGGCATACGGTCAGAGACGGCCTGGAAGTCATCAATGGTCAACTTGACGCCAACAGAGTCAGCAATAGCAATCAAGTGCAGAACGGCATTGGTGCTTCCACCGAGAATAGTGGTAACAATCATGGCATTCTCAAAAGCTTGTCGCGTTAGGATATCGCGTGGTCGGATATCTTCCTTCAAGAGGTTCCGGATAGCATCACCAACGCTTTCACACTCAGCCTTCTTCAAGGGGCTCTCCGCAGGACTGCTGCTGCTGCCTGGTAGAGTCAGGCCCATGGTTTCAATAGCTGTCGCCATGGTGTTGGCAGTGTACATGCCACCACAGGCACCGCTGCCGGGGCAGGCGTGACGGATGATGTCATATCGCTGTTCCTCAGTGATTTCTCCAGAGATGTATTGGCCATAAGCTTGGAAAGCAGATACAATATCGATGGATTCACCAGATTTTGTGCAGCCGGGCTTGATGGTACCACCGTAGACCATGATGCTGGGTCGGTTGACACGGCCCATGGCCATTACAACTCCAGGCATGTTCTTGTCACATCCAGGCAAGCTGACATTTGCGTCGTACCACTGTCCATTCATGACAGTCTCGATACTGTCGGCAATGATTTCTCTGCTCTGCAGCGAGTATCGCATGCCAGTAGTGCCCATAGAAATACCATCACTGACACCAATGGTGTTGAATCTGTAGGGCACAAGTCCGGCTTTGGCCACTGACTCCCTGACAAGAGCAGAGAGGTCCATCAGGTGCATGTTGCAAGGGTTTCCCTCGTACCAAACGGAGGAGATACCGACCTGCGCCTTGCTCAAATCGGCGTCTGTGAGGCCAGTGGCGTACAGCATAGCCTGGGAAGCGCCCTGAGACTTGGGCTGTGTGATGTTTGCGGAGACCTTGTTGAGCTTCTCGTCCGCATATCGGGCTGATGAAGTCGAGAGGAGGCGACTGTATGAGTACGGCGGATTGTTAGCGGATGCGCCTGGCTGATTTGCATTGGCTCCTGTGCTTGGGGATTTACTTACGCCTGATTCCTCGTAGAGAGGGTGCTGGGCCTTGACAGGGCATTGAAAGCCCTTGATGGGTTCTTGAGCATCGACCTGGCGAGCATCGTGACAGCTGCAGGGAGCGACGATTGGTCCTATTATCGGAGCAAGAGTTAGAAGCCTGCTGACAGCCTAGCGATGATTGTATCTCGCATTGAACCAATCAACTTTGCAAAACTCCCCTGGTGAATTGGAGAAAGAGAATGACAGCTCCCAACACCAATATATCGCGACACGAAGAGGGAGAAAAGAAAGTGCAAAAATCAGCAATGCCTTGGGCGAGCTGCCCTGACGCATGTACGTACCTATTCCCAAGCCCAATAGGTAAATATCCCAAACTCTCGCGCGCCAATCTTTGCGCCGCGGTGCTGCTGCTTTTCCAGAAAATAGGAAGCAGGATAGAGTTGGCGAATTGGTATGACTCGACGCCAAATTGATGTCCAAGTGGCCGGACCGCAATGGCTGACGTGAGTCTCCGATTTTTAGGTCTCTGTCCCTGTGATCTTCCCTGTGATCCGGACAGCTCGCGCGGGAAGCTCTCACTAAAGTGATGGCAGGTGGGAAAAAAGTTGCCCCGCACTGGAGCTGGAACTGGCAGCGAGCGTCTGCCAGCAGGTAATTGGCGTCACTCTATTGGCTGGGTCAGAATTTTAGAGGAGATGCTCCCCTGCTAGACTTGGAGCAGCCCGGATTTCTAGTGGCTGCATCTTGCTGTGCTATGGTGGGCTGTTTCGTGCTACAGGAACCAACTTTACATGCGCCTCAACCCATTCCTGGGCCTCGCTGAACACCACAAAGGGCTTTTCATCTGGTATTGTTATGGCCTTGATGCTTGGATTTCATACAATATAGATTTTAAGAAGGAAGCAAAATTGATATAAAAATCCTCATGGAAATCGCTTTCGGCCTTACTATCGCTGTCCCACTCGAGCAGAGCTGTCTGTGGAGATGCCCAATTTGAAGCCTGCCGATATCGGCATCGCAGGATCTCGGGAGAGGATGGTAGTTTAGCACAAATCTTTGTTTGTGATAGAGCAAGAGAACATTGCAATATTTTAAATCGTCGTTCAAACACTTCTTACGCAGCAGGAGACGACCGAGGCAGACCACTGATTGATATCGTACAGGTAGGTGGCGGGTAGACTGGCATAATCTCAAACGATGTCTTCTTAAAGATGGTTTGCATATAATGGGAATAGCATCACCAATGCTTGAGCAATCAGTCTCGATTAACGTCAGCATTCATTGAGAAGTAGGATACAGATATGCTAGAGGCTCTCCTTGGAAATCCCTGCCGCGCTCACCTCGTTAATAAAGAATTTTATGTAAAACAGTATCACCTTTGCGTAATTAGTATTTCTTCTCTTCCTCTGCCTCTTTCTTTGGTTGATCCTGGTCTTTCCTCGTTGAAAATATCTCGTCAATGACTCCCAGCTCCAATGCTTCTGTCACGCTTAGATATTTGTCTCTCTCCATAAGATCGTTAATCTCTTCCAGGCTATACTTGTCGAATCCCTTCGCCTTGTTCAGATGATATTGCATGATTTGGTTCGACTGCTCTCGTATCCTTTGGATCTGGTTTGCGTAAATCAAAATATCCGATGCCTGCCCTCTAGTGCCGCCCAATGGCTGGTGAATCATTATAGAGCTGTGTGGAAGAGCACAGCGCTTGCCTGGTGCACCTCCGGCAAGCAGGATAGCTGCCATAGACGCCGCACCTCCGACACATACAGTTGCGACGGGAGACTTGATATAAGACATGGTATCGTATATCGCCATGCCTAAGGCCACTGTGAACTTTGATAGCCGTACTGCGGAGGGGAGGAAACGCACCTGACGTGACGGAGCCGCCCGGTGAATTAATGTACATCGTAATCGGCTTATCCGGGGAGTCTGATTCTAGCCATAGAAGCTGTGCCACGATAGAGGCTGACATGTAGTCGTCGATTTCGCCGTTTAGACATATTATTCGTTGCTAGGCACGTCAGTCCTTGTGTCTGTAGAAGCTTGTGATGGGTGGACATGGCCAAACCTGTAGTAGCTTTGAAAAGATGTCCCCTCGGAGATGTAAGTTCCCTACTCATCCGGCGCAAAATGAAAGGTGCAGCGTACATGTTTTTCTGCCAGTTGCCTGTTCCTTTTTAGCCAATTGCCATGGCGCCAGAGCTGATGCCGCCGCTTACTGATGTCTCCTCGATATACGGCATTGGGATGTTCATCGACGGCGCACTGTTGGCAGGAGTGGCAGTGCTGGAGAAACCAAAGGATCTGGCATGTCGCATTGGAAGTGCCCGTAGGGCTGGTAGCAATCTGGGTCGTAGCATGTTTGGTATATGGGCTGATGTCTTGAGCAGAGAGAAGCTTAGAGCTTAGAGGTGGTGACAGCTTAAGCATCGGTAATACCCTGGTACTAAAGCTTATCGCTATCGCGCGTCATCGAAAATTGGTTGCATGCAACATCTGTCACTCAAACACCACACAATATACACTCAATACTTGCAAATACAACATGATTCTTTGGAAATCGGCTGCCAGGCGATGAAACGATGTACTGCGCTCCGTCCGAGCAGCCTTGGGGCTTTGAATCCGCGTCTGGGCCAAAGATGGCACTCCTACGATAAGGCGTCTTTGACACGAGAGGCCCTTGCACAGAAGGTCGAAGCTGGGCTTGGACACGATGCGGACGGCAAATCACTAAAAATCAATCCTGAGGCGAAGACGGTCTCTACTGCCGCAGGAGACCTTCCCATCTCGCCCATTTTTGATCCAGCATGGATGCAAGCCAGGCGAAAGACTGCAAAGTCTGCTCCTGGCCCACCACTAGGCAGATTTCGACGAAAGCTCGCAAACAATCCTTTCGGTACAGCAAGCTTTGAGCCACGGCGTATCTAATGGAGAAGAGCTAATTGGGAAACAGCACAGGCTCTCGCTACGCCGATCCGCAGATGTCCAAACAGCGCCACCAGCCTACCGCGGTATTTCTTACAGGACTTTGAGATGATAAGACACCCGGAAACAGGTGCTGCATGGTGGGCTCCCGGCCCGCTGGCCTTTGAGCATGTTCTGCCTACGAAGCGACCAGACGAGTCACAAGCCGACAGGAATGGCGGACGTGACAGAGCTGCTGCTGTTGCGGCTGGGCTCGTGTCAGCATCTGCGCCAGCCTCGAACGATACCACAACGGGCCCGGCCCGGCCACGGAGGTCGCCAATAACAAGCTACACGCTGAGTCGCAAGTCGCTGGTTGATATGATTGGCGGACCAAACAAAAAATATCTTGCCCTTTTGTCAGCGATCCGAACCGGCATGGCCGTAGCTCCGGATAGTAGAGATGCGGTATGGAGAGAAGATATGGGGAGCTTGCTGCTGGGGATGATGCGCAAACAGGTAGTAGATGCGCTGATTGTTCGCGGCAATCGACCACACGGGCCCAAGGACAGATTCATCCAACCTTGCGTCAGTTGGAAGGATGTCGAAGGAGTCAGAATGCGGGGTTGCGTTATTTGGCTGCCAGAGAAAAGTGATGGTCCGAAACAATACGCTACACTAGACGTGGAAGGGGCCCGATACGGAAGGAAGATGGTGGTACACAACCTACGATGGCTCCTCGGCGACGAAGAGCTGCAGCGACTAAGGGACTCGGCTGAGGTGTTTCAAGAGGGAGAGATATTCGTGCTTAAGCAGTGGGCGAGCACGAGCATGATGAAACTGCATCTCTTACTGTGGAAGCTGCAAGGATATCTGGCGGCGGAACCAGATACAGGCAGCAGTTTAGAGAAGCGATAACGGGACGAGGATTGCCAGTTTAGGCAAGTAAGGTTAGTCCGGCGTGATCAAGTACCTGCATTACATGATCTTCTCCCGCCGTAGCAATGGCAGCGGTTCAACGTGGATGGGCAAGGCGTGCAAACCATGTGTCACGTAGTGCAAAGGACTAGGGACCTAGTATCACTACTGCAGACACTTGTGTGCCTTTCCTCTATTCAGACAAATACCTACCTTGTCCTACCGTTGACCAAATGAAGATGCTCCGGGGTGTTCCCCGCGGCGACGCCGAAGCCAGAGCCGAGGTGGATTTTCAGAAGGACGGCAGAAATACGCCTCTCCGCAGCCAAAGGGTAGTACTATAGACTATAGATTTCTTTCTTGAAATGGCGATGTCTCTCACCCTGGCGCATGACACTCCGGGGAAGCCTGATGCCTCTATCCCTAATGCCCGACTCCTAATGCCCGACACTCGGGGTAGTGTGGCCTCTAATCCTAATACATGGCACTCCGGGAAGACTGATACCTCCAACACTGATACTTCAAACCTCTGTATTACTAGGTATGCAATAGTAGGTAATACGAATTCCAAATCCCCGTATGTAGCACAGCGTGATGGCCCTACTACTCCGTACCCAAGTAAAGTACGTAATGGAATTCCAATTTGCATGTGTCACGGCTGTTCTACATCATACAAGTAATCAAATTGTTATTCAGTACATTTTGTCGCATGTGTAGTTACCTGTTTTACCAGTCTTTTTAAAAATAGGTTTGTGGACTTGGATACGTCAGGGTCAGCTGGCGCCTTGCAAACACAGCATGGTATGCTTGATAACTCTTTGAGACCATCAGAATGGCCTATTTCAGGTAGCTACCTATAACAGAGTTATACAATTATACAACATGATGTCAAATATAGCATTTTTGCCTTTTTGAAAGACTTGTTCTTTTCCTCTAAAGTATTACATACAAGCATGCTTAATTATTTCATACAGCAAGGTACTCTGGCCAATCCTTGCTTGTACCCAGTAACTGGGAAACTCAACTACTAAATAAAGCAGATGCTCGTGGCATGTTCGTACGAGATGCTCATCGGAGACTTCTCACAGCAGCAAAGAACAGGTACACTACGTAAGCGCCGAAATTGCCAGGCACAGAATGTATTCGGAGGGTTGAGTGGCTGACAACCCTCCGAGTGCAGTTGCCCGGGTATGCATCTATTTACGAGCGCTATTCCGCTTCCAGCCACGAGCATTCCAGAATCCTGCATCAGTAGTCCGACTCCACCGCTGCAGAGCGGCATGTCTCAGGGCCCACCCGAATTTTGTTGGGCGAATTACATTCCATTGTATAATGGCACCTTGGCCAATGTTATGCATGCGGATTCGACGAGGTGACAACCTCTGCAAAGGTGCAATACAATCCCTATCAACATCCACCAACATCCACCAACATCCACAGAGGAGGAGCACAAGGCGCCATGAAGTGAAGAATTGCAGCACTAGCAGCAAGCCCGACGTGTGGACGTGGCTGTCTGGCTGCGTGAAGAGGATCCGCAAAGGACCGATTGCGTGCGATAGAGATTCACTCACTTACACGGCTTTCCTCTCGTGCAGACAGCATCCAGCAGGCTCGTCGACTCATATCCCGGCCCGGCCACGTTCGTACAGGCCCCTCTGGCCATCTGCAGATTCGTGCACGGGTCACTCACTCCCTGCCATTCCATCCTCGGCGTGCCAATGGCACATGGAGTCCCGTCAGCCGGATCCCTGAGCGTCCATCAGAGACAGGCAAAGCACTCCTCCGTCAGCCCGATCCCTGGCCCTCTGCGGTCATTTGTCAGAGATGGGCGGAATGCTCCTCCCGGCCCAGGCCTTGGTTGGCATCTCTCGATATACCTATATATGCCCTCATTCTCCCTTGATCGTGTTTCTCCCCGACCTTGGGCCTGATCGATCTTATCGGCCTGTGTGTGCGGAGAAGGAAGCCCATCTTGCATGCCGAAATCGTAACGCGGCAGTGGGCCCAACAAAAAGCATCGCGGCTTAGAGTTTGACATTTTTTGTTATCACCGATCCAGACGGCGATGAAATCATCGACTGCCAGGTTCTGATTTCTTCTCCTCGCATCTGGAATCTAAATCCCCAGATATTTACTTAAGAATTGCACCATCTCTCCGCCTTTGGGCAACTTATTCGCTTAGACCGTGGTTGTTGATCCTTTTCCCCGGTCTAAAAGTCCAACGGACGAATGAGAAATCCGTTGGGTAGTCGCTTCGAGTAACTTTTTTTTTTCACCCCAACAACGTCAGGGCCGAGCTCCACTGATAAGCGAAGCTAATTGCTGGAGAGCTTGGGGAACCCGCGGAACGTTTGCAGCTAAATAACGATCCCTTGTATCCCGAAGCTTCCAGCTGGACGGGGTTACTTGTTTCTCTTCTCTTTTCTATTTATTGTTATTCTCCCCAACAACCTGTTACTTCGTCGAACCATGTTATACGCAAGCAAACGCAGCTTCGGCGCCGAATCACCGAGCTTGCACGACGCGCCGCAGAGAACAAGCCACCCGTCACATCGCCAGCCACTCACAATGCGATCTCCAAGCCTCCAGCTCATCCAGCCTGAGAACTGGGCTCAGCCAAACATGCCCACCTACAACACTCCCATCTTCCTGATCCACGACGGCAGCGGCACCACCTTGGCCTACCAATTCCTCGAGATCCTGGGCCGCTACACCTATGGCATCCGCAACCCTTACTACTACTCCGGCCAGGTCTTCGAGGGCGGCATCACCGAGATGGCCTTTTTATACGCGTCATGGATCCGAAAGACTGTGCAGGACAAGGATTTCCCTGCCAAGAAGAGGAATATGGATGGCAGCACGAGCATCTTCCTGGGCGGGTGGAGCTTGGGCGGTCTGCTCAGCATGGAGATTGCGCGACAGCTGGCGATGGACGACGTCGTGAGGGTCTCGGGTATCCTCATGATCGACAGCGTCTTTCCAGGCGGGTCAGGGTCTCTGCCTGCACGCTCAGCCCCTCTTGCTCCCACGTTTGGAGTGCCTATGGCAAACAATTTCTCCGGCGTTAGATTCCCTGATGTTTCTGCACGCGGGATGATTTGTGATGACGACGTGTCCAGCGATGACGAATCGCTGCCAGATGATATCTTGGCCGATGACTGTTCAAGAGATGGCTCATCGGAGGATGAGTCGTCAACCGACGAAGAGGAAGCCATCATGAACAAAATTCGCTCCAAGAACTGCATGGCAGAGGCTGTGCGCATGGTCCGGCAGTGGCGTCTTCCCCAGTGGTCAGGCAGACTCTACGACCGCCGACCAAAAGTGGTTCTGCTGCGCGCGAAAAACTACGTGCCGGCAAAGGAAGGCCGCACTGTCGGCCTGGATCTAAACAGAGATGATCCCCTGCTCGGCTGGGGCGATTACGACGAGGAGATGTTTAGCCATGTCTATGATGTTGACGGACACCACTTTAATCTGTTTGAGTATGAGAAGATATCCAACATGACGAGGACGATCAAGAAGGGCTTGGATAGGCTGGAAGAGGCCTCCCAGATGATGATGTTTGGCGAAGGCTGGTAGTGGAGGTCCGCTTTTTTTTTTCCTCCTTTTTTTTTTTTTTCTTCGCATTGGCTAGGGCGTTGGAATTCTTTTCTCTTTTTATTCTTTTTTTTTTTTTTTTTTTGGCAAGCTTGGAAAATTACGGGATTTGTTTTATTACTGCATGGCCAGGAGCGAGCTGCATTGGTTTGGGTCAATTGTTGTATTCTAGTTTTACACTGCCCACTGGCAGAGGTTGCCTCTACTGAGGACTTGGGAATTGCTGTAGCGTTCTTTTATACGATACCAATAACACACAAATATCGCACAATTTATTTTATACTTGCAGTTCTTATGTCCTACGCGTGAAAATCTAACAGCATCTTTTCAACCCAATAGGCATGTTATGAAGGTGTCGCCAAAATACATTACTCCACATCCCCCCTGCGCATATGATACCCAAGGCAGCCAGCAATACGGAAACGTTTTATCAAGACAAAGCCCCAGACTCAAATGTAGGCAACCAACTCGCATAGACAAACAGCATCATATCGTCTCCAAGTTGGGATCGTTCCTTAAAAGGGCTTTTATAGCCTCCATGCCTTTATTCGGTGCCGCAAAGTCGACCCAGTACCCTCCCTCGCCCTTTGACATGATTGTCGCGATCACTAGTCATGATGTCAGAATAATCAGTAGTCATTATCAATGGTGGTTGGAATGAAAACCGACCACTTACGTCGATTTGGATGATTCCTCTCAAGTGCATGCCCAAATACAAGCGGCGCTGGAACAGCTCCGTCGCCCTCATCCATCTTTTCAACACCTTGCTCAGCTCTCCTAATGCTAGCAGCAGAAAAGTCAATCCCATGCCACGCATTGCACCAGTTCGTCACGCCATAGCTAAACTCCCACGGCTCACAGATGTGCATCAGGATGTTGTGCAGGTAGAGCTCCCGCGCCACTGCGAGGCCACGCTCCATGTTGGCCGGCTGCAAGCTCTGCACTATCGCGAGGCGGGTTCGATATGCAATCTCGGAGGCTGCTGGCTTGGACCGGCTGATGGCTGCGTGGGTGGGGGCGAAGACGAGGGCGTTGTGTAGATATTTGTGGGATTTGGGGAGGGAAGGGTGAAATCCGCGAACTGGGAAGACGTTAGCCATGTAGATGTGGTTGCAGTCGGATGATGGAGTGAAACTTGCCGTTTACTGCGCTTGTAAAGAGTTGCTTCTTGGGATGTTTGCGATGGAGATTGGCGAGCTAAGTCACCAATAGTAATTAATTAGCATAAGATCATCGTGGTGTATTGGGAAACGAAGAAGGTGTAGATATATATATACCTTGATAACAATTCCTGCAATCGCATCTCCATTTGTAATATTCGCTGCCTCAGCGCCAAATTTTGCCTGTATCTCTTTCTGCCATCGATCACGTATCCCATTAATCACTTCCACGGGGAAATAAAGAGTGCATCTCGTCTCTTTCGAGCGTCTGACTAGCTCTGGAACAATTCCCATCAGAACTCCCGCCCGGTCTGCCTTCGTCTTGAGCCGAAATTCGTATTTCTTATGCAGTTCCTTTTTGGATATTGTTTTGTCACCCTCGAGAGCACCTTCCGGAAGATCGATAAATGGCACAAGTTCCTTGTCTTGCATGAGGTCCGTCCAGGAGCTGATAACACTACCAAGACCCAGTTGATCGCTCACGCAGTGCGGCAAGCTAACAGCAACTATCGTGGCGTCGGTGTAGTATGTGAGATGAACGAGCAAGAGAGGCGTTTCTGGCTTGTCCTGGTTGCGTAGAATGGGCCAGTCGGCGGGTATCCAGCAGGATTCTAAGGCTGTCACATCTGGGAGGATGGTGATGCCCTTTTGGGAGCTTTTTTCTGGTACAAGCTTTGATTCTCCAATGGTTGTCCCAACATTGCTAACAGACCAGCCGAATATGTCATAATTGTCAGGTAAGGGAGACGTTAGGTGGTATTGGAGCCAGCCGTCTGTTCTGCTGGGTTTTATCCGCGAGCTTAGCAGAGGGATATGTTCTTTGACCAACTTTTCTAGAGACTCTTTCATGAACTCTCCATCGAGGATGTCACGGACGACTATAAACGCCAGAGAGCGGATGTTGCTAATGGGCCGCCATTGGTCTTTCGCCGAAAGAGGAATGACTTTCTCACTGGAGGGTTTCGTTTGGACACTCATGGTGTCGCTCGTCCGGATACGCAACGAACACAAGTTTATCAAAAAGAAGATGAAACAGCAACTGGAAAGAAGTGAATTATCGTAAATCTCTGTCGGTGGCTTGCTATATATATGCTAATTCCCTAGCTGCCATCAACCCGAACAACTCACGAAGAGAGTTTATGTTAATCCCGTCTACACAGCTAGCGCTTAGGAGGCTTGGCTGAATACCACTAACAACGCTCCGAAGACGTCTTAACCGGGCTTTAGCATTCTGAATGATAATGCCAGCGTGAGAACTAATAACTTTTTTATTGGTGCTGGAAAAGTTGCCTACTATGTGCCAAGAATCTTTACTGTACGAATATGCTATTGGTGAGATCTAAAGGCTACTGATGAGATTCTATCAAGTAGCCTTCTCCCAGACCCCTTTCAGCTAATTAAGTAATGGATCAGCTTTATAATTAAGCAAATAAAAATCGAAAAACAGTCAACAGAGCCTCTTATCCTTGATACTCTATGTTAGCAAGCTCTCTAGTGCTGTCTTACCAAAATGCCGGATTTTCGGATGGTAATCAGTATCCCTGATTAATTTGGCCAGAAGGCCAGGGATCTCGGGATTCTTGTAAATCATCTTATATTATGAAACCAGCAATTTCGGTCACCCGAGGGCGTTGGTATGGGTCGGAAGCCACAGGTATGGCTCAAGGACGGAGATATCGTGGATGTTGGACTCGAATGATTGATCTC
This sequence comes from Trichoderma asperelloides, assembly GCA_021066465.1. NCBI lineage: Eukaryota > Fungi > Ascomycota > Sordariomycetes > Hypocreales > Hypocreaceae > Trichoderma > Trichoderma asperelloides. The sequence goes on along the minus strand of JAJKFY010000354.1, from coordinate 552,107 downwards.
TCACGGGCATTGGTGAGAAAATAGAGCGCAACAAGGGTCAAAGCCGACATTACCAACGTTACGTAACCCCTGTCGATTGGAAACATTCAAGAGATTTTGGGCTCATAGTTGCCAAGATAGAAGTATAGCACCAGGCTTCTCAACTTCCTCGGTTGAAATGCTGCAAAAGACTCTTGTACGATGATGATGATGAACCACGGCAATCGCCGCTTGTACTATCAAGCCTTACTCTGGAACTTGAAGCGGCTTTCGTTGGGGAAAACCCTAAAGAGAGTCACACATCTTCGTCTCAAAATAGATTAGATATATAGTGCTACAGTAGGCTTACATCGGAGAGTTTTTGAGCACTAGGGATGGATAATGTGCACCATTAGCTGTGGCAGCTGGTGGTAATTGCCGTAGAACCTTGCTCGGCAAAATGCCAGCTACCATATGCAGGAATTAGAAATACGTGTATACTAATACCATAAAGGATGTCCAGCTACAATTGAATTTGGAAATCATTAAAGCATAATCTTGACTTGATATTCAGGAATTAAACGCGTACCGCACTTATAAACTTCAAGCTATAACAATATTACCTATTACAGGTATATATTTCCAGCTTAAAACATCCACCATCTACGCTTTTACCCTTTACCTGAAAGAGTAGAGAATGCCACTCAAGTGGAAGACTGATCCTTCCAGAGTTCAACCAGATTCCCGGGGTTTCCGATTTCAAAAGCTATATATGTTTCATTGTGAGAAAACGCCTGGTACCTTACTACTGCGTCCTGAGTTATTTTTACGTCATTCACAGAAGCAAATAAATCATCTTCGAACTGCTGTTCAGCAGTCCCGATATAATCAATTATAAGTTTCTTGGTGGCAGCGAGACCTCCTGCGGGGAAAGGGACCATTCATTCAGCCAAGTTGTTGGAATTCTTCTCCAGTTCCGTCACGTTCAAAAACATATCGTTTATCCAGCCAATACGAGCCGCCGTTGGCGAATCAGCCAAGAGACAAGTCAGGAGATACTGCGCTGCCCGGCCTGGCCCAACCAACTCGATAACTCCGAATGTTGCGTCTGGGCCAGCGAATCGCATATCCATAGGTAGGAAAAAACTCATTTCCAGCAGCGAGTGTGCGACTGTTTGACTCTCTGATGAAGATTATAGGCAGTTAGTTTAACAAGAAGACAATTTCTCCATATTTATAGTTAATAGCAGTACTATTCCCTACTACAGGCTCCTCATGGCTCACAAGATGGAAGTCAATGTGCGTCATGAAGTAATCTTTTACAGAACTCGAGAAAATCACCTTCTTGAGAACGGCATTTGTGGAGTTCAAGCCTGTGAGGAAAGCAAAGAGATCATTGATGAGATTCATGTCGACTAGATTTATAGGAGGATTGTTAATGGACACGCGCATAATATCCTTATTGCGACTGCTTCACTTCCGAGGACGTAGATATGGTACTTTGGTAAATTCCTAGAAAAAAGCCATAAAATAGCTCTTGGATAGAGTTCATAGGCTCCTTCAATAGCCATCTCTACTCTTTCATCGAGCTCGATTGGGTCCGATCTATACTATTGGGTAGTAATCTGCTGTATGATCACCAGCAGATTGCACTAGATTGTAGTCGGGGAAAGACTATCGCTGGCATATAGAAGTTGCTAGTGTGTGTATGGGAGATCTGCGCGAAGTAACCTAATGAGAGAAAAAATGGAGAAATGTCGGCTTTTGATCCATCTAACGGCTGAATTAATCTCAACGAGCAATTGTTCGTTTCGCATAACTTAGGCATCTCAAAATGTTCTCGCTCTGCCGTATGTTGGATTATAAAGCTAGCCAGCTATATGCTCCACTGCGTAGGCGAGATAAGCAGAAAAAGCGACGCACGCGAGCTGGAATATATCCTTCACTGGACTCACTAACTTGATCGATTCTAGACGTTCTTACAAAGGATGTTTTAGATTTTGCAATTTGTTATATAATTTATGATTGGCGCTGTAAAACAGGTAATAGGATTGATACGAGAAGCATGTTTTCAATATTGCGGCTATACTTGAGCCGCCTGCCTAAATGATCAAATCCATGCTTTGTATATATATCTAGCAGTGCAGTCCCAAGTGCTCATTCCATTGCATCATATTTTCTACTTGCGTTCTGAAACCTAAATCACACTCCACCGGAAGAATTTGTGGATCATGGGAGAATATCAAGAATCCAGCGCGGATGAAGACCAGGAGAAATCGACGCAGTCGACCAGACCTCCGCCCAAGATGCCTGACGCGCCACCCAATGGAGGTCTTGTTGCATGGCTACAAGTGCTTGGGGGCTTCTTCATCTTCTTTAACTCATGGTTTGTGACGTTGGTGACTTGTCTATACGTGTCAAATGATCTAACGAGAAGAAATAGGGGTATCGTTAACACTTATGGCGCATTTCAATCCTTTTACGAAACCGAATTTTTGCAAAACGAGACCGGCTCAACGATATCCTGGATCGGAACCTTTCAAGCATTCCTTCTCATAGCACTCAGCATTTTCAGCGGCCCAATATTCGATCGAGGCCACCTCCGCGAACTCTTCTGGGCTGGCTCCTTCTTAGTTGTGTTTGGCTTGATGATGAGCAGCCTGGCGACCAAATACTACCAACTCTTCTTGTCACAAGGACTCTGCGTGGGAATTGGCGGCGGATGCCTCTTTCTGCCATGCGTCGCCGTTGCCTCTACATATTTCACCACAAAAAGAGCGCTCGCAATTGGAATTGTGGCCTCTGGAGGAAGCGTTGGCAGTACGATATACCCGATTGTCTTCCGCAGACTCCAGCCTGCCATTGGCTTTCCATGGGCGATTAGGGTGATTGCCTTTATCGCATTAGGGTGCCTTTTAGCGAGTATAAGCATTATGAAGAGTCGACTGTCTCCTTCGGGACATGCGCGGAAATTGGTAGATCTGGCGGCTTTTAAGAATGTGCCCTACGCGGTATTTACTGCTGGGCTGTTCTTTGTCTTTGTTGGCTTATACGTGCCGATTTTCGATGTTGTCGTTGACGCTCAAATCGGATCTCATGTCAACGAAGACATGTCCTTCTACATCCTCTCCATTCTCAATGCAGCGTCGGCATTTGGTAGAGTAATCCCGGGGCAACTGGCGGATCTATTTGGATCTATGGAAGTAATCATCGCTTGCACAGTCACTTCTGCTGTTTTCGCATACGGCTGGATCGGGATCCATTCACTGGGTGGGTCTATTGTAGTCGCGATCATCTATGGATTTGTATCTGGAGCGGTTGTATCCGTTCAGGCGAGCGTTGTTGCGTCTCTGGTTCCCGATGTGCGCTACATTGGGACATGGATGGGTATGTCCCTTTTTGTGGCCGGCTTGGGAATCCTTATTGGTAGCCCGATTGCTGGGGTGCTTGTCACTTCGGGCACACGGGCGTTCGTAGACCCCTTTATTTTCTCTGGGACTTTTACCATTACAGGTGCAATCTTGTTTTGCATTGCGTGGGTATGCAAAAAAAGAATTGCCAAGGCTTAATAAAGACTTTATTTGAGAAGGACGTGGGCGTGCGTAAAATCATGGGCAGCAGGGCTAAGATGATGCTTTACACGGAGATACCAGAAAGAGTATAGACGTGTGGCGATCTTGCCTCTAATTATCAAAGCAAGCATATAGAGTTCTATATAGGGTAATAAGAAGTACGCATTTTTGAATCTAGCCAGACATTGGCTACTTGAATAAAGCCAGGTCCATGCTTATGAGGGCTGTGACCTCAGTGACGTAAATACACGTAGCCGTCAGGTTACCAGTGAAGGAATCAAGAAAGGCAATATTGGATTACACTGATGGTTTATAATTTATAAATATAATCGCTTGTAAACAAAAGGTAACCATTAGTCCTCGTCGTTCAGCGTGGCTTCACGGTTCAACCAGGACAAGTTGGCTGGCAACAGCTGCAGTTTTCATATGCTTGAAAGAAGATGTGCAGCCAAGCTCGATTCTCAATTTTCTCAAAACTTATCAGCCTTACTACTAACACAATCAATACACCTCAAATAAAGCCACTTTTCTACTCATCTCGCACATGTATACACTCACACAAACATTTCCCGTTCCTACATAGCAAGTCAGCATCCAATCAAGTGGATCACTCGGCGCCGATCAGGATTCGAGCGGCGACGCTAACGGTCCGTCGCCGCCGCTAAGACCAAAGCGCCGATGCCATCTCCACCCATTACAGGTATGAAGCAGCATCGAATATATAGATTCCTGCAGTTAAGAAAAAGTATATAGAGTGAGAAAACACCTAGCCATTGTAAAGATGATATTCTCATCAATAAAAACACTCTCCGTCGACATACAAATTGAGTCACTGCAAGCTCCATCAAGCAAACAATGTCTGCTCTCAAGTACACCAACAAGCTCCAGGGCCATCGCGTCCTCGTCGTTGGAGGCTCTTCCGGTGTAGGCTTCTGCGTTGCCGAAGCAGCCCTCGAGCACGGCGCTCAGGTCATCATCAGCAGTTCCAACCAGACCAAGTTGGACGGCGCCCTTGTCCGTCTACGAGAGCACATCAAGGCGGCCAACCTCGGAGACGCCAGCAAGCTGATATCGGCCAAGACGTGCGATCTTGCAAACATCGACAAGATTGATGAAAACGTTGTTGAGCTCTTCGAATTCGCCACTAAAGACGGAAAGCTCGACCATGTTGTCTTCACGGCGGGAGATGCTCTTCGCGCTCCCGGCCTTGCCAATGTGACCGTCCAGGACATCCACGCCTCCTTCCAGGTTCGCAACACTGGCGCCATCATCATCGCAAAACACTTGTCCAAGTACATCAACTCCAGGGTCCAAAGCTCGCTCACCCTGACCGGCGGAACAAACACTCATCGCCCACTGCCCAACTGGTCCATCGTTGCCGCTGGAGGAGGCGCCGGCGAAGGTCTGACTCGCGGACTCGCCGTCGACCTGCGGCCTGTGAGATGCAATAGCGTCATGCTCGGTGCGGTTCATACCGAGCTGTTTGGCATGTTTCCTCCGGAGAAACTCGAGCCGATATTGCAGAAGTTTAGAGAGGAGGTCATTACTGGCACCGTCGCGACGCCTGAGGAAGTGGCAGAGGCTTACATCTATTCTATGAAGGACTCTTTTGCTACTGGAGCTATTATTGAGACTCATGGAGGTCGTCTTGTTGGTGATAGTAGGCCCCTTGTCTTGTGAGACGGTCAAGCCGCGCGATAAAGAGCGAGCAGCATATCGGAATGATACTTAGTGTTATAGAATTAAAAGCCGTATAAGAAATGATGTTGTCCTAGTGTTTGTCCCGTTGTCTTTTCCTTGTTATTCAAATTGAAAATTTCCCAAGCTCAATCTGCCAAGAATTCTTTTCTCCTCTCTTCTCTCAGGTTGGAATATCCAGCTTATAGTCGTCAGGAATGGTCCCCCAGTTGTCGCACACTCCAACTAGACTTCGAGCGCCGGCAACCTTTGACTTTCGCGCAAATTCTGCCCCTTGATGCAGGTAAAAGTACATTCCTTTACCAAACTTTTTACCGAGAGCGGGCCACTCCTCCTTCATTCTCGCATACGCCGAAGCAATAACTTCTAGGTCCTCTCGCACCTTGGGATCGCGACCAATGGGTAGCTGGACACCGTCTGCGTCTCTAGCTTCTCTCTGGCGCTTTGAGGGGCAAAAATATTCATTTGTTAGAATCCTGCAGCTGGGGAAGAGCAGGCACGGAATATGTGCATTGCCCACAAAATCTATGGATACGCGAGAAGCATCTCGAAGGACAGCTATTGAGGCTCGAGCGGCCGCGACGCAGTGTGGCCAATTGATAGCTAATTCCGTTCCAGTATCGTCGAGGGACTCGCCTTCGTTAAGAGGCCTCTGGTGTAAAAGGATAGTGCAGGTATTCAAGGCCATATTCAGCCAAAGGACCTGTGTAAATTCGTCATATCTGGCAAATGAAAGCTCTGTAGCAGAGCGCGGAAGCATCAGGCGAATTTTAATAAGATCATTGCAAAGCGATTCTATTCGCTCTTTACGTTCTTCTTCATCGTCGGTAAAGTCAAGCGCTTCGCTGATGCGCCCTATAAAGGTATATATCAGAATGATATACTGCAGTTGATTTGCCGCGCCCTGCAAGCTGTTATCCCGAACGGTTGAGATCAGTTTACTCAGGTTATGTGTAAAGCGGCTGGTATGTTTAGAAACGGGCTCATTGGCGCTTTGAAAGTCATGCTCCGACATTGGAAGCTCAATCGTCATCCTCCGGTCGTCTATTGCATGCATCAGTCCGATCGGAAAACACATGGCTCGATCCATGATAAACAGCATCCACGAGATTCGTGTAGTCTCCTCTCTCTCTATCCACGTCGCTTTTTCTTGGGTGCCCAGCGATTCTACAATCATCTTTCTCAAACTATCGCCATAGCTGTGGCCAATAGCAACAGTTTTTCTCCAAGCCTCGCCAAGAACCACAAGACAAGGCGAATAATCCACAAGTGCAAGCCCTAGATAGACCACCAAGACTGCAGCTTGCAAAGTTTGCAGAACATGGTGCGACAGTTGTATATCTTTTGAAACCCGGTTCTTTGCCTCTTCGTACCAGATTCTCTGAGATTGTCGGATCCGGGAGTCGGGATGGCCACTGGTTGAAACTGCGATGATGGCGAATAACAAGACCGGCGGTACTCCCTGGGGACCTTGAGACTCAATGGCAGACATCAAGGTTTGTCGGTGGATTATGGGCATATAGCGATAGAACTTCTCAAAGAACAAGTCGATCAACTGCAGTAGCTCGGGCAGCTCTGGTAGTTCTGGTGGTGCCTTTGGAGGCGTGGGTAGCGTTGGTGAACCAGTATTTTGAGGTATGGCGAGAGTCTGATTATTGCCAGGAAAAGAAGCTTGAATAGCAGTTCCTAACAGCTCATTGTTGGGCATTATCCACTCGTAAGAATCCTCCAACTGAGGCCCAGCCATGAAAGATGGGATAGTCTCAGTGGGCTCGAATCCTAGTAACGCGTCGACCTCGTCCACCGGCCATGAAGTCCAGTCTTGGAGGGCGGGGTTTCTGGTAGTCGCTCCATTTACATGACCAGAAACTCGATCACGACAAAGATTCCTCCTGTTACTCCTTTCATAGTAGCAGAGCTCACCTCTCACGGTGCACGATGAGCAAGACGGTCGATTGCCCTATGAAGTCTTAGGTAAGCAAGCCAACGAGTCTATCTCTGTTCATCTCACATCGCATCTCTTCTTTCTTGACCTGCACCCTTTGCACACGTTTTGAGGTTTCGCAGGAGTAGACATTTTGCATCTAGCCTATTAGAAGTCGATTTCACAAGGTCAAAGCCCAGCTGAAGCCCTTTGGACGGTCTGCAGCTTTACCCCGAAGGGTGGATCACGTAATGCTCGCAGCCCGGATTGTTTAGCTCCTAACTCCGTCTGGCAGAGGCGCAATAACATGGCCATACTGTACAAAGCATCAGTCTATAGAGTGAATAAGCAGATGTTGCAACTTTTTTTTCAAAACTAGCAAATCTGTATAAACATACGCCGCAAGTGAATACCATAATGAATAAAATACCAGTAATGGCAATGGTTGAATTCACACGTAAAGGCGCACGATAATGCTGGCTTCAACGCTATCCTGGCGAAGGATTTCGGACATGAAATGGTCCGACCCGGATTCTCGGACTCGTTTGAGCTTTTGCTTAGTACAGTTACCATCCTCATCATCCTCACGCATTTACAAAGACAGCGTTAAAGATAATTCGCATTTATTCGCTGCTGCGGCTAAGCCAATATACGCTCCAAATTCACGCAAATTCAAAGTTCCCATTGCCTGTTAGTGCTCCATTACCCCTTGCTCCAATTGAAGCCTGTCCTAATAACCATCCCAAAGCCACGTTGCCGGGTCCCGTCCGTGTATGCCTGTACTCCAGATTCCTGCCATAGTTTGCCATCGCTAAAATATAAATATCCTTCTCGCATTAGGTAAGAAATTCCGCTTTCAGCTTCTTCTCCTCTGGATCCTGTGTTTCCAGGGATACGCGTCATGTCTTTCCCCTTGTTATCCATCAGGGTGCAAGTGCCCGCCTTGCACGATGCGCTCTCGCAGATGTCGCCATCAGAACCTTGATGGCTCCGGCGTGCATGTTTCTGTCTGCTGGTGGTAAAATAATTTGTCACGATGCATTGTCTACAGGCATGGCTGGGCCCTGCTGAGAAAGTTGAATCCCACGATGCCTTCGGCTACCAGCCGAGTAGGGGCAGAACGAGAGTAAAGTGACACTCGCCGGCCGATGATGCCATCGTTTCCGACTTCTAGTGAAAGCGGCTTATCGAGAGGAAGCTCAATAAATGACTTGTTGCATGAGGTTGGCACTGCAGGAAATCGAAACTGCTGAAACGTGCCGCACTCCTCTGGTGTTCTTGACAAATCTCCGCTGGAACTATATTACACCGTTAGCTGTGTGAGTCTCATTTATAAAGGGCACCTCAAGCTACCACGCACTGGATGACAATATGGAGATCTGATAATATGCTGGAATCATAATCAGCATCTGGCGTCAGCCTCGCATGTGTCGCTTCGTTGCTCTCCGGATGGCCAGGAGTGTGAAATGCGAGATCTGCACAGATGGATCGCAGTCGATCAGCATCAATTGGTGAGCTGAGGGCAGCAAGTGCGCCGCCACGAGGCTTGTTTGTGAACTCTGGTCCGCACATGGTGATTTTTTTTATCAATATTCTTATTAAGAAGGTAAATGATGCAGTGTGATGGATGCTGTTATTTTTTTCGCCTTTTAGTTGATGGCTAGAAGAAGAAGAAGAAGGAGAAGAAGGATTGATGGAGGAGAAAAGTAACGAGGCGACTGCGATGCTGCTTTTCCTTTGTGCGTCTGTGTTGTGGCTTTGTTGAAATCCCAAGAGCGACATTATATACGCAAGTGCCGGCCCTGTTCAGCTTATATGAGAGGCTCTGAGCTTGTTTGGCAGTGCTGAGCGTGTTTCATCGGCTCTGCCTGTCATCCACCGATGTTTGAGTCGTGGCTCGCCGGGGCCAAGCAGTCCGCGTCAAGCTACCTGAAACGGCCCAATCACGGCGCTGCAAAAGTCGCCCCCTTTCCCCATCCGGCAACCTCAGGTGAGCAAGTTTGAGAGGGAATGCTCACGAAACTCCAGAGCATCAGGAACCTTGATAGCGAGCCACTTGCGCAGTTGCTGCACTACATCCATTAGTCGGTTTTTGTCATTCGCGTTCTGACCGCGCAGCGTTGAAATAGAAATGGCGTCTCGGCTCGCTCTTCTGGCGGCGCTCTCCCTGCTGCCCCTGGCTTGTCATTCTTCATCCCAGGACCCCTCGAAGCCGGAATTTGCCAGCATCGAGATCAACGCAGCTTACGACTCTGAATCACCCCTCGGCCAAGCACGCTTTGTTGATTCATTCGAGCCCACGATGTCTGTTGGCACCTTCTCACTGCCGGCGCTGCCATACGCCTACGATGTGAGTCTTGCCCTGGCCCACCGATGTTCTGCAGCAGCTAATCATCCCCCCATCCAAGGCTCTCGAGCCCAGCATCTCCGCACAGATCATGGAGCTTCATCACAGCAAGCATCATCAGGCCTATGTCACCAACCTGAACAGTGCTCTCAAGACTTACGCCACCGCCATTGCTGCCAACGACGTGCCTTCGCAGATTGCGTTGCAGGCTGCCATCAAGTTCAATGGCGGAGGCCACATCAACCACTCTCTGTTTTGGGAGAACCTGTCGCCATCTTCATCGCCGGATGCAGATTCTGCCAGCGCCCCTGCTCTGACCGCTGAGATTGCCAATACATGGGGCAGCTTGGAGAAATTCCAGGAGGCCATGGTCAAGGCTCTTCTGGGCATTCAGGGAAGTGGCTGGGGCTGGCTGGTCAAGGATGGCAACGCCTTGCGAATTGTCACTACAAAGGATCAAGACCCCGTGGTTGGTGGAGAGGTTCCCATCTTTGGCATCGACATGTGGGAACATGCATACTACTTGCAGGCGAGTCTCTTCTCCTCCCCTATCCTATTTTCGATTATCCTCAGCTAACTCTGTGATTAGTACCTTAATGGCAAGGCTGCATACGTCGAGAATATCTGGAAGGTCATCAACTGGAAGACTGCTGAGCAGCGCTTCAAGGGGGACAGAGATGACGCTTTCAAGATCCTCAAGGCCTCATTGTAGAGATGATTTAAATGAGTAACTAGAATGAATAATGACACACACATAGGATGCAGGCCTCTGATGGGGAAAAAAAAAATCTGAACATCCTTTCCGCTGTTAGTGGCATCGCTTCCGCTTATGCATGTACTACCAGAGCATTTCGTAACCCTTTCGCAGTCCCTGCTGCTTGACGGCGGGTGCCGAATACGCATAAATGAGTAGTATCATGAACTCATACCTGATTTCGCAACGTGATCAAATCTGAGATGTCGATCCATAATTACCCTTCAAACACGCATGTACATAAAATTGTTTCTTCAGCTGGAATCTCATCATTGTATCCAGGCAAGGTAGCACAAGTACACCCACAGCTTTATCCGTACCGTATTATGAATCTGAAGCAGTGTTGATTCACTGCGCCACCAAGGCACTTGCAAATCTGTCTGAGACTTTCCCATGTGTCTATCCGTCCCAGCCATCTCTGTTTACAGAACAAGGTCGTACTTTGTAACACCAAGATGATACCCAAGTTTAATCCTATGATGACACTTTTTTCCTCGGCAGATGCGCAAGATCGATGCCGCTATTTTCTACTTAATGAGGTTGTTCGACATCGTGGGAATTCCAGAGCGTGGCAAAGCAAATATATCTCTATGCTGAGAATGAGGCTGGAATGCTTAAAGTACTAAAATACTCCAAATTTGTGCATAATGTTTCGAGATCTCATCGACCTGGAGTTAGTATTTCGAGGACTGAGCAACCAAATCATGCAGGTACCCAGAATAAGAATCCTTGTGCAAGCAACAAACGGGAACAGACATATCATTCGCCAAGTTTCCCGACGGGGCTAGCACAGCTGTTTACCCATGCATGCAATCCACGATCCGATCGACTATATCTTGCCACGAACTAACATAATAGGTCATGAAAAAAAAACGTGGCTGAGATGTCCATCGCACAAAGCACGCACAACATGAGTTCCTGCTCCACAGCAGCTGAAAAAAAAAAATTCAAATCCTAGCTACTTTGCGGATCGTGGCATTATATGTGTGTGTGTACCACCAGCCAAACATGTGCCGGAATGAAACAATAGCTTGAGGTACACAGCAGCAGCGAGGGTCCTACCAATGAACGAAAATAGAGTTGAACGCCCAACCTGAATTGCTCAGCAGCAGAGCATATATCCGTTGAGGAATCTTAAGCAGCCTCGTATGAGAGAAACTTGGATGAGGAAAAGACTAGATCAATTGGGGTAACCTGTAGCGGAAATGAAGGGAGCGGTGCGAATCCCGTCGCGGCAGGAACATGCAGCACAGCCAACACGCAATACAGACTCAAATGGGAGGATCTTATTGTTCAATCTTGTGTATAGTAAAAAAAAAAAAAAAAGGGAGGCCTTACGCATAGCTCTGTAGAGAGTCACGTATAAAGACGGCAGAATCTCAGCATCTTTGAACGCAGAATTCTGGCTTCAGCACAGCAACTGCAGACCGAAGCCCAGTCTCTCGTTTTACAGTCATTCGTTTCCACCACCCTCGTTGATATTTATACTTTTTTTATTGTGTCTGTGAAAAAAAAAAAAAAAAAAAATAGCTACCAAAATGGTAAATAAAGCAGTTACTTTTACCCTATTGGGACTTGGGTAAGTTTGAGCAGAAAAATTGCGGCGCATGAAAAATGAAAGAAGCTGAATGTTTATAAACTAAACTTGAGAGTAAAATAGGGCTGCTCTTGTTGGAGCAACTGACCATACTGTGACCGTCACGACGACTAAGACGGAGACAGTCACTGCTTGTGCTTCGTCCTGTTATTCTATCTTGACTAGCTGTGCCTCGACTGTGTTCTTAACTTCGTCCGCTTTGACTATTATATCAAGTGAGACTACGTCTCTTGCTGCTACCACTCAAGGCTCTGTCTCGTCCGGAACAACCTCCACTTCGTCTGGAGTAAGCTCCTCTCACCCAACATATTCTGTGCCGTCGACATCTTTGAGCACATATCAAACTAGTATAGCTACAGCCTCAGCTGGAACCTCCCAATACACCCAGAGCACCACTTCTACTTCTTCTGCTATCACTGATAGTCTCGTCTCGAGTCAGCGCCACAGCAGTTCCTCAAACACTAGTCCCCCTTCAACTTCAACAGAGACCTACATATCCACAGGAGGCGTTGTTTCTTCATCTACTATCACTCCATCTACCACTACCAGTGCTGAATCGAGTCACATCCCCAATACTTCCACCATCTCTACCACAAAATCATGTTCTCATCCCTATAGTTGTGAATCTTCCACCACCATCGGAAGCACAGAATCCTCTGCTCTTGCCGGTACTGCATCATCATCATCATCGCCATATTCTACTCCTGCTTCTTCGTCTACGACTTCAGCTTCTGGCCGAGAGACCACATTCGTCTTCCCAACCACAACCCAGGCTCGGGCTCCTCCAGAATCATCTGAGAGCACGACAGAGATTACAGTCGAGTCGACTATTTCTCAGACTGTAACTCTCACTAAAAGCTCACAATCTCAAGCATCAAGCCAAATTTCAACAGAAACTGTTTCCAGATCCACAGCGACTCTTTATAGTACTGCATCCATCACAAGTACTTCTTCCACCACGTCCAGTGCAGAGACTTTATCATCATCTTTCTCAGAAACCGCATCCAAATCTTCGAGTGAATCTGGATCCAAGTCCTTTACAGGGACTATTTACTCTACTAGTTCTCTTACAAAGAGCAGTGCCATGCTTTCTACACAATCCTCATCCAAATCCACTTCAGCAACAACTGCCACGCCATCTTCGCAAGCAACATCCACAACAACGCCAGGTTCACAATCTACCACTTCAAATACTTTCGCTAATTATACAACTACCCCATCTGGAACTCCCTCATCTTCATCCACCGTCATAGTGTCAACAGAATCCTCAGCCGTGGCCACTGCCACTACCCGGAGCGGCTACAGCTCCGTATACACGCCCTGTTCGGAGTCATCACTGAGCCATTCCCGGATTTATACAGTCACAAATTCTTCTACTTTTGCGACAAGTCACTACTCAGGCACTGGAACGGGATATTCTACCACTCGACCAAATTCCTCCAACACTGGCTCCACTACAATCCAGACATCAAGTATCACAATCAATTCCACTGCTGCGCCGATTACTGCTTCAACTTCGACGAGCAGTTCACACTACTCTGTTCCATCCAGCCAGGCGTCTACTTCATCATCTCCCCCTCCACTAACTTCTTCAGCGTCTTCGTCAGCGTCTTCTTCCTCTCCTTCTTCAACCACTCCAGCCTCATCAGGCTCTTCCACAGTCTCATACGCGTCCTCCGCCAACGCTGCCACCCAACCCGCAGCCACGTCTTCATCCTTCACGTCCACCACTTTCTACACAGCCACCACAAGCAAATCAACTTCACAAACGGCTACTTCAACTGCATCTATCACTTCCACTACCGCCTACCCTCCTCCTACTCCACCTTCCTACGGACCACCGTCTTACGATCTCCCATCGTATGGACCGCCACCGTCGTACGGTTTCAGGGGTCGAAGGATATGGTAGGCGATGGATGAATAGCAGTAAAGGAGAGGCATGGAAAGAAGAGAAAGGAGGAAGGAAAGCAGTCGGCTGGAATACAAGATGATGGATATTTTCTTGTTTTCTAAACACTTGAGAAACTGATTTGATTACCTAGTATACTGTTTAAATCGAATGAGTCGAAACTTCGTAGTATAGCTGGCAATAATACATGTTCAATCCCTTCGCAGTTATTCCACAGACGTTTTTTTTTCTTCTTCATTGACAACCCCTCATATCGTATAAAAGGTAGAAAGTATATATTCTATAACATATTATCCATCCTGGGTAGGCTCTATATTATCTAAAATCTATGAGTCCTCTTTCCCTTCCTATTTTTTTTTCCCCCTTTTAACTCTTCCATAAGAAATCACAATCACGCTTAAATTGCACATCGCTTTTATTTACCCTCAGACAAGCATACCACCGCCCACTTACCGTGCCAAGCCCATCGCCTGGCACCGGAATCGCCACCACCTCCCTCAGTGGCTCTTAGCTCTTCGTCTTTGCCAGCGGGAAGACCGACAACAACATCGGCCTTGCATGTTCGCAGAGACATGACGTTGACGCCAGAGCCGGCACCCATGGGGCCAAGAGCCTCGGCGAAAGGAGTTGTAGCATCCCACCAAGCCTTAAAAAAATGTTAGCAAAATAAAACAGATAAACGCGTCTTTAAAGCCGTCACTCACATCGCCAACCAGTTTTCGGTAGTTCAAGTCACCCTTGAAGATGACGAGCTCGGCCTGCTTCAGATCCTCGTGCAGTTCGGGAGCTTCATGAGGTAACCTCCAGAAGGAACCGCCAGCGGTCCAGTATCTGTTGGGTCGGATAGCCAGCTGGCCTTCACCGTGCAGGGTCGCCCAATCCTGAAAGACGTAAAGCAAATCCTCGACCTCCTTAGGCGCCAGGGGCGCGGGTGTCTTTTCAGTGACCTTCTCCTCCTCGGTCGGGCTCTCGAAGAAGCCCTTGGGGTTGGCGAGGGCACTGAGAAGGGCAGCAAAGTCTGCCGGAAGAACATCAGAGACAAACCAAGGAATTGACTTGGGGCGAAGAACAACATGGGTGGCAAGACCAGTGTTGAGGAGGAAACCAGCCAATACCAGATCGACGTAGAGCTCGAAACCGGCATTATCGAGGACAAAGTCTACACGGCGCTCTTTCTTGCCTTCAGCCTGGGCCTTCTTGAGCAAAGCGTACGCTTCGGGAAGGTTGTTGACGAGGATATTCTTCTCGGCGGCCTTTCTGGCCTCACTGCCCTGCAGCTTCTGAATGTCCTCGTAGGTCATGTTGGTAAGCAGCGACAGGTCAGTCGCGTTACCCCACAGGCAGACCTCGCACATCTCGGCGAACAGGATCTTTTCGGCCTCAGGGTCATGTGTCACATCCTTATCAGCGCGAATCTTCTTGATGATGTCTGCATATCGGGCGGCAAGCTCTACGACAGCGTTACGAGAGGTTCGGAAAGTATCAGTCTTCTGGCGGGCGAAGAGATCGTAGCCCTTCCAGTGGTTGGTCAGGGTGAAGAAGGTGCTAAGACGTCTGCAGCACGCGGAATCAGTATTGAATATTCAGAGTATGGATGATCAAATGGATTTGTAGCGTACCGGTACATGTAGCACTCGGCAAAGAGCCAGGGGACTTGGAACCAGGTGGGATTGCCCAGCTGCTCCAGCTCCTTGTTGTAAGCGGCGGTCTCGTCAGGGAATCCATCCTCAGGAATAGGGCTGTATGAGATTAGCCTCGAGTTGACGCTAATAAACAACCAAAGATTGGAAACCATACGTCAGCTGGCGATCGTGCAGCATCTCATACTTGAGGCTGCCGAGCTGCTCGATAATCTTCTTGCCCTCAGCCTGCTTCTCAGCATCATCGGTGCTGGAAATAGCCTTGTAGATGTCGTCGACGGCGCCGGTCTGCGAAATAAAAGGCAATTAGAAAGACAAATTCTTGAAGAGACGGATCGAAGTGCGGCGAAAGGGGCGTCACACAAGAATGACAGGCCATCGCATGCGAACGGATTCGCTAGCGAAGGACTTGGGGTCGCTGGTGACCGATTTGGCTGCGTCGCGAGTTAGCCAGCGCTTGGATACAAGAACGGGAGCAGCAATTGGCCATTTGCTTACGAGTCTTGGTATCGTATTCCATTTTGCCTTTCGTGATGGCCGTGATTTGGTTTGCGACTGGTATTCTGGCGGACGGTCGAGACAAAATACTGGAACCAACTTTTGGAGGGGCTCAATAATGCTTAAGAAAAGACACAGCGGGATTGGCGGGGCACATGGCGGGGTTGGTTGGGGTACCTTGAGGGCGCGCAAGACTTGGCGGCACAACGAGGTATATCGGGTGTTGCTTGGCGGCGCAAATAATACCGCCGCCGTAAGGGGCAATTCCGAGCTCGCGGATCCATACCTGCGTCATACTGGAGGCGTCGATACTCGAGCTTTCTAACTCGCTCGGGAGAGATCTGCTTGTTATCGCGTTTCTGTGGTGGATCGAGGCATTAATGATGGCGAATGAGTTTGCGACCCGCAGTGCCTGAATATCATAAAGCACAGCCGCAGAGTGTTGGTTAAACCGAGAAAAGGATTAGTGAAGACGGCGAATGGTAACTTGAATCTCGCAGGTGAAAGCTGTAATCGTTACCAAGAAAGGCATAGGTAGATTTCTTATTATGTACTTGTTTGTATGAGAAGAGCAGCCAAGACCGTTACTACTGGGGCCATGTTTCCCATGCTGACCGCACCGATAGATGATTGGACGGATAGAGAGCAATGAGGCCTGATTTTCCCTCAGCTCACTGATAGCCAGTCTCTAACTTGTAGAGGCGGTGAATATGAGTCCAGCCGGCATACCGCTTTCGTTGTCTGGGCATATACAGGGTAAGATTTGCCGATATGTGACATTTCACTTTCTCGTAGCGGTCCATACAATTATAACATGTGAAAAGAAGGATGGCGAGATTTTCTTTTCCTTTTGGATTACGTGTATCAGTGCATATATGTATATAAGTCCACCAAATAGCACATGGCCAATGTAAATACCTAGTACATTATAATGCAAATAGAGATGGTAGATCCGCCAGAGTAGCTGCGAGGAGCCTCCAAGCCAGCAGGCGCTATGAGTACGAGTACGTGCCGGGTCTCTAATAGGTATTTCGGACGCTCATGTTCCATACAAGTATTGGCAGAATCTCATCGTATGCAAATTAAAATTTCATAATGAATCGTGGGACTAGAAATAAGGCAATAGCACTTGGGTATACTTTAACAGAGCATGGATGAATTACGAGACATGTAGTACAGTACATGTAACTGCTGTGAGTCGCTGCTGCTGCATGTTCCTACTAATCTCGTAGGTTCCCCTAGCAAACACCCAAAGTTGGTATATGTATAGTGATTTGCTAAAAATAATAAAAACTACCTACCTAGCATATGCATATAAATCAGAGCTCTGCACACCCCTGGCCCTAAAACGACATCTGGTAGGTAGTATTACTCGGGTCCCAGATACCTGCAAACACAGCACCATCGCCATAGCATCAGCAGTACCCTCACCAGGCACATCCCGCTTACCAGCTCCTCCATATTTCCCCATTAATTACTGTATTCCACGTCCTCCCTTATCCAGCATGCCAACCATCGTCCACCCACGTGGTCAAACGTCACCCCATATCCGTATAGCAACGAAATACACGCCATCTCAGCCCCCCTTTCTCACGACTCCCATTCTCAAACTGCAAGAATAAGAAAATTCCATCTCGCACTTCCACTTCCGCCTTCCTACTCTTTGCTACCTAATCCTCTCCATCTCCACCTCCGCATTTCTCCCTCCTGCAGCTGCAGCCGCTGCCGCAGCCGCTTCCCTAGCCGCCCCCACTCGCCCGCCATCAGATCTCATTTCTGCCCGTCTTTATTTCCATCCCAACCTCTTGCATCATATCTTCGCAATCGCCACGATCGATTATATAGCGGCAGAGAAAGCTTCAAATTCTACAAAAACAAATACCAGCTGCCATCATCTAATCTGAGGCAATGTCCACCACAATGGCGCTCACCAAAAACGACGATTCCAAAGCTGAAGAAGATGCACGCCAGACAGCAACAAGTCTCCTATCCAGCGCATCCTCTTATGCGCATCGCGCCCTCGACTCCATCATCCCTTCCTCATCCCGCCAAAGCGCTTACGACAGAACCTCCTCATTCGCTTCCAGCCAGCCCGTACTCTTCGTATGTGCCCCCCCTTTTGGCCAAAGCTAATAGTCCGGTATTCAAGTATTCTCCCTTTAGCTAACAAACTGCTGTGCAGTCATTCATCGCCTTTCAAGTCCTCTTCTCGCTGCTCCCTATCCTCCTTTTCCTCTCATTTGCTCTCTCCACCTTCTTTCTTACTCTTGGTGCTGCTGTCATCTTTACGCTCTTCTGGGTTGGTGTCGCAAGTCTCTTCTTAATTCCTACGCTATTCATCACATCGTCTCTTGCCGTGCTGTGCTGGGGATCTTCGTTGGGGAGTTTTATCGTCGCTAGATGGTTGTATCACCATGCGCCTGCGAGTGTTTTCTCAGGCAGCAGTGACACGTCGTCAACAGGAACTGAAGTCACGTCTGATGGAGCATGGAAAGATGTCCAAGTCAAGCAACTTGACGATGTCAAGAGCTTGGAGTGATAGCTAAGCGGGGAAGATATGGTCTTGCTAGGTCTATGATGTGTATTAATTGATATCCTTGCGTAATTTGGTCGTTGGTAGGCACACTTTATGGCATAATTACTATTTGCTGTGTGATTGGGTCATGATTTAGTTTATGATTGCATTAACACGTAGTTGAATAAATGTTCCCCATAGCCTCAACCACACCTCATGTTTCTATAAAAAAAAAGATACGGGCTACAGGCACCTCTCGCTTCATAAAGCGCTGCTACTAACACCGCCAATATAGTTCCACGCATTATAGATATAGACCCTCCGGCTCACCCTCCTGCTTAGTACGCAATACCCGCTCTCGAGCAGACCTGAAATCTGCCATCTGAACGCGCATACGCCGTTCACGGAGGGCCATCATACCAGCTTCTGAGCAGATGGCCTTGATGTCGGCACCAGATAGATCATCCTTTTGTGAAATAAACTCGTCCAGGTCAACATCGTCGTTCAGGTTCATCTTGGACGTGTGTAGAGTGAAAATCTTGCGCTTCGTGTTCTGATCGGGATTCTCAAACAAAATCTTTCGATCGATTCGACCAGGTCGGATCAAGGCAGGATCTAGCGTATCAATCTTGTTTGTTGCCATGATAACCTTGACATCACCGCGGTCGTCGAAACCATCAAGCTGGTTGAGAAGCTCCAACATTGTTCGCTGAACCTCTCGCTCTCCTCCAGATGTAGAATCGTATCGCTTTGTGCCAATAGCATCAATTTCGTCAATAAACACGATTGAAGGTGCGTTCTCTCCAGCAACCTAGCATTTTTGTTAGCGCCACATGCTCATGAATTGCTCTAATCAGGAAATAAGGGATTAACCAACCTGGAACAATTGTCGTACCAACCGAGGACCATCTCCCAGGTACTTCTGAATAAGCTCACTGCCCACAATACGCAAGAATGTAGCAGATGTCTGGTTGGCAACAGCCTTTGCCAAAAGCGTCTTTCCAGTACCCGGGGCACCATATAGAATGACACCCTTGGGGGGCTTGATACCCATCTCCTCATACAGCTCGGGATGCAGCAGAGGCAACTCCACTGACTCTCGAACTTCTTGGATCTGCTGCTCCAGACCACCAATATCGGCATACGATTCCGTTGGTGCCTTGTCGAGTTTCATCACGCTAACAATCGGATCCGCATCGTCGGTCAGAACTCCAACAATGCTAACGCTCTTGTGGTGCAGAAGGACGCTGGCACCGGGCTCGAGAAGGTCTTTGTCCACAAAGCTCATGATGCTAACATAGTACTCAGGACCAGTCGTGCTGCTCACGATGGCATGGTCGTCGTCAATGAGCTCTTCCAGCGTACCGACGCTCATTGGGCTTCCTCTCATATCGTCCACCCGTCCACGTTCGTCAGCTAGGCGATCAGCATCGACATCGGGGCCAGCCGTTTGTCCTTCCTTGGCAGCCTTGGCCTTTCGTAGACGCTCTTGGTTCTCGACGTATTCTTCTTCGAGCAGCAGGTGATCGTGGATTCTCTGCATACGAAGCAGTCGAAGCTTGCATCGGCTCGTGGGGTAGACTGCTGGGAGCTTGGCAGCAGCGCTGCTACCGCCAGCCTTTCTCTTCTTGCGGCCGACTCGGGTTGTTGGCCTTGGCGGGGGCTCGTACTTTGGCTTGTCCTTCTGCACTGGCTCTTAGTTTTCGTCTTTTTCCATCGAGTTGAAAACAAAGAGGCGATTGCATACCTTCTTGTCTTTCTCATTCCTCCCCCCTTCACCTCCCATGCCAGATGGTCCTTGACCCTAGAATAACAAATGTCAGCACTACGCAACCAAGGCAAGGTCAAGGATGATGCAATAGAGCTCACCATTGTGACGAGTCAAGCTCTGGAAAGCTATTCTTCGGAGCTTTTGTTGATTCGCTGTTCTTCTCCAAGATGCACGCCTGTATGAAAGAAGTACGGTTGGAGAAGAGGCAGAATTGCTGATGTGACGGAGAGGTTAGTCGCTACTTGACTAAGGCGATACGGCTCAGAGCATCCCAGGCTGCTCCGGCTAGGCGCCAGAAGAGACACGACAGCTCCCGCCTAATCACGTGCGGAACTGGCCGTGCATATCACGTGACTGTAGTGGTGACGACAAGAGAACGTACAAGTACAATTGTCAGCTTCTTTGATAGGCACCTAATCTGATTCTAAATTTGTTCTAAAAGTAGCCATCGGCTCTACTAGACCATAACAGGACTAGAGCTGTGGAATTCCAAGTTGTCTGTCATGCTTGTCTGCGTTGAATCCATGGAACTACGTGCATAGTAAATAGTAGCACTACAAGC
This sequence comes from Trichoderma asperelloides, assembly GCA_021066465.1. NCBI lineage: Eukaryota > Fungi > Ascomycota > Sordariomycetes > Hypocreales > Hypocreaceae > Trichoderma > Trichoderma asperelloides. Next base: position 531,362 of record JAJKFY010000354.1, on the reverse strand, counting down.
AGCTGAGAGCTCACATAAGCAGCAGCTTGGCTGGACGTCTAAGTAGCCTGTGTGTTTGGCTGCTGCAGCATACATTAGTACATACTTGCATGGGTTAAATCTTCCCGTGCTGGCTACCACTTTACCTTTTCGCCGTAGAAAGCGCCTACATTTGCTACGCTACTTTATGTCAACCAGCCACCTCGGCTGTGTCCGTTTCAGAGCGCTACGAGACTTTCCGACCCATGCTTGATTCAGAAGCCAAGGCCACTTTGTCTACTCTTACACGCAAGCACAGACGCCGATGCTGGGGGCACCTCAAGATGGGCACCGCCGCCAGCTACCCACCGCGCTCTAGAGTGCGCCGGAGAGTTTGCACCAGGTTCTTCGGTGACGATGCCCACGTCTGATTCGGCGCAAGTCCATCTCCCTGCGCATGCCCACAGACGCACAGCCCGGCCAATGCCAGCTCCCAGGGCGCACTAGGCACCATCCGGACACGCTGCTCGTGGATTTGGAGGCGATTGCAAGGTGCTGTTGCTGTTGCTGTTGCTGGACATGCTACAGTGAAATTAAGTCGCACCCCGCTAAAGCGGTGGTGTCCCGCAGTGGGAGACCCGGTCTGGCCTGACGTCGATAGCCGCTGCCGCCCCTCATCCTCAGCCATGCGCCACTGAGATGCTGCTGGCCTTGGTGCCTTTTCTGCTTCTGCTTCTGCATTCTCCCGTCTGTCCGCCGGCGTCTTGACAGCGACTCGACCTGCTCCTCTCGCTCCAGCTCCCAGAAACGACTCTCAAACGACTCTCTCCGCTGCCTCGGCAAGCTCCATTAGCGTTGTATTACCCGGCAGCACGCCCTCTGCATCGACCGTTTTCTTTCGCTCTCTTGTCCAACTGGAACCACCCGCTGCGTCTGCGATAAACTCCGGCCACAATGTCCAATAGCAGGGATCGCCGCATCATCAAGGAGCTGCAGGACTTGACAGAGGACAAGGACAACTCCGGCATCCACGCCGCTCCCGTCCAAGAGTCTTCGCTCACAACTCTCAAGGGCTGGTTCCTCGGCCCCGGAAACACGCCGTATGAGGGTGGCAAATACGTAATTAAGATTGTTCTCGACAACCAGTATCCCTTCAAGCCTCCGCGGATGCAGTTTGAAACAAAAATCTGGCATCCGAATGTCAGCAGCCAGACCGTACGTCCTCCTCTCATCCCTGGATTCCTAGCTAGTTCAACCCAAACCCAAACTCCCCATCCCCTCTCTCTGTGGCGTGTGGTGTGGGGGATAGTGCAGAGCGATGATGTGATGTTCGATCACAAAATCTTTTATTTTATTTGTCTTCTCTTCCTTTTTTCACTTTTACTAATATTTGCTCCTAGGGCGCAATTTGTCTCGATATTCTCAAAACCAACTGGTCACCTGTCCAGACTATAAAGACGGCTCTACTCTCTATTAGAATGCTCCTCGAAAACCCAAACCCGTCGGATCCACAAGACGCCGAAGTCGCCAATATGCTTTTGACCGAACCGGATTCATTCGTTGTCATGGCTCACGAGTGGGCTGTTAGACATGCTGGTGCTCCCCGCCAACCAAACCTTGATACGACTAGATTTAGGAGTTTGGCTAGGCTACCGGTCGAAAATGAGGATGAGCGTCGGTATGTCCGGAGTAACGATTTCCAATGTTGGAAATTAGAAAAGAAAACTAACTCGATATGTGTTATAGATACCTCGGGTACAACCGACAGCTAGTTGACAGATTCACGAGTATGGGATTTGAAATTGACCGCGTAACCGAAACGTTACTCTACTTCGGCATTGACCGCAATAATGGCAGAGACTATCATTTGACAGAAGGCCAAGTAGGTGATATCACTGCGCGACTTCTTGGCGAGCAGTAGATGCAAACATAAACGCCTCAACTATCGAGGTAGCGAGAGGGCGATTGTGGACTGGAGTTTCTTTGAACTGCTGATTGGACTTTTGGTTTCATATCGTTTTTGCCATATTTTCATATCTCGGAGGTGGTGCTTCCCCTTAGGACTATCGATCTGCTAAGCAGTCCGTAGTCAGCTTGAAATCTCCAAAAGGTGTTTGGTTTCGAGGGTTAAGCATGAATGCCCCCAGAGAAGCGCATTCAAATCGGGTACATCATTCATAACAATGGAGTTATGCGGTCGGAAATAGCATATTACATTCAATAAAGCGTCTGATACTTTTAGTTATACATTGTCTTTGGAATTGCCACACCCTGTTACTGTTCTCCCCATCAGGTTTACTTTGCCGACCTTTGCGCTCTTAGATGTAGAGTCTCGGTCTTTTTTATGCAGGTACTCTAAGGTACGACTTATCTAGCATGATTTTGCAAGATAAACTGGAACAGACTCTTGAGAACGCGCAAATGGTACAATTGCTCTCCCATGGCACCTATTCTATCACGGATCTACGACAATAGAATTAAGTGAAAACAAAGATAGCCCCCTTTTTTTTTTTTTTTTTGGAAAAGGAGCTTATTCTTCCGTTTCCCTCCTACCCCCATGCTCCAGAAACCTATCACCAGCCATTTTCTACAGCCTCCACTCCCTCCTTGTATAAATTTTTTTTGTTCATTTATTTAATGGATTTAAATTATGAATATGATTAAGTCAAAGTCCACTGTCTTACTTTTTTTACCGTAAATCATCTCATTTCGCCAAGAAAGAGGAGAAAGAAAAAGAGAGACTTGGGATTTACAGCAGGTCGCGGCGGACAAACTCGTTGTAGAGGGCCTTGCCCAGACCAGCGGGCGAGCGCTCCACAATGACACCAGCGTTCTCCAGAGCAGCGATCTTGGAGTCAGCACCACCCTTGCCGCCGGAGACGATGGCACCGGCGTGACCCATTCGGCGGCCGGGGGGAGCGGAGATACCGGCGATGAAGCTGACGACGGGCTTGCCGCCGTTGACGGTGTTGGCCTGCTTGAGGAACTCGGCGGCGTCCTCCTCGGCGGAGCCACCGATCTCGCCGATCATGATGATACCGTCAGTCTCCTCGTCCTCGATGAAGACCTTGAGGCAGTCGATGAAGTTGGTGCCGCTGAAGGGGTCACCGCCAATGCCGACGACGAGAGACTGGCCGAGGCCGGCCTGGGTGGTCTGGTTGACGGCCTCGTAGGTCAGGGTGCCGGAACGAGAGACGATACCGATGCGGCCGCGCTTGTGGATGAAGCCGGGCATGATGCCGATCTTGCACTGGCCGGGGGCGATGATGCCGGGGCAGTTGGGGCCGACCAGACGGGTCTTGGACTGGGTCTTGAGCATCTGGGTGATGCGGACCATGTCTGATATCCGGGAAATTTCGCCATGGTTAGCTTTCGGGACTGGGAGAAAACATATGGTGGGGCTAAGCTCTGACCATGTTGAGGAATTCCCTCGGTGATGCAGACGGCGAGAGGGATCTCAGCCTCGAGAGCCTCCTCGATACCGGCGGCGGCCAGAGGGGGGCTTGGGACAGTTGGTCAGTATCTAGCGGTGGAATTATAGTTGGGATATAAGAGGGTCGCATACGGGACGAAAAGAGCAGTGGCGGTGGCTCCAGTCTCCTTGACGGCGTCGGAGACGTTCTTGAAGACGGGCAGGTCGAGATGTGTCTGGCCAGCCTTCTTGGGGTTTGTGCCACCAACAACCTTGGTTCCTAGACGAGCGGCGGTGTGAGCATTCGCATCCAACTTTTGTGCGCGGCGATATTCCGAGGCTTTATCGTACCGTACTCAATGGCCTGCTGGGCGTGGAAACTGCGCATTTGTATAATCAGCATCCACATTGCGACAACGTTTTCTGCTCAGATGCTCTTGTCCCAAGGCCGGTGCAAAACATACGTTCCCTGCTTTCCGGTGAAGCCCTGGAAGATGACCTTGGTCTCGGCGTTAATGCGCAGGTTCTCGATGGTCTTGGAGTAGGGCGAGCTGGCCGAGCTGTAGCCACGGCGGGCAGCGTTGCGCAGCGCCGCAGAGCGCGCGGCGGTTCTGGGGATGGCCTGCATGGTTGTGAGGGGGGGGAAGGGAAAAGAGAGGAGAGCTTCTAAGAGAGATAGAGTCTTGAAAAAGAAGCGCCGCGAATGCAACGCTGGGAGAGATACAGGGAGCGAATTGGAGAGGTTTTGAGCTACGTCGATACGGCAGCAAATTACCGGCTCTGGCAGCTCTGAATTCGGGTGCTGCCGGGGACCCGGCAGTTCGCTTTTTCCGAAGCGGCACGTCTTTTTTTTTTTCTTTCTGTGAAATTTTGGCGCAAAGGGGAAGAAAACGGTGAGGGGCAACGTGCATGGAAGAAAACGGGACCAGGCGTTTTAGACTCCGCAGTATCAAACGGATATGCTTTGAGCCTCCGTTGTCAAATCTTGAAAAATTGGCCCCACTAGAGCGATAGTCCACCAAAAGTTCTTATCGAACATCGACGAGAGGGGCACTAAATATCAGCATTCTATTGCTTTCAAGACGCATAAGTCGACCTTTTCAACGCTGATTTGTCGCCATAAGCAACGAGTACACGGCTAGTTGGAAGAAGATCAACAAAAATGGCGACCGCCACAATTACGGCGACAGCTACGTCGCAGAAGAAAACCGTCGAACTGGCGCCAGAGAGCGAGCGCTTCCTGCGATGCTGCGCAGATCTCGCCAACGCTTTAATTGAGGATCATGAGGCCACCAAGAATGGCCGGCCGGGAAGGGATATTAACCTGAACTCTCTGCGAGCAAAGTTGGCAAAGAAGCACAAGTTGGCCAACATTCCTCCTCTTACGGCCATCATTGCTGCAATCCCCGAACACTACAAGAAATATATCCTCCCTAAGCTGATCGCAAAACCTATCCGTAAGACTTGGACATACACGAGGACAAAACAGAACTATAAGCTAATCTTGTGATAGGAACATCTTCCGGTATTGCCGTTGTTGCTGTCATGTGCAAACCTCATCGATGCCCACACATTGCATACACTGGAAACATTTGCGTCTACTGCCCTGGAGGACCCGATTCGGATTTCGAGTACAGCACACAGTCCTATACCGGCTACGAGCCGACGTCAATGAGAGCTATCCGTGCTCGTTACGACCCCTTCGAGCAGGCCCGAGGCCGAGTGGACCAGCTCAAGTCTCTAGGACACTCTGTGGACAAAGTTGAATACATCATCATGGGAGGAACCTTTATGTCACTACCTGAGTCATACCGAGAAGACTTCATCGCTCAACTGCATAATGCTCTGAGCGGATATCAGACATCCAAAGTTGACGAGGCAGTCGAGGCCGGAGAAATGAGCAACATCAAATGCGTTGGCATCACCATTGAGACACGGCCGGATTACTGCTTGCAGCCCCATCTCACAGACATGCTGAGATATGGTTGCACGAGATTGGAGATTGGAGTGCAGTCTCTGTATGAAGATGTTGCGCGAGACACAAACCGAGGCCATACGGTGGCGGCCGTGGCAGAGACATTCTGTTTGGCTAAGGATGCAGGCTACAAGGTAGTCAGCCACATGATGCCTGATCTGCCTAACGTGGGAATGGAGCGCGATCTTGATCAATTCAGGGAATATTTTGAAAACCCTGCTTTCCGAACTGATGGTTTGAAAATTTATCCTACTCTGGTCATTCGAGGCACCGGTCTTTATGAGCTGTGGCGGACAGGAAGATATCAAAATTACACACCCAACGAACTCATTGATCTGGTGGCACGGATAATGGCACTCATCCCTCCATGGACCCGTATCTACCGTGTCCAACGAGATATTCCCATGCCTCTGGTCACCTCTGGTGTCGAAAACGGAAACCTCCGAGAGCTGGCCTTGGCTAGGATGAAGGATTTCGGCACGACATGCCGAGACGTAAGAACCAGAGAAGTTGGAGTCAATGAAGTCAAGCACAAGATTAGACCGAACCAGATTGAATTGGTCCGCCGAGACTATGCCGCCAATGGTGGTTGGGAGACATTCCTCGCCTATGAAGATCCAAAGCAAGACATCTTGGTCGCTCTCCTACGACTTCGAAAGTGCACCGAAAAGTATACTTACCGAGAAGAGCTTATTGGCCAGCCTACCAGTATGATTCGAGAGCTTCACGTCTATGGTACTGCAGTGCCTATCCATGCGCGTGACCCTCGCAAGTTCCAGCACCAAGGATTCGGTACCCTACTGATGGAAGAGGCCGAGCGGATAGCCAGAGAGGAGCATGGCAGTGACAAGATCAGCGTCATCTCTGGTGTCGGTGTAAGAAGCTACTACAAGAAACTTGGGTACTGGTTGGATGGGCCGTACATGAGCAAGTGGCTCGATGGACGCGAGCAGAAGCCATGAGCGATGTGCAGCTACGGTAAATTTGGGATGCAGATTCAATATCAAAATGTGCAGGTTATTGGCGCAATGGGTGGGATACTAGAGTCATGTTTGGAAGTTTTTTTCTAAGAACACAGTTAGCATATTATGTATGGTATGATGGGAATTGGAATTTATATGAATGGAATATCCCAGTTCCTAATTTATCCTTTGCAACGTCGAAGCGTCTATCTGCTAATTGTTTTGCAAAATAAATGCGAAACTGCTCGTTGTTACACGATACAGAATTAAATGCTCAAATTATACAAGAATACACACCAAAAAGTATGTAAGAAGAAACAAAACAACACAGGAGGATGAGCTGCATGTTTAAAAAAGGGCAAAAAAATTGCTCACGGCAGGGCTTGAACCTGCGGCCTCCGCATCACTAAGATTTCAACCGAAGTTGAAGTATTAGTACGAAGCTCTAACCAACTGAGCTACGCGAGCTGACTAAGCGACATGTCCAAGCGTCTGAGAGGCACTTGGTTTGAGCCACTGTTGAAAGGGCTGTTTTTATTGAGCTATATATAACTCTTTATGTCCCAAAAAGACCGCGTATGTAGAGGTAGAACCGCCCTGGCAGCTGCGCACAGTGGTGTGTTGATCCTATTTACTAGAGTCGGCAATATGTTCAAAACATAAGTATCTTCATTTGTAAAAATAAATGTATAAATAGATAATTAAACGGCTGTTAAAACAGCTCGTCAAACTAAGTTTAATGTTGCTGAGGAAACACACAAGGCAATGCCTAGCCGACGCAGTCCAATTCTCAAATATAAAATAGCAGGATATAAATAAAGCGATTTATTATAAATTGAAGATTTTTTTTTGTTTTTAATTTTAAGTTTATAATTTATATTTAATTATTTAAATTGAAGTTAAAGATAAAAATTGGCTAAAGAAAGCTGTAATATCTTTAATATTATCTAAAGAGCAAATCTTTGCAACATCTATCTATAGTTAGTGTACCTATGCATAAATATAGAATTTAATAGCTTACATTGGTCTGGGCGGATAACAATCACACAGCCTTCAGGGTGAATGCCGTAGGTTTTGTATGCTTGTCCATGCCCTGCATTGTAACTAGCATCGTCCACAAAGATCTTTTGGAGATCTACTTATGTTAATGCTGGTCTGATAATATACGGATTAATATGAAGACCTACTTTTGATCTTCCACTCTCCTGTCTCCGGTGTAAAGACGTCAGGGATCACTTTTTGCTCTACCTCGATGCGCTTTGAAGCAAGCACGAGGACGCCTTGGATAACAGTGTCGGCATCCTGGCCAGTCGGTGTAAACATATAAATCATGTTCTGCAGTTCTGCTGCGACCTATGTGAATATAGCCTCTGTCAGTGCGGCTCGCTATGCTGGGGACTCTGACGGACCTTGGCAAGCTGGACGGCTGCAGCCTGTTGCAAGATATCTCCTGCAAATATAACAACATGCCACCGAGAATCGGCAGGGAGCGCCGCCATTAGCTGCATCGGGCGAGCGTCGCAGAAGCGCACAACCTGGGCGCTGGGGAAGCGCATCCCAACAACGACGTTGCGAGCTAGGTCCTTGTCTGTCGTGCTGGGGGATATAAAGATGGATTCTTCGTATTGCACGCCCTGGCCGGCTGTGTATCGCCCCGCCTTGACAAAGTGGTCTTTGAAATCTTGCGCGGTGATTCCGTTCTCCTGTCGGTAGGAGGACGAGAAGAGTTTTGTGAAGAAACGATCAAAATCGATAAGCTGTGCGGCCGTCTTCTGGCGCTCCGAGACATATGTCTCAAGAATCTTGGCCGAGCACTGGCCCCGTAGGACGGCTGCCAGCTTCCAACCAATATTGAAGCCGTCTTGCAGGCTTACATTCATGCCCTGCCCAGCTTTTGGGGAGTGAGTGTGGCACGCGTCGCCGGTCAAGAAGACACGCCCTGCCTTCTCAAAGTTGTCAGCGAGGCGCTGGCCGATAGAGTACGCTGACCACCAGATAGTTTTCATGAACTCGATAGAATAAGGGTGCAAGATGTGGCTCGCTCGTTCTTGGAGGTCGGCCAGGGTGACGTCCTTGACTGCTGCTCCGCCGAGTTCAATGTAGAAACGGACCATGGAATCGCCTTCACGAGGGATGATCATAAGGTTACCGGCATTTGATTGGATGATGACCTTCTTGCGGATGTCAGGGAAGTTGGTTTTGGCGTGAATGTCCATAACACCCCAGACGGCATTGGTTGAATCGCCGACCATAGCAAACCCTAGGGATTTCCGAATCGCGCTATGCGCCCCATCACAGGCCTTGCCCATTGTTAGCATTGACGGAGAGATGTGATTAAGGGGGTACTTTTCTGGCTAACCAGCACATATTTGGATTGAAAGATCCTTTGTTGTCCGTTTGAACTAGCTGTTGTGGTAACGCAGTACGCAGCTGAGTCTTTGTGCGCAGTATCGTCAACTTCTACACTCTGGACCTCACAACCGTACTCGATCATCGGTTTTTTGGACACCCGCTCCATCTCTTTAATCAGCATGCTATTCACTCTCGCTTGGTTGAGAATGACATGAGGCTGGTGACTTAAACCCGGCTCCGTGTCCGCTGTATAGTGCGTTCGCTTGATGCCCTCGCCCTCTGCCGCCCAGAAAGCAACCTCGAGCACATGATATGACTCCTTGAGGAGGTCTTCGGCTATACCAAAACTTTCGAAAATCTCCACGGTTCGAGTCTGAACGCCGTCCGCTTGGCCATTTTCGAGCGGGCCAGCTCGGCGCTCCAGAATCTTATAGTTTATGCCACATCGTGCGAGCCAGACTGCTGCACAAAGCCCGGCAGAACCACTGCCACAGATGAGCACATCGACCTGCTCAGCCATAACGTTGTATCGCGGTTGTGATCGGTTGATAAAGGCGCACAGGATTAGAAGCAGTCATCCAATTCATCTGATTCTTTCTTTTTTCCCAAGGACCAGACACGTCTAGTTATAAGAAGAGCCTCGGCCGAGTCTTCTAAATACTACTTACTGTACGATATCCTCAGTACCTAGGTTATATGCAGGGCCCCATTGCATCAGGGTCCTATACTGCATTAGCGTCTGAGCTTGCAGCTAAATCGGTACTTGGAATCGGCAATTTGATTGGCGGGGTAAAAAAGTTAAGCAAACTACAATAAATAGTATACCGGCAATGGCAATATGTGACGAACCGTACACTAGATAGTAGGTGAAGTTCTAGGTTTATGTGAGCGGACAGGTTAGAGAAATCTATGGGCAATGTGTCATATAACGAATAAGTGTCACCAGTAGGTAAGAGTTAGAAGTCATCACTGACTAATGTCTAGCTGGCACAAGATCGAATGAGACAAAGATGCAGTAGCACCATTTTGAGGTTAGCAGTTTCTGGGGAAGCATAAAATCCCCGCCCCCATTTATCCCCAGCCGTGCTATCGACCCTAGATTAATTTACGAGCAATTGATCTAATGACTTGAATAGGATGCAAAAATGACACACTTTCTAAACGTTCATTCTCTTTGGACGAGATGGAGATGCCTAATAGCCGCTTTCTAATACCGAACCATCCGAGGTTCGTAGTTTCTGATGAAGCGTAAAAAACTCCCGCCTCCAGCATCTCGGTCCGTATTAGTGACCCTAAATTAGTCTAAGCATTGTTGATCTGAGGACTTGAATGAAGTGCGAAAATCATACATACGTTCTAAAAAATTATTTTCTTTGAAGGAGATGGGGATGCCCAACAGCCGCTCTCTACTATATAACTATTTTAAGGGTTAGTATTTACTGGGGAAGCATAAAGTTCCCGGGCCCCAGTTGCCTCTTGGACCGCAATAGTGACCCCAGATTTATCTAAGGATGGTTAATCCAAGGATTTGAATGAGATGTGAAGATGGCACATGCTATGTAAAATGTCCCTTTCTTTGGAGATAGCCAATAGCTGCTTTCTACTTCCGAGCCTTACAAACTTGTGGGTAGCAAATGGTACAGATTCCAGATGCATGTCATTACTCGTGACTCCACTAGGTTACATTCAGCCGAGGCCACCCATGTGCAAATCTATCTTCTCAGGGTGGCATTTCCTCCCTAAGTAGCTAGAGATGGGAAGTGGCAGGGAGATGCCTAGCAGGGTCGTATTTTAGCTTGCTCCTTGCAGGAGAGCGCTGGACGTGATACTGCTGGGTTGGGATTACCTATCTTTACACGACAAGTTCTTTCTTTCGCAAACTTATCGAGCTTTTAGAAACATCATGGGGAAGGATTGGGAGTTGGAGATCTTGAGAATCTCTCCAGCCGATGAGCTGACATTTTGGGCAGGGCTGGCATTTGTTTTCGTGGACTATCGGGCGTGTCCGAAATGCTACAAGCTGCATCATTTCAGTCCTTTAAACTTACTAGACGAGAGTCTGTCCAGGCACCCTCCTCTCTGCGGCGTCGATCTCTCCCAAGGGGCGTTTGCGGAAGATAGTTATCGTCTCTAGTAACACCACATACAGCTCGCGCTAAAGTTCTCCCGCCTGGGCAACAAGTTACTCCTCGAAATACCTGGCAGCATTGATGAAGAAGCATACGAATACGGACGCGTCAACTAGAAACATCTTTTCAAAAGCCTACACGGCCGAGCCCAGGATTATAGGCAGCCGATTCTTCCTGCGAGAAGAGTGGAAGATCAGCAACTCCATATTTTCCTTGGTCGACACCATCGACATCCACCGCTTTCTCATCCCCGTATGCCCACACTTACGCATCATCTGCGGCGGAGTCTGGCTTTCCCGCAGGTGCAAGGAGGCAGGATATCCAAACATGCACGTGCCATCACCGGACTCGAAGACGGGATCGAGTCGGCTTTAGTACACCCAGGGCAGTGGGTATTTGTTTCTTGTCCGCGCTGCCCTACCGACTGCGATATCAAAGTCTCCAAGGGACTGAACAAGGTGAAGGTTATGGCTTGGCACGATTTTGGGATAGAAGGGTCGCCGTTGGATGGCGGTTGGATGGCCCATGTTGAATCTGGGTCTTACACCGACCGGCTTACGCCAGGGCCTACTTTGGCCGATCGAAACAGCAGTGTTCGAAACATATGGTCGGATAGTGCGCGTAATAGGTGAGTGGCTTTAGAGAGTGAAATTAAAACTGCAGTCGCTATTGGGAAACATTGAAATATTAATTGCAATACAGGCGTATACTAGCGTTGGACCGTCCGAATGGGCAAATGCCTTAAGAGAGGCCATTACTATGCGAATTCCAATAATAGTTTATCTCTTTATTAATTTTTGTTTATTTTTTGTATTAGCCTTGATAGACTTAGATTGAAATTGATAGCGACTTAGCCGCCTTATTATTTCTCATATTCGGTAACCAACCGATATAATACGCCCCCCTACCGCATCTCCAACATGGACATATTTCTTTTCACAGCTCATTTAGGCCATTTATTCCAAAGTTTTCTAACGGCTCCTCTCAACTCTCAAGTCCTCTGAAGATTCCGCCGCTGCACCCAGCCCTGCCAGGATAACGACCATATCTTCCGAGCCGGACACATTGCCATAGGGCCATTCTTCAGCTACGCCGCTGCCTCCGACCCTGTCAGATTAACGACCATGCTAGAAGAACGCACCAATCGCATGCGATCCGTTAGTCGAACAAAAAGGCTGCCCGCTGCCCCCGGCCCTGCCAGGTTAACGAGTATGCCTCCAAGTCGACTAGCACTTGGCGCTGGAGTCCATTATATTTTGCTTTGAATTTCGTGGTATCACCGCTAGAGGCGAAAGCTATGTCCGCTTTGTACTCTTGACGGCGCAGGCCACGGAATTATCACCAAGAAACCATAGCTCCTGTCCGGGGTCTCTTCTAGACGACCGCGTGGAGTGTAAAAGTCGTTGGGTGGAAGGCGAGGGGTTTCGCTCTTGGGGTTTGTTCTGACGAGATTGTTTCTTCGGCGCAGATGAGCTCTGTTCTTTGATTGAGCGTCTCTTATCGACTCGTTGCCGGCTCGGGGCTCGGGGAGTTTTTGGAGGCTTTCTTTGAAGCTTCTTTTTCGGCTTTTTCGTCTCTGTTGCTGCAGTAGGAATCTCAGGAGTAAGTCCATGCACAAGCCTATCCTCATCTGCTTGTGGAATCTCTTGGCTGGCATCAACGACCTCAGAGCTTGTCCCTGATGCTGGTTGGCTGGACTCTTCTATGTAGAAGGCTCTGTTTGGGTCTATAATCAAGTCGTCCGTCCGTACCCATGCATGCTCTCCACCAGCTTCTTGCACGGGTAGCTGCGTTGTATCATTGATCTCAGATAAAGGAGACGGGCTAGGATCCCCTGTATTAACCGTACTAGAATTTCTCTCCCAGGGTGATTGGGTGCGCTCTTCTATATAGAAGGCTTTGTTTGGGTCGATTATTGAGGGGATTCTTTGTATGCGCTCCTCGTCTACCGCATCTGGATCATAGTTGGAAGGTACCGCAGTGGAGGGAATACTAGAGTCTCTCTCGGCCGATGATGGAGCCCTACCTGGTTTGTCCAGATTAGCTGGTCGTCTTGGAGACTGCGTTGACCTGTTGTGTGGACTGTCGGTTGTTTTAGTCCTCTTCTTTCTTGCTTCGCGCGGAGAATCATCTGATGATTTCCTTTTCTTGGAATGCGCAGAAGTCGGCGCACCCTCGGCACCTCTTGGTTCGTCTTGCTCAGCAGCACGTCTCCTTGGATCGACATCTTCGGCGCCAGTGTCCTCGTTCGCCATGTGCCGTCTCTTCCTAGTCGATCTATGCGCGTCTTCGTCACTTCTCCTCTTTCCGGCTCTTGAGCTCTCGGCCGTTTGTCCAGGCGACGACCCGTCGGAGCGGTGCGGGCCGGCCCGCCTCGAGGACGATGGGGGCCGTGGCTTTTCGCCAGCAGCTGCTGAAGCTGAAGCCGAAGCTGAAGCCGAAGCCGCTGAGCTTCCTGAAGCCGGAGCATTGCGAGATGATTTTAGCTTGCTGCGTGCTATTCTGGGAGACGTCCTGCGAGGCGAGTCTGGAGTTGCTGCTTCGATGGCTCCAGAAGCGGCGGCTACGCGCTTAGCGGCTCGCGCCCTCCGCATGCTCTCCAGACCTTCGTCTGCCCAGCGCCTGATCTTCTCCTGTTCATCTCTTTCATCTCTCACAAAACCGTCAAAAAACCTCACTAGATTATCAAAAGACATGTAGCGCGCATATTGTAGAAAGGCAAACCGCCGCTGGCCCATCGAGTCATTTTTGGTGCCTGGCTTCATCTTCACATCACGGGTCTCTGGATCGTAGCATAACTGGCAAGATAGTAGAGTTGGAAACGATACAAGTAAAGTACTAACTTCATCCCATCCCTCCGACATTTCTTCTATCCGTTGAGCCTTACGTTCTTCTAGTCGAGAATAAAGCTCGTCTATCGTGTCAGAGCTGTCAGCACATTCATAGACATCCCGGTGGAATGCAACTGGGTCTTGTAAAGGAAATGGTCTGGTATTAAAGCGATCATGAAGCGTGGTGAAAAGATCATTGGGATCGAGAGGAAATTTTTCAAAAGGCCAGTACCACTCTAGATCATGTCGGTAATCTGGCTTGGGAAGTGCAGGATCCATCTGAAATAGAATGGTGATAATCAATCATCCCATGTATACGGCTTATAGAAGACCAGAAATGATTGGGGCGGTGGAAGCATCAAGACAGTCCACCCCCATAACTCACGTGATGGAAGCGCGCACATATCAAAAAGAATGCGCAAAAACTCGGAAATGCTGAAAGAGGGGAGACGAAATAGGAAGTTGGGCACAACTAGGAACCACCTAATAATTAAACTGCTCAATTGGGTATGAATCGGGCAATTCACACAAGGAGAAAGATATGAAATCGTTTCTAGGGAACATCATAAAAAATGAAATTCAAATTCAAATGTAAAATTAAAGGTTATTATGCGAAACCAGAAAACCTCAAGCCACTATATCAGCTACTAATCAAAATGTTTATAGGGACAAACAAAAAAAGAGTAAATGATCAAGCACATAGGAAAGTATGTCTAATTAATACCAATAGTCCGTCCTCCATGACATATTTCAAGCGTTTATCCAGTGTATGAATTATTGCCTCAATACGTAATTTTGAATTATACGAATATTGTCAATCAATCTATTATCACAACTTGCTGTTATAGTGAATGAATGTCTGCTCAACTAGTTAGCATCGTTAGTTACTAGAAGCATTCAAGAACAAGTCTTATGGAGCACTGGAGTCTGGTGCTAAAGCTAGAATCTAGGGGCTCCATGTCAGCTAGTACTGCCCGCATCCCGTGTATCAAAATGGCCAATGCAGCAAGTGTATGGCTAGATCTACAGAGGACGGACACTAGCAGAAATAGTCGAACTTCGTAGATGTAACCTTTTGTGCCACGTCAGAGAGGCTCCTGCAGTCATGAGCTGTTATGCAGCCACGGCTGTACATATTGGTCCAGCTGCATTAGAATAGCTACCGCGATCGGCATCGTTGCCACTAAATCCACTCATTCAGCTGTTGCAATTGATCATGCAATCCCCCTCAGTCTCTTCACCCATGCTGACTGCATCCATTCACACACTTTCAACTCTTCAGGCCCCTCTGTGGCCAATGGCTATGAGCGGGCTGAGCCAGGGTTTTTTCTTTATACGGGACATGTCATAGCTCACATTAGGCGATAGCCTGCTACTGTAACTGATATGGCGCTATGTACTTTGCAGCACTGTCTGTTATACACGCAGGTGCACTTGGAAAGCACTTGAAGTTGATATGCCCAGTAGTAGGTAGTCAGGTGCTAAGTCTAATCTGTGGAGAGAGCGAAAATGCAACTAACACGACACTGTACGATTACAGCATTTCAAAAGTTATCCTATCTTTCGTAGATTTAGATACACTTATTTCTCTAAAATCCTCTGTAACAATGCCCGAAAAGTAATAGTGCCAATTCCTCTATTCCATCCGAGATTATATTCAACATTATCAATGGAGCAAGCCGTGCAACAAGCATCCGACGAGCACTGCCAGCTAGCATCGGAGCATACAAACCCCTTCACTTCTTCCGAATTGAAAGCAAATGCTGAACATAATGGCTGGTGTAATGCTCAGTCAAAGATAACACAGTCGTCGACTATTAGCACCAATCCTTATACAAGTAGCGAGATAAACGCGAACACAACACACAACGAAGAGTGCAACACTCCAATAACGAATATTCAGTCATCTAATGATACCAACCCCTTTACCGCCTCCGAATTAAAAGCAAACATCCACCATAATAGAGATTGCACTACTCAGCCCAAAACTATTCCACCATCCAACAATACCAACCCTTTTACCGCAAGCGAATTCGATGCGATTCTCAAACAAGCGAACCCTCAACCAGAGAGGGGATCCTCGTCTGGCGCCACAAATCCTATCGCTTCGACCGAGCTTAAGTCAATGGTTAAGCATAATAAAGAATCAAACCCTCGATCGGAGAGGAGCGCGACGAATAATGAGAGCAAAAAGACAACGAAGTCGCACAATGATATTGCCGATGATAAAGACAGCGACAAGAAGCAAGTGGGCAATCAAAAGACATGCTGGAAACGCATTAGAAGAGCCATGCTTAAATTCAATATGAATTGTGTGGTTAATATCAATACCCAAGCGATTGGAATGACCGGAACGCATATCCCCCACACCGCTGGCGAACTGATCCTTATTCAATCGCAACACGACGTTGGTTATAGCATACAGATTGCAGTATTACCAAAGGATCAGAGACGTACTCGCCGTAACAGTCGGGGCAAGATTGTCTGTCTAGACTTCATGTTCGACCCGAGCAGCGACTTTATACTATTGTGCAACATGACCCAAGTCACTACGGAGCCGATTGTTATCAGGCCGCTACCGCTATCTCGTCGGAACGAACCATTGAAACTCGGGTCTCTCGGGAAAGTCCCCCTTAACTCCTCGTACGGTATCTACGCTTGGGGGGAGCATCTTTTTGACATTACCGTCTTTCCACGCTGCTATGTTTCCGTTGCAGAACCTCCCAACAACAAGATGAGGATTAATAAAAGAGCGTTTGAGCCATCATCTTCGCAGCCGGGCCCATCGAAAGCCAAGAGGGCGAAATTAAAGGAGACAACCGACGAGTCAAATGCCACTACCATCATCCAGACAACAGCACAGCCACCTCCACCACCAGCCAAGGGTCTGGTTGCCGCAAACACAATTTCAAACACAGACAGGACAGAAATAGGCATCGTTTCAAGTATATGTCATCCGCTGGAACACCTTCGGATTGGCGATACTGTGCATATAGCCGGCGCTACTCAGGAGGAAGACTATACACTTACTCGCAAGGATGATATATCGGTTCAAACAAACTCGACTGTTTTCAAAGCAGACCACTCAAGCTTTTCGGAGAAGTCAATAGCGGTCAAAGTATGGCGAAGTAAGTTGGATCACGACCCTATTTCAAAGCAAGGAGTGAATATCTCTACCGTCGGTAAACATTGGTTGAATGAGGTGAAGAATCACACCAAAGTAAGCCAGCATGTGAGTTGAGACTTGTTGTTAATCAACATTGACATTCAACGCTAATGTAACTCTAGCCCGCCATTGCTACTGTTTTTGGCTTTGACGCAAGGTTGCTATCGCTATATATGGAACATGTAAACGCACCTAGCTTACAATGTTATCGCGAACGAGGAAGAAACCCTTATTGCACTTTGAACAATTCCGACGCAAAACGAGTGCTCTATAGTATAACTGATGCACTAAACTTCATCCACGGCAAGGGAATCACGCACGATGATATAAAGCCAGCGAATATTCTTTACTCCAAACAGAGGGGGCCGGTTCTCATCGATTTTGGGTGGTCATCTAATGGATATGTGCACACCGCGGGATCACCATGGTACATACCGCCTGAATATGAGAAGAAAGGTCAACGTGGAGCCGCGGGTGACATCTTTGCACTCGGCGTCGTTATGCTCTTTCTCTTGGGCATGATTCCCCTCCCAGAATTACAGTCGCCGCCCTTGATATGGCATATTTCTCGCCTAAGGGGTGGAGGGCCGGAGACTTTTGCGGCTGTAGAAGCAATGAAGCGGTGGTTGATAATTGTTCAAGAAGCTGCAAAGGAGCTTCTCGTGGATTTGGATGATTCTATAATTGGTGTTGGACGCATTGTTGCAAAGATGGTAGATAAAGACGTCAAGAGGCGGATTACGGGGCCTGAGATAACCCAAGCATTTGATGGGAACATGTAGATGGATATTATTTATAGATGTCATTAGATCTTCATTGGTATAAAATCAAAATGATCCCAAGAAAGATATTGGGGTAAATGGTGTAAATGGTCATAAAATATGTGGATTTTAGTATAGGGTAAGGCGGTTGAATATATATGCACCCAATTGCGTTTCTCTTTTGAAGGCAAAACAAATGAATAAATAGGTAAATTAAACACTCAATTTGCAAACATTCTACTACTGGTGTATTGAAGCATAAGAGACTGAAATTTCCGATCCATCGGCTTTGCTTACTCATTCATCCGGAGACAAGGTATTAAATTGCTGCAGCAAAGAGATGATGGATGCTTGCGCATCCTATTCTGGTGATTCGACGTGCATAAATGCGCCGCCTTTTCTAACACGCCGTTTTCTATTATTTCAGGCTGCTAACAACTCATAGGAAGACCATACAGGAAAGATAGGTTAACGAAATGATGAATCGTCTTCTACGATCAACGCTACGCTCATCTCCCTGCGTTAATATCCAGACCCCTGCGCTTCGAACCAGCCCCTCACTTTGCCCTTGGCGCTGCATCATCTATTACTCATATTAGTCTCTCATTAAGCTTTACACAATACACAATCGCTGGCATCTTCGTTGCTCCTTATCTAGAGATCAATCACAATGACTCTGCGCAAGATTCCTGTCACAAGCGAGGCAAAGCTTCAGACGCGCGCTCCGGAACTCGGCATCACAGATGCAGGTTCTGAGCCGGATCTCATCAAGCCGTGGAAACTTCCTCCTCCAAAGATATACGTATTTAAGAATGCGAATGTCGTGGATGCAGCAAATGGACAGATTGTCCCATACCAGACTGTCCGGATATCAGATGGGCTCATTCAGAAGGTTGATGACGGTAATAGCGCGCACTTATTTTCTGGCGACGCCATTGTGATAGACTTGGCAGGCAAATATCTCTGCCCTGGGCTCATCGACTGCCATGCCCATCTATCTTCTGTGCCTGGGGAGGAGGGTCTTGCAGCGGCTGCTAATCATGCCGATGCTGCTGTATCTTTACTGCGCCAACCGTACATGGCCGCTCAAGTCCTATACCGAGGCTTCACTACAATGAGAGATACCGGAGGTGCAACGCTGGCTCTTAAAGAGGCTATAGCGGATGACGTATTCCATGGGCCACGGCTTTTCATTGCCAATAGAGCGCTCTCGCAGACTGGAGGCCACGGTGATTCGAGATCTGCCCATGAGAGCTGTTGCGGAGCCATAGCTTCGCTCTCCACTCTCGTCGATGGTGTCCCAGCCGCGATACATGCTGCCCGGGAGCAGATTCGCACGGGAGCAGATTTCATCAAGATCATGGCAAGTGGAGGCGTTGCATCCCCTACAGATAGAATTGATCACATCCAGTTTACTGCTGCTGAGATCCGGGCGATTACCGAGGTTGCGGACACTTACAACACCTACGTGACTGCTCATGCTTACACTCCTCGATCGATCATGCATGCCGTCGACAACGGTGTCAAGGGAATCGAGCATGGCAACCTGATTGACAAGGAGACTGCAGAATACATGGCGAAGAACAATGTATGGTTCACTCCGACGCTTGTCACCTACCACGCCATGGGTTCTGACAAGTATGCCGGCTTTTTACCTCCCGCAAACCGCGAGAAGAATCGCCAGGTGCTGGAGCAGGGACTTCAATCTCTGCGCTTGGCAGACGAAGCTGGAGTGACCATCTGCCACGGCTCCGACCTCCTCGGACCTCTGTGGGCCGAACAGAGCAAAGAATTCGGTATTCGAGCACAGGCTCTTAGTGCCACGAAGATTCTCCAGGGGGCCACCGTAAACGCGGCGAGAATGCTGAAGCAAGAAAACTTCTTGGGCCAGATAAAGGAGGGATTTGCGGCAGATGTATTGGTGCTGAACGGGAATCCGCTTGAGGATATCACAATTCTGGATGAGCCGGAGAAGAATATTCTGGCTGTGTTGAAGAACGGACGGGTGTATAAGAGCAGGTGGACGAAGCTGCCGGATGACGTTACTCGGGCCCAGACGCTGATTGAGTGATTCACACATGGTTGAAAAAAGAAATCCAATACATGATTAATCGTAGAAATTATTTATGCGTTGTAACTACCTATGTATGTATCTCGGGCAATCGGGTTACAGTACGATCACCGTGTGGAGATGGCAGATCTGACTAGATCGATGGCCGTCTTAGTCAGCAAGATCCGATGTCTAGTTCCCGATATTAGGCCTCGACATATTCCTGTTCTTCTTCTTTCTTTGAAAAACTCGCATCCTCTCATGCCCAAGCTGCGCATCTCCTCACGGACCCCGACAAGCGCTCGCTCACCCACAATGAGCCGCAAAAGCCATGATCTCCGGCCGCTCTAATGCTCTCCCGTTGGATCCTCCCCTGCCGGACTCCACCACCGGCATCCTCCCCGTGCTTCCTCCAGGCGTCGAGCTTCCCGATCGCCAGCCGCGAAATAATGCCGCCACAGCAGCTTCGGCGGCCGGCGTGAGAGCTCTCAGCGCGCAGCTGGTTGCTTTTTACTTCCGCGCCCCCGCCAAGTCCTTCTTCCGAACGAGAGTCGACTATCTGGCGTATGCCCGGACGATACACCACCAGCAGACAAAGAGGCTGATGCAGGCCGTTGCCGAAGACGCCTCCCCGACGAAACTAGTTGCGGCGCTGAGACAGACATGGCTATGGATGCGGAGCACAACGCCTGGAGTGCTGACGTCGGCGATCAAGCACGAGGGCTGGGGCATTGTGCCGCATCAGATTATGCCGCCGCTGATTGCCAACATTGGCGTCAATGCTGTGCTGTACACGGGCTACCTGCACATCCTGGGCCATCTACATGAGGAGAGCTCCAAGGCTACCAAGAGAGTATATCCACCGCCTCCTCCGCAGGCCACTTTTGCGGCTGGGTTCCTTGCGGGTGGACTACAGAGTGTCTTGGCTGCGCCCCTGGACGCATTGCAGGCGCGGTACGACCATCGCGATATGATGCCCAACGATGGCAGTAACCGGCCTCGAAGCATGTGGACCTTTAGCGCCGAGAAGTTGAGAGAAATCGGACTACGGGGAATCTTTGCCGGATGGGGCGTATCGTTTGTAAAGGACAGCGTGGGGTGCGCCATCTTTTTCAGCACATTCGAGTACATCAAAGCGCAGTCGTATTATCGCTTTGTGGCATGGTATTACGGAGGCCTAGAAGAGAATATCGTAGATCTTCTTGCGACAAAACGCCCCACAGACAAACCTACGGATGGCGGCATTCAGCTGATCCGGCCGCATTACGCCATTGAGCCTGCTTTCCTCCTGGCCGCTGGTATAAGCGCCTCTTTCTCTCAGCAGCTTCTGCTCCACCCGCTCACTCACTTCCAAGTCAAACACTGGGACCATCTGGAAGATCTCGACGAGAAAGCAGCCCGGCTACGCGCTTCCCGTGCTGCCAATCCAGACAAGCCTCAGCGCCGATGGAAGATGCTGCGGGCTTACTATCACGCTTATCAGGAGACTTTTGCAGCTTGTACAGCTGAGGCTTCAGCGGAAGGGCTGAGCCTGGGGAAGTGGCTGTATCGGGGATTCTGGTGGAATACGATTCGGCAAGTGCCGAGCACAAGCGCCGGCTTGATCATCTTTGAGCTTATCCGGCGAAAGTACGGGTTTGGGATGGAAGAGGTGCGGATTACCAAGGATGGATACGACATCTTGTTGCATTAGAAGGTGATACAATGATTCATGATGCATATAAAGTTTTGTATTAGAGTACATGTATATAGTATACGCTTCTCCTCCCGTTAGATAATGGACATGATAGATCTACGGCAGATGAAACTGCTGATTTGACTATAGTTGTTTGAAGAGTTAGCTAATAGTCTGATAATCTGCTATATCGAATACGCTCCTCTGTTGATAGAACGGCTGGCTTCCAAGATAATATACTTGATTCCCAAAATCCTCTCTGTCTTGCTTCCTTTTCCATCAAGCCGGTATACACTCTATTTGACCTACACACGGGGCATCGTTCCGCGCAGCGTATCTCTTACGCTCTGCAAATCGAAATGCTGGCCGTAGAAGAGCGGATAAAGGGCCAGTGTGAAAGAGCTTTTCCAGCTTCCATCCAGCCCTACACGGCTCTCCTTGGAAGCGCTGGATGCCGCCGCACTGCCCATCCGAATGGCTTCTTTCACGCGCCATGGGATTCCAGTCCTTCTCCGTGTAGGTGTACCCGAGGCGTAATCCCCAACTGAGATTACGAATAGCGACAAAGGACGAGGTGTAGACGAGTCAGCGGACACAAATATCTATATTGACGAGTCGCCTCGAGCTCATTAATAGCGTCTGTAGGTGCCGGATCCAACACCTCATTGATAACATCTGTGGCTGCTACTTTGAAGAGACTAGCGACATTTATGATGCCTGTGATGGGCTTAGGAGTAGAGTTCTCTCTTGGACAAGTCGGAGACGATGGCCCCTGAGAACTGAGAGGCGCAGTCGTCAAACGTGCTGGTGGCCCTTGTGCGCGCGCTCTTTAGATCGCACTGTTCCTTGAATGTTGTATCCTCTATCTCAAGCTTGCTCGACGGCGTGCTAACCGACGAAGCCATTGACTCCGGTGATGAGTAAAGTTTGCTCGGATGGAGTTAGCATTGTAGTATCTGTGAGGTTGCAGTTTATTTTGATGATTTTGTAGGAATCAGGAGATGTGGTTACGAGTACTTGTGTGGAATAGAGAAAAGCAGAAATTCTACAGAGTATTTGAAACAACAGCAATCTAGAGTCCCCACAGTCTTTGCTCCTTTTTTTTCCTGCATATCTTGAATAGAAATCAGGTCGTGACGATACGTTCAACTTCATACGTAACACCTCAGTTAGTGACGGGAACGATATTTCCAAAACGTTTAGGAACCAGGTAAAGGTGAAATAAAATGAATTCATGGATGTTTATTTGAAAATTTGGCTTGTACACACATAGCCACGCTGAAAACAGCCTGATATCAAAGAAACTCATCTTCAAACTTTCGTATTTAATCCAACCATACCCAAACTTATATCCCAAAGGCGCCCTGCACTCTCACCATCATGAATATGCGGTGCATGCCCTGGTGCAAGAACCGCCCCATCTCCAGTCCACAGCTCGCTCTCCTGGCAATCCTCCAAGAAAACACCGCCCTTTGCTTCCCAATCGCGAGATATTGCCGCCCATACAGTCGTGGCAGCGCCTTGTTCGGCATTCTTCATCCTTCTCGCAACAAGAGGATC
This sequence comes from Trichoderma asperelloides, assembly GCA_021066465.1. Taxonomy (NCBI): domain Eukaryota; kingdom Fungi; phylum Ascomycota; class Sordariomycetes; order Hypocreales; family Hypocreaceae; genus Trichoderma; species Trichoderma asperelloides. The sequence goes on along the minus strand of JAJKFY010000354.1, from coordinate 508,531 downwards.
GCTAGTGAGCGCGTTGAGCTCTGACTCTGGCGTCATTCTGTTGAGCCTCGTACCGCTGATGCCTCCCGGATGAGCCGCCAAGCCGCGCAGGCCGCTGGCGCCGTAGCGCTTTTCGATCTCGAACGCCATGTAGATGTTGGCTGTCTTGGATTGCGCGTACGCTAGCAGAGGCTGGTATTCACCTTCACGGTCAAAGTTGAGGTCGTCGAAACGTATACCCGATTGGCGATGACCCGACGCTGATAGACAGACTACACGGGATTGGAAAGAGGGCGTGCTCGATGCGATGAGAGCATCTTTAAGAGCTTGGAAAAGAGCAAAATGCCCGAGGTGATTAGTTCCAAAATGTAGCTCAAAGCCATCTTCGGTCTTTCCTTTCGGATACCCACGAATCCCTTTAATTTCTAACTTAGACATGGAGAAGAAAAACATATCTCAATAGAGGATGGGACAGACTTGTCCACTCACCAGCGTTGCAGATTAAAATATTAAGCTTGCCCGATGCCCGGCTTAAGAAATCTTCAGCGAATTCTCTTATACTTTTAAGAGAGTCCAACCCCATATCCATATACTCAAGTTTTCCTGGTTTATTATCATATCTGAGCTCTTCTTCAGCTCTCTTGCCCTTTTCAACATCACGGCCGGTGAAATACACATCGGCACCAGTGGCATGCAGAGCACGTACTGTCTCGAATCCGATCCCAGAGGTGCCTCCAGTTACGAGGATTACTTTCCCCCTTAACTGGCCATCTAAGGACTGGTCTCGTACGATCTTGAGGGCAGTTGGACGGGCATCTCCAGGGCCATTGGTGTTCTTGTGCTCTTTTGCGTACGGGGCAACGAGCGACATGATTGTTTTGTTGAACAGCCGGTATTTAGTCAGTTGATGAACTGCAAAATTATCGGCCTAGATTTATGGTGAAACTTGAGTTTGGATTGAGGTAAAATGCTTGTACCTTGGATAGGGCAGCACCTCAATCTATATGTATTTCATCTTGATACATCCCCCGCGGCAGACAGTCTAACTACTACACACATGTGCCTCCGCCATACTCAAGTCAGAATAGCTCAACAAAGATTCCTAATCACGGATTTTTACGGATATAAATCCACACAGTCGCAAGACCATCAGTAATAACAGGAAGTAACCCGCAATAGGTAATTTAGAATATAAAAGACAGAAGCCCCGGTCGAGATCCAGTGCTCACCGGCAAAAGTGGGGCCGTGGAAAACGGATTTACCGGCTATAGGCCCGCTCTTAAATAACGAAGTAGACGGCATCTCCCACATATAAAACATGAGATTTTTATCTTGCGTATAGGATTTCTTGAAGAAAAGAGCATATAGTGGCTTCAATTTTAGTATAAAGGACGTATTAAATACAGGGCCAAAAAAAAAAAAAAAAAATACTTGGCTCAAGACAGGCATAATGGCTTCAGCAACGACGCACGCAGAGTTTGGCATTCATACAACAGCCTTGACTATTGCCGCCACTTTCCCCTCTGCTATCACAGGCAAGACGATTTTAATTACAGGCGTCAACATCAAAGGGCTTGGCTTTGCCACCGCTCAGGCTTTTGCCTCGCAAAAGGCCGAGCTGCTCATCCTCGCGGGCCGCACTCCCGCCAAGCTGCAAGAGTCCGCCGATACCTTGGCCAAGGAATATCCCGGCACCAAGTTTCGCATACTAGAGCTAGACCTCAGCTCTCAAAAGGGCGCCAGGGCAGCCGCTGCTACGCTAAATGGGTGGACTGATGTAGCCGCCATTGACATCCTTGTCAACAACGCCGGCATCATGAACATACCCACACGCCAGCTCAACGAAGACGGCATTGAGCGGCACTTTGCGACAAACCACGTTGGCCACTTTCTATTTACGAACTTGATCATGGGAAAGCTGATTGCGGCCGCACAAAAGCCCGGGGCTGTTAGGGGTGCTACCCGAGTCATCAACGTATCTTCCATGGGCGCCAACTTTAGCCCGATCCGCTATAGCGATATTAACTGGGAAAAAACAAACGAAACGATACCTCCAGTTGAGCAGCCCAACTATCTGCGGTTTTCACAAATGCTGGGCGTTGACCAAGACGTCATCAAGGCTGACAGTTTCATCTCCATGGGAGCCTACGGACAGTCCAAGACAGCCAATGTGCTGTTCAGCCTTGGTCTCAACGAGCGTCTATACCACAAATATGGCATTCTGAGCCTCAGTGTGCACCCTGGCACAATCATCACTGAGCTTGGGCGAGAGATGGACCCAGAGGTATGGAGACAGAGGACAGAACAGTTCAAGAAGGCAGGCATGGTCTTTAAGGATCAGTACGAAGGTGCTAGCACAACTTTGGTAGCTGCTGTGGATCCAGCATTGACACTGCCGACAAAGAGGCCACTTGCAAGCGAGGACGATTTAGCAAAAACTAGCAAGGATTTGAAAGGGGAAGATGGGGAGTGGGAAGGCAGGGGCGTGTTCTTGAGTGATTGCCAGATTTACGAAGATTCAAAGGTGTGGTTTACGAGCTGGAGCCAAGGAGAGAAGCTTTGGGCAAAGAGTGAGGAGCTTGTAGGAGAGAAATTTGCCTTTTAAGTCTTTTTAGATATATTAGTATTGGCAATAACGCTCCTACAACTAAATCTTGTATCAAAATTCTTGACAAGGGTCTGTTGGTAAAATGTTTTAATTTTATTTATATGGAACGGTAGCCGTTTTATATTATTTGGGATGAATAGGATAACGCAATTTGTTGTTTACAGCAATGCCTGTTTTTTGAAGCCGAATACGGCTCCATGGACGCATCCCTTATACTCCATTAGTGTATATCATGGCTTATTTCCGTGACTTCATCTAAACTCGGACGTAAGCGGCCGCTTGGAGTGTTCATCAGCATCCGGAGTTAATTCACAGGCGAAGCGAAACTGCGACGAAGTGTCGTGGTCATGTATGCTTTAATGAGCCGTCATCATGGCGGATTACCATGGGCGTTGGTTCTGTGGTAGTGAGGATAACACTTGGGTGAGTATTTTATATAGGTATTGGCGTTGAGCTAGTAGAACCACCGAAAAAAAAAATGAGTAATAAAAGAATAATCTTCAGATAGATGATATCTTCTTGGTATATGCTCTAAATCAGCCTTCTTTCTGCATGGCACGGTGCATCTGGAGATGACTTCTTGTAAAAGACGTCCCAAGATCAACCACCCACTTCACAACACTTATACCGCCACACAGCGTACCATGAACTCCAGCCACTCATAAAAACACTAGCAAGCAATCCTCGTACATAAATTCAGAAATACTAACTATGTAGTAGCTCCAACTACGTCAACAAAAAGATCTTCATCCACGCTCGCTTGTCCATCCGAAGTGGACCTGTCTGACGTGCTTACTTTAGCCTCTCACTAGGCAGATCCGCGCAGCCAATCAAGAAGCGCCTAAAGAAGCCTCGCATCCGAATCGGGCCACTCACCGCGTGCCACCTGGACCCAAGGAAAGCAAAGGATTCTGCGATCGAGGCGCGCATCTCTTAACTCTGCAATCACCAGACCGCCACGTCATAATTGCCAGCGTAACATGGGGGGGTTTCTCGGCATATAAGCTGTTGGAGAAATGGAAACAGGCTCATTGCATGTTGGCCAGCACTGCCTGCCCTGGAGAGAAACAGACTCTATTAGCCAAGTGTAAAATACATGTAGGCGGAGAGGAACATCTGCTTCATCTCGCGGCGAGGAAATACATCAGATTCCGCCATGTAGACCACGGACAAATAGAATAAACCAACTAAAAGAAACCAACTCAATCATAAATCCTTATCTGAATTCCAAAACATGGCTCTGTTCTCACCATCACCAATTCACTTTTTACCGCAACCGCAAATATCCTGCCTGCATCATACAAACAAACCGCATTAGGCATAAATGATGCCCAACTCACAATCGCATATCCCCCAACTCAGCACTCTCCCCCAACTCAGCCTCTACCACACCAAAGCTTCATTCTTCATCCTGAAGAGAAAAAAAAAAAAAAGAGACAATTCAGCATAGACACGCCTCAAACATGCTACCTCCCAAATCACACACATCCCAATCCACCGAAAACCTCCTCCTCAAGTGCCAAAAAGAAGTCTGTCCTCCCCTCCCCTCCCCTTCCCTCTCTCTCTACAACCCATCAAATCTTCATGTACAACAACAATAACAACTAACAAAATAATCTCCCCCCCAGACTCACAAAAAATGCCTCCCCCCAGAATGGTCCATCCACCCCCCCAACAAAGAAATCCTTCCTCCGCCAGAAACCCTCGCCCTAGCCATCCAGATCGAATCCTCGTCCCCAAACCGCGTCAACTTCTTCGAGGCCGACTCCAACCGCCCCGTCGGGTCCATCGGCGCCGAATACCGCGGCTCCATCGTCGTCGTGCCGTGGCGGCCCGGGCTCAAGTTTGTCTGCATCGCGACGTGCCGCCGGAGAAGCGGCTGCCGCGTCGGGGTCGTGAGGGAGGCGAAAGGGATGATTAGAGCAGCGAGGATGAGCAAGGACGCTGCTGTGGTTGCTGATGCCGTTGCCGCGAAGAATGCTGGCGCCGTCAAAAACACGAGCAGTAATAATTGCGCTGACGTCCATGATAAACGTCGTAGTACGACTGTCCCTTCTGCTAATGGTGGCAGTTTGACAAGGAGTCGTATTCCCACTCTTAAAGGGCAACGCATGAGTATCAAGAGATGTGAAAATAGCAGACACGTGAGCGTCAACACTTCCAAGATCAATGGGAAGAAATCACGAATTCCAACGAGGCGAGCAGCAGTGGAACAAAGTTGTTAGAAGGTCATAATGGCGAGCAGCCAACCGAAGAATACGTCAAGATATCACAGGCTATCTGGTACAGAATGGGAGATATCAATCATTAATGAGTTACGAATATTTATATACCAAACATCTATATCCATTAACATATCACGAGAACCGTCATTTCGCACCAGATGTATAAATAAAATAATGGTCATATTATCGCTGCTCTCAGCAGCTAATCTTTACTAGCCAAATCGCTCATCGCTATTCTAAAGCCACAATGAGATATATCCATGTAAATAATGAAAACAAAGGAAAATGGCCAACAAACTCAAAAGTAATCCGTCCCTCCACCCAATTCCCCCACGCCCTGCTCGTCCATCAAGCGCAGATATTCCAAAGAGTGTTCCCACAGGCCCTTCCACGCACAAGATCGAAACTCCAAGAACCACTGGTACGTCTCATTGTATAGTTCGGGGTGCAAGTAGTACATCAAGAAACAGTGTATTGCATCACACATATTCTTGATCTCGCCCTTGCTCGCCCGAATCGGCATATGCATGGCAAGGCTAACGTAGAAGCGGATGCCGAGAGCCTTCCCCAGAGACCAGCTCGATCGATTCATTTCTGCCCACACTAAGCTGTCGTTACTATTCCAGCATTTGGCAATGGTGTGTACGCTGCAGCACCAGATGAGCTCGAGGAAGCTTTGCACACCGTCACCAGGGCCTTCTGTAAACATCCAGTCGGGAATGGGATGCCCAAACTCGGCTACTCTGTCGCACCGCAGCTTCAGCTCCGCGGCAAACATCTCGCGCTGAAATAGCGCCATGACCTCTTCGTCGTGTTTGCTTGTGGGCTCTGCGCCAGGATACTTGTCCAGAGATGCGTCTCGTATATCACAGAGGCGCCGGGCTACCTCGTGCAGCCTCTCCTTTGTCCACGGACAGATGTAGACGGAGCCAGAAGGAATAAAGCCGTCCGGCCAGCGGTCCGCGTATTTTTGCAAAGCATGCCGCCAAAACGAATCCGGGTGCTTTGCGTAAGCGTATACCGTGACCAGGTAGTGAATATGGACGGCCAGGTCCAGCATGTTGCTGAGCGTCTCGGCATCACGGATCGTCGCCAGCGTTGGCTGTCGCGAAATTGCATACAGACACCTCCAAACACCATTCTTTTGGCGGGTTACTTGCAGAATGCCCATGGTCAACAGACATATGCCCAGATTCGAAGGGTGAATGATATTCTTGATGATGCTTTTGAGAATGGGAACCTTGTAGGCCTTGAGGACGCCGGCAAAGTAGGGCGAACTCGCGGCAAAATTTCTCAAATCATGCTTAGTAGGGAGGTAACCCATGATCTCCCCGATCATCTCAGGAGGCAGACTTTCTATGGACGCGTTCGATGTTCCGCTCTGTCGTTCTAGAGCGAGACGAGGCGTCGGCAAGGACGTGAGTTTGTTTGGCGATGCCATTGTGTGTCTCTAGGATAGTTTCGTAAACGACAGACAAATATTCCATAGTGATATTCAGTAGCAATGTTGGCGAGTCTGGATCTTTCTATCGATGCTGATGGGGTTGGAGAGTGAGGAGAGCCATCTTTGCTCCTGGTGTCTGCTGCTTTGGGCTAGAGAGGGAGAGGGAGAGGGAGAGGAAGAGAGAAAGATGCATGACTCCTGCTCAACGTTGATGCATGACGCACTGCAATTCTGGAGGTAAAGAGCCACCATTAGACCAATAGATTATATGTCAACATTTTGTGTCATGAATTCCATTCGGTGTGCTGTTCAGTGCAGAAGCATGTAGAAATCTGCACCGTTTGTATAGGAAGAAGTGGTATCTGCCACTTTCATCATTGTCGAAGTAGTTTACGCGCAAATGAAATACTAAAACTACACACAGCATGGGCTGTTCTATGACGCAGTCCACCAACTGTCTCCATAGTAGAGTCGTCTTTCAGGTGCAACCCTTCGATATAAACAGCATCATATTAATAACTCCATGTTAGCTACGCCTAAAGAGAACAATACCATCTAACAATGAATCTTCTATCAACCATGGAGTAGCTATATCCCAACAACATCTTCACCAGTATCGTGGACCTTCCTCTCCAGACATAATTCTATTCATCCACAGTCACCATTACAGTGAGCAGGATTATATTAACAATCGCCAGCAACATGTTCAAGACCTGTTTGACAGCTGGTTTCCTCGCGGTTTTTACTTGTCTCCCCTTGTGCTTGATTCAGCATTTGGATGATCTCCTTGATCTTGGTATCCTTCATTAGGTGCGCCAATAAACTTCTAGCTCTTGCCGCTTGACTCATATCAGTATTGTTATTTTGGTTCACATGTTCATTAAAACTGCTTGGACTTTCGTTGTCGTCTGCATCTTGGATTGGTTCATGAGTTTTTGGTCGCTTCACTGCCGGAAATGCTTCCTCTATCTCGGCATAATCCACGGGAAAGCCTGCTTGTTCATAGCGTCTCTTGTAGCCAACCTTGAAACCGCTTGCAAATCCCGCTTCGTATGCATCCTGGTAGCCACCCTGATATTCACCATCATAGGCAGCCACAGGGCCGTTATCGTGCAATACGGGCTTATTGCTCCTACTAGAGACGGGTTTAGAAAGAGGGCGAAGAGCTGAGGAGTCAACGGAATTGATCCTCTTGACAAGCCTCCTGTAGTTCTTCTCCTCTTGGCCCCTCCAATAGTTAGTTCTCGTTTCCTTGGCCCATACATGTAGATCTTTTGGTCGTCGAATGCAATGCAGCACAATTTCCCTCGCCGCCAGTGCATTTTCCAAAGGACATGGTGCACCTTGTTTGATTTTGATGCTAACAAATTCTGCGCAAACCTTCTCCAAAGACGGTCTATAACGATGCCAACTTGTTGACGGCCGGTAGATGGCAGATGTAGTAAGTATTTGCGAATCAACAATCTGCTTGTGGAGCAAACGCAGCATCTCCAAACTAATTTGTGCTTTGTGTCCGACAATAACGGTATCTTGGTCAATAAAGTCGAAAAGATTGGCTCGTGCCTCTCTCCAGCCATGAAGGCTCTCGCTGCGAGAGGAGCCGTTCCAGCCTAGATTTGGCATGATGCGAGAGTTTATCAAAACTTCCCCAGAGAAAAAGTCGACTGCAACAAAGGCTGCTAACTCAACCGGGCAATGTTTGGGTTGGTGTCGAACGCAATGAAGGGACACGGCCTTTCGTTTCTGACTGAAGGGGTGTGTCTCCGGCGCCCACACAAAATCCTCGATGTGAAGGCCTTTTCTTATCTTGTGTGCGGGAAGCGGCTCGTTGCCAAGAGGAAAACGCTCCCGTAGAAGCACATCCATTGAATGGCGCTGCACCAAAAGCGTCTTGTAGACGGCAGCTTGCTGGTTGCTTTCGAGCTTTGTGTACAAATTGCCTTCGTGCTGCAGCATCGGCGGCGGTTCTTGTACAGGCGGATGCTGCATTGACGCGATCTGCGCGTGTTGATGCGTCCGTGAAAGATGGAGCAAATGCTATGAAGAGTAATGTGCGTTTGGAGCTCTCCTTGCGTTTGGTTGCCGTGCAGTAGATACCCTCTGGGAATGAGAGAAATGGAGCAGAGGAAGAAAATATTGAAGACTAATGGAACAAAGAAGAAGGAAAGCTGGGAAGGAGGTGGTGGTGGCGGATAATTCGCTGCCCCGGACCGCAACATACGAGTGTCTGCGCTGGCACTGCCATGGCACTGGCGCCGAGAGTATCTGGATCAAGGCACTTGCACCTAGACAGCAGCTTTTCAACCTCTTCTTTTGCACGAGCTTCGCCGGCCATTACGTTGCTGAGCTTTGTGAGATAAATGGCATCGGTATCCACCTATCGGTATATCCATCTGCAGCATCAAGAGAATACGACGCCGTACAATGGATTCCTAGCCAGCATATTACCTTATATCTAATTGTAGTTGTTCAAATTACCTGGCATTGATCAAGTGTTTAGTGCCTGCGTTGACACACATAAACGCCCGTATTTAGTCTCGGGCTCAAACTCAGACGCTGGAAAACAACATAATCTAGTTCTCATAGCTTATGACACTCAGGTGTGAAGTTTTTCCACTGTTTTTTATCTTTTAAAATTCTCTATACAAAAATATCTGAAAAAAAAAAAGGAAAATTTGCTATAATAGGTTCATAGTATCATACTACCATTTTCACAAATCATTGCTCGCAGAAAGCATCGTCGTACATAGAGGAGAGCGAAAAAGCACCGCTAGGAACGGCGAGTGTATTCAAAGGGCAGAGCTGGAGCACATGAAATCAGTTACAACGCCCCAGACGCCAGTACGTTATACTTCTCTCCCTTGCTGTTTTTCCCCTATGAACGAGTATAAGGAGAGGCACAGCTGGATTGGTGGTCCGGCACACATGGTTCGAGCTGGACCGGCCGCATGAGCCTGCACGGCTCGAACCATGTGTGCCGGATCACCAATCCAGCTATGCCTCTCCTTATACTCGCTGCAAACTTCAATTCTTCGATTTTTGACTCCATCAAACCACCTTCCAACAGCGAAAAAAAAAAAAAAAAAAAAAATGTCCTTCTTGATTTGTTACCCCATGGTTGGAGGTTACATCCTCCTGCAAACTTGTGCAGTTTTCGTTATGGTGACCATGGCTCATTTCCCTTTCGTCTCCCGTATAATCGCGCAACCTAGCCATTCGTTCCAGCTAATGCTCTCTTCTGTTTGAGTTTGATGGATATGCCCTCATCATTGCTTCTTCCTGTCGTATCTGAATGTATCTATACATGTATCCCCAAAACGAAACATAGTCCCTTTGGTTGCCGATCGAGCGCTCCAATTTATTCGAATTAGTTCCGGATTTGCCTTCTACCTATATATTCCTGATGCGCAGACACCAACCAACGCAAGAGCAAGACAGTTGGCAGAATCCGGAACTACGCTTCACGCTTGGTTGTGATGGATTATTTCCATCACCTAATGGTGAAGTCTTCCCGAACACAATGGCTGTTGTACTTTTTTTCGCAATAGCCTAGGTAGTTAGCAACCCTAGACTATCACCTTGTTTTTCCCCCTCTGCCAAGTATAAACTCGTTTTCTGAGAGCGCAGAGAGTAAGTGGTGTGCTTCAACTGGGCAAACGCATACCCGTCTACCTGGATCCACCAAAAGGCAGGCAGCAGCCTAGCTGAAAGCAATAATAATAGTAAGAAGAGGTCATCTTCGGTACATCTGCACATGTTTGACAGATCCGCATCCCGTGCCGGCCAATACCGGTGTTGGCCGGCGGAAAGCAGATTTCTCTACCAACGTAGTGCTTGAGCAATCCCAGGGAGGTATATCCGGGTTGAAAGACGACAAACTCAACCCGGACAATGGGGATAAGAGGACCTACCTCCCTCGGCCCCTGCAGTCGGATCGATTGGACGATATATAGTTAACTCTAGACACGGGCATTTCAGCTCTCGTAACGCACACACAACCCATGTATTCATCTCCATCTCGGCCTCTGGCCCCTCCCGCCTGCAAGCTCCAGCTTTTGTCCATGGGCCCCTAGGCTTGGTGTGCGTGAATTGTCAAGAAATGCCAGCCGACAAACGCCTATGCAAACTTGGCTGCATCTTCGCGAGTCTGGACGGCTGTTAGCGCATTTTTCCTGCTCGAGATGGCCTCACTAACCTGTCGGAGAGTTTCAAGAAGCCTTTAGAGTGTATCATCCAACTGCGTGTCTGCGTCGGGATCACCAATCGATCCGACTGCGGGGGTCGAAGGAGGTAAATCGCCACCCCCATGAAACCATTCCTGTAAAGTGCCCAAGATGCACCGAGAGTCATGAAAGCAAAAATAAAAGAAAAAAGAAAACAATCGCGGGGGGTCACAGTTCCTTGATCTCTCGCATTGCGTGTAGATGGTCCAAACAGCCTTGGGTGTGGCTGAGGATGCGGGATGGGTTATGTTTGAGCTTGGAAGCAAATTACATGTCAGCAATCATGAGTTATAGCAGAGGATGATAGAATTAGAGTTGGATACATAGAATGAAGACTAAGTGTCTCCCAAAGCTGTATCCTACCTACACCACGCCCTGTAGAAAAGGAAAGTGAAGTCGCAGCACATACCTCTGTATTACAACCTATTTCAACCACAGCCACTCATTATTATAAACCAATCTAGGTGGTTCTTCAACTGGATCCCCAAACGGCTATGGCGAGTCCTATAGTAGCCGCAGATGCCTCATGATGTTAAATGGGGCTGTATTTGGTAGACGTGATATTTAGAAGATGCATCAGTACAAAAGGGTTTGTCGACTGTCGACCGTCTTTTCGAGGGGTACCATCTCGACGATACTCGCGGATTATATAGCACCAGCCTCGCCACCCACAGTTGAGTGGGCAGATACCCCGACGGCTAGAGACGCAAGGCTGGCCCAGAGCGCATATTCTCGATGAAGAATGTGTCATCTGCCTCTCCATTTGTACTTGATATCGACATCAATACTTGCCAAGGCGGCTCAACAGTCGCTGATGATCTTCTCTTAGGACGTCGGGGCGCGTAGTTTGCTTTGTACCTCCATCTGGTAGTAACAGATGAGGTTGGTCATGACTTTTTTTTTTTTTTTTTTTTAATGATATAAATGAAACGAAATATTTGTGATATGTAATTGGCCATCACGGGCCAAGTCCCGGTGTTATGCCATAGTGATAGAATGTGAACATGCGTTGAAAAAGAGACACACGGCCTATAATCCCGATAATATTTTGGTATTGTGAAGCCGGATTGCCAGGGAGATGGATATAACGATCATCCATGAATTGTCTATAGAGCAGGAATAAAAAGGTGGTGATAGAGCAATCACCGGCTAATATCGTGTGGCAAGACGGAATGTTGCGCGGCAGTATATTGGTGAATGTGAGTTTCCATGTTGCGTATTATACGTACGTCCATTTTCTGTAATAAAGTCGGGCACCAGATACGCCGCTCATGTCTAACGGCTTTGGTACGTTCATGGCGTAGATGCAACTGCAAAGACGAATGCCCCAGAGCCGATGCATAGTTGTGTGAGCTCAGGCTCTGGAGACAGAGTTAAGGGGTCACTGAAGTAATTCTGGGAGAGAGAGCGATTCTCTGCTCTAGAATCGTCAGTCTGTAGGCGAAGCCGTCTTTTCACGTATATGGTCAAGGGCTACGTGACAGATTGACCAAGAGAGTTCCATTCTTCAAGACGGGCGAGGGTATGGCTCTGGCAGTTCAAGTGCTAGTCGTAGAAATCAAGTCAACAACAGTTCATAACAAAACCTGAAGTCCATCCAACATACTTAGCAACCAGAGGGTCGACATGGCAAAGATAATTAATTGGCCGCGCCCGACCAGCCTCAACTAATAATTGAACTGGTCAGCCAGATATACATTATTATCACATCAATACAACCAAGAGGAAGACATCATACTTGGTAGAATGGATGGATTACAGAGAGACAGCCGTAGCCATAGGCTCAGCTAAATAGGCTGGTCCATAGTCCACATGCAACCCTTCGTAGCCCATGGCTGGCAATTTATTTAGATAGAAAGGGAGGAGTTGAAAGAAAGAAAATGGTTTAGGAATTTCCTAGAGACTAGTCTGGGAGAAATGACAGTTTATATATCCACGTGGTCGGCAGCAATATATCCCCCTCCTCGCACAGGAAACTCTGGGTAACCGCACCCATCAACACCTCACCACGAAACGAAAATGAGTATTACACACTTCCAACGTCACAAATACACCATCGCGTCTTTCCCCGCAGATAGACGCAATATCAAGCGTCAAATGAGATCGCAAACTCATGAAACCACCCTCAACAATACTGCACCCAGCAGGGTTGCCCGCTCTTGTGTAACCCCAAATCATCCGACAAAAAAGAGGGGGAAAACATGTTCACCAATCACACCAATACGATAAAGGGACACACATGGCATAGTACAGAAGTGCAGAGCCTAAAAGCCAGTAATTTTACATTTGCAAGGGGGAAAAAAGAGCATAAACTCCTACCAAATCCTACCACACACCGCTTCAATCCCACCCTTCCGCTTGTTTGTTACAACATACATTTGTTTACATGCACTTGACTTTGGCCGCTTCTTCCCTCCTTACTCCCCCTTTTCCCGCTGGGCCTGTAGCCAACCGCGTTCAAATCCACACGAAACAAACAAAGAAAACGTTTGAGAGAAAGAGAGAGAAAAACACACACACACAAAAAAAAAAGAAGAAACTTAAAAAAGATAAAGAGATTTCCGCATACTCCATTTACAAAACCCAAAACTACATCCAGATTTGAGGCATAAGAGGTTTTCCATTCGTTCCATCACTAACGGTTTCGTCCTACCCTTTGTATCCCTCTATGCACGCGACACCACCCACTTTGAAACAGCCAAAAATGAAGAGAGAAAATGAAAAGATAGAGACGAGAGTAAAAGGAAAAGGTAGAGGTAGAGGTAGAAGAGATCAGTGTTACTGTTCGCGTTCTGACGCCTGTTTCTTATCTTTTCTGCTCTTGATGACGAATTCGGACATGATCTGAATATGATCGGCCGGGAAGTGCCAGTTGGGGAACGCTGGGATTCGCTTCATATAGGTCGGGTCAGGAGGGCCCAGCAATTCAACAACTTCCAGCGTATTGGCTGAATACCAGATGTAATCAATGACGTCGGCAAATCCAGGAGTGTAATTAGTAAAGGGCAGCTCATCGGGTGTGTTTTGTATGGGCGCGTAGGCGTCTCGTAAGCTGAAGGGATGTTCGATACCGTCGCGCGTGAAGCTTCCGTAGTGAAAGTTGTTCAGCTCCAGGTGGTCTGGTGGCACACGGCCCATAGACATGAGCTCCCACACCGAAGAGTCCCTGGTTGAGTTGAAATCGCCGCAGACTAACAGAGGAATCTCGGTATTGGATCGATATTCTTGACTCGGGCCTGGCTCGACTGGAGGCGGCGGCGGCGGCTCATCTGCATCGTCGGATCTCGGCAACGTAATCATCTTCTTGTCCTTGACGGCTGGCCACCTTGCATACTTCTCCGCCAGCTTGGTCACATGTTCCATAAGAATACCCGTCTGGATCAGTTTGACGTCTGCCAGAGCTGAGTCCCAGGTGAGATGGGCATTGACTAGGATAATGCGAGCACCTGTCAACCGGGACTCAAAGAAGCAGATAACAGCAATGTTGTCCTTGGGCATGACCCGATTAAAAACGTCGTGCTGGTTCTTCATGTCGGGCCGGTTAATGGCAATCGTAGCGAATTCAATCAGCTGCTTGTCCAGCAGAATAAACTTGCTCTGCTTGTAGAAGACTGCGCAGCCGTCGACGGTTTGCGCATCCTTTTCAGACATTGTCTTAGCACGGGACTTGGGCCAATGCACGCCCTTGTAATCCATTTGCGCCAACTCTGGGCTAAGATCCTCCTTGAAGGCGTCGGTGGAGACTTCCTGGAGAGCGAGGAAGTCGGCATCACGTATCCGGAGCTCCTCCAGGATGCAATTTTTGCGATACTCCCAGCTCAAGGCCCCAGTGGGTGTGTATCCGTAGGTCTGCGTTGTTGCATACTTGTCACACAGAATATTCCAAGAAAAGACTTTGATTCTCTCCAAAGCTTCGGGCACGTCCTCCTGAATGATGATTTCTTTACGTGGTGTAGGGGGTAAGGGAACTATACAAGGAAACAAAATTAGCCATCATCATTACAAAAGCAGAGCATTAGGAATTGCAATAAGGGTAGGAAACATACTAGGAGCTCCTTCCATTAACGCATTAATCAGACTCTTGGTGCCCTTTTCCATGATTTCCTGTTTTATGCTGGGCTCTAACGGATTGCCTTCAATGCCGAGCATTTCCAGTTGATGGAGAGAACCCAGCTCAAAGGGAAGTTCTTGGAGGTTGTTGTTGAAGAGGAGTAGCTGTTTCAGGAAGGTACACATGCCCAATTCCGGCGGCAGCTCATTGATTTGATTGTAGGAGGCATCGAGGTGTCGGAGTTGGCGCAGCTCTCCAATGGAGTTGGGAATGCGCGTAAGCTTGTTGGAAGCAATGTAGAGTTCGTTGAGGAACTGGTACCGGAACAGCTCGGGGGCGAGATTTCGAAGTCCCTGGCCGCTCATGTCCATGTTGTGCCAGTCCTGGCGAGTCGTACCCTTCTCCACGTTCAAAGGCCTTCTCCTATCTGCGGGATCGTTCTCGCTGTCTGCTTGGGTCTTACCGTTGGAGGGAGGAGGGCCGCCTATGCCTCTATTTTCAGACGCTTTAAGCCTGGCGTAGTAGTGCGGTTGTTGCTGTTCGGTCATGGCAGCATGTGCCCTCTCAGCCTCCTTGTGCAGCCGCAATTGTTCCTGCCACATTTCGTTCTGCGGGGCTTGGCCGGCCCTTGTGTTGGTCGCGTGCCCATTAGAGAGGGCATTGGAGTTGAATGTGGCAGAATTCTGGAGGATACCAGCGGTGAAGGACGAATGATGGCCCAGTCCATTGGCATTGGGGATGATATGCTCATGCTGCAAGCCTTGGTGATGCTGGGGCTGGGCGGGGTGCTGATGTTGTGTGTGTTGCTGAAAATTATACATCATGTTGGGCATCCCCCGCCCCGCCCCATTCAGCCGGGCATTGTGTCCCTGCTGGTGGCTTTGTGAGTACATGCCGCAGGAGTGGTATTTGACACTTGGACGTCGGCTTTGGAGCCGCGGCTTTTCACGAACCGCGCCGACGACGGTTCTACGGAGGGCCTAGGCTAGAGGACAGAGAGTATCGGTGAAGGAAGGTGGTTGGTGGATTCGTCGTGGCAAGCCAGTCGGAAGCAGATGGCATCTGTTTGTCTAGTACGTGCCGGGAAAGAGTTGGAGAAGAGTCCGAATAGGACGGGTGGCGGAAGGTAGCTGTCCGCTAGACGCGCTGTTCGAAACGAGGGACGTAGGTCGAATATCGTGTTTGCGCATGGGGCCAGCGAGATACGAGCCACAGCATGTGCAATGGGAGAGATGCTGCGCAATCGAATAGATATAGAGCTGAGGCCGACCTCAATTGTCCATTGGCAGCTGAGCTCGAGGTAGGTCGAGGAGGCGAATTACGTCGAGGAGCTGGGAGCCTACGTGAGGAGTAGCAAGCCGCGGGGTTCGTTCGGTTCGGGGGGCGTATAGCTCGGAACGTTCGAGTGAGGGTGCAGAAAAAAAAAAGGGAAGAAAGAAAGAGGGGAGGCAGGTTAAAATTTTTTTCCTTGAGTTTTGGATATAACAAGTGCAAACGGTTCGCTCGGAGCTGAAACGGCGACTGGACAGGGAGATATCAGTCAATGTCTTTCAAGGCCAGGACACGCGAACGAAAGCGGGAATTGGCGAGGTCCCACAGCAAAAAATGGAGGGGCCACGTTCTCCTGAGGGCGATGGCGACTCACAGTAAGAGAAAAATGATGAACAAGCGAGCGCAGTATGGAGATGCTATCACCAGATAAGATTCAACTAATATTTTGAGTGGAATAATAGTGGCTGTCGATATCGCGGGTGAAAAAATCCAGGCCGCCTTGGAGTTGACGATGTGCATCTGCGATGACAAACTGCGACGAGAGGCTGGAAAGGCTGAATCACGTGCTGCTATCCGCTCCGCCTGGACCGAGTGGCGGAGGGATAAAATCATGTGACTTTATCAATGGCGCCGATAAGAGCTGCAGAGAGGGAAGGCTGCACAACAGCACATACTTTGAAGCCATGCTGACTCGGAGCAAGGTGAGATTTGCAATGGCTGCACATGAATGAATCATCTATAATGTACAACTAAGGGCTGAGAGTTCTAACCCAGGCATCGAGATGTCAAGTCTCCATGTATATGTAGTTATGCGACAGCCATTGATGTTGACTACCTACTACCTTTTGATGCAGTTGCTCAATACGACGTTATAGGTCTTGGCTCGCTATTTCCCACAAAGGCTCCTTTATCCATAAGAAAGAACTATAAACAACTATAAGTAGAAAAGGGCAAGCTATACATAAACTAGACTACTTGAAAATCCCCCATTAATTGAATGTTGCTGTTTCGTTCCAATTGATATTAATTGTGCGCGGCTGGAACCATGGTAAAGACCTCTTTTATACGAGACACGGTGCAATGCGATCAGACTTGATATGTTGCTACTGGTGGTGCATAACACTATAAAACCAATCTGAGGCAAATTTAACGAAAACAAATGCTACTCATTAAGCGACATGCGTCTTTTTATAGATCCTTGGTTTATATAAAATTGCATTGCATTGCATTGCTCATAACCATCATCGGACTTGTTAAGCCGTGTAATCAGTCTATTTCGCATGACAGACGCAAGCGAGAACGGGAAGTAAGCGCAAGTTGCATTGTTTTCAACGCTTAAAAAAGTCTATCTTATTTCGCATGAAATAGTCTTGCCGCGTGTAATCAAAATAGGTGGCATCAACAACGCGAACAGATTGGCTACGGGGCTTATTCCGCATCCGGGAGCGCAGCCGAGTCTGAGTTGAGATTAGCATCGTCGCCTCCATACAAGTACTGAAATCTGCTTTTGGGGGGGTCAACGGACGCGTCTCAAGCACGGACCTGCCACTGAGCGGTAATGATGGCGAGTGGAAATTGTTATGTAAAGCGAAGGAATACATGCATACACGTATGTGCATGTACTCTAATCTAGGTTCCACGTCGTCAAGTCTATCAAGGTCTCAAAGGCCCAATTGACTCCAGTTAAACAATCTAAAGCTGGCTAGCGACTCGGCTGGCTCTCGATTTCAGGATTAGACAGACCGGGCCGCACTCCGTAAATGTCCTTTTCTCGGCATGCACATGTGATCATCGGTTAGATATCCGTAACAAATTGTCACTAACGCTCCGGCCTGCCTTTTCCTGAAACATGTCCGACGCCTAGAATCGATAGAAGTTGATCGAATAGAGCTGGAGACAGCCACCGCAGATGTAGTTTATCCTACTTGTACATAAACAAAGTATGTAAAGGAAGCACCTGATGCCAGCGGGGCCCGTTGTGGTCGGTTGAACAAGGCCAGGACGCTTATCGGCGACGGTGAGACGGCTTGCAAGGTGTCACGCGGCCACCGACTCGGTGAGCTCCCTTGGCAGAGCTGATCTGCGGCCAATGGGATCCGACATTGGGTTGCTTTTGTTCATCTATTGGAGGACAGCAAATGTGCCTGTTCATAAAGCTGCCGTAACGTTCCCTATGCCTACTCCTACCCATCCATCTGCCAGGCAGTATGTCCGGTACAGACGGCTTCGACTGCGAGAACAATGCACGAGACGTACTCCGGAGGAACAAACAAAGAGTGCTTGGCCAAAGGCGTGCTCGTGTGCAAGCTCCATAAGTCCAATAAATCCCCCACTTGGATTCAGCCGCGGATCCTGCGCAGGGCCAGTAGCAGCCAAAGAGAAGAGCCAGCCAAGGCTCCAAAGGCAGCGGACTAGAGCTGCAGCCAGCCAAAAGGGCAAAGGCGCGCGAGTAGCACGGGCCTTGTCCAATTTGGCAAATCAACAATGATCCATGATGCCCAGCAGAGCTGCGAAAGAACTTGAGCCCTCAGCACGGACGCCAGCAGAGCTCCAGCGAACGCGGGGAAGCCCATGGACCTGCTCCACATCTCCACCGACCGGACAGCAGCAGCGACTTGCTCCAGCAAGAGGAAGAAAAGACGGTCTGGTTTTACTATGTACTGGCAGAAGGGCCTAATCCAGGCAGTAGTGATGCCAGCGAGCACTGGACAGATCAAATGTGTCTGAGAATGGCGGTAGTGCAGTGCCTAGACAGAGTAGTGGGATTAGCAGTCCCAGCAGCGCATGTATGGAGTGCATGGAAGGTTCTGCAGCCAATTGAGACGACCACTCCGTGCTAGCACAGAGCTGGTGAGGGAGCTGCAGCGTAGCTAGAGAGCGCCCTCGGGCCTATCAACGCTCGCGAAGCAGCCCTGTCATGCAGCGAAATTGTGCCATTTGATATAGCTCCGGGAGCACTGCATGGAGGGTGGGCGGCGCAAAAATAGGACGGGGCTTGGGCTGAGCAAAAGTCCAAGAAGTGCCGAGATAAGACGGCCATTCATTTCAATGCGGGAAACGGCCTGGTCGGCATCAGGGAACTTTTTTCCTCTCTTCTTCCCTCTTCTCTCGCTTCTCTCTCGATAACAGCACGGCAGGCCGCCCAAAGAATCAAAGATCGGTGTGACGTCCGTCCTGCGCTGCAGTCGCGCCTTGCACCACTTCGTCCCTCGCCACCGTCAACCGCCTGTGCTCGCTGCTATTCCTGGCACTATATACAGGCATTAATCTCCATCACCTGCCACGCTTGTCAAGTGCATAACGGCCAAACGACGATCAAACTCTCGCGCAGGCTCGCTTACAGGAGACCATCAGATACGAATCCCTCCCAAGACTCCACACGGAGCTGCTTGGTTCGGCCAGAAGGGGCCCAGGCAAGATTTCCCGCTTGCCGCAGCCTTGTGTGTATATGCCAGAGTTGAATTTGGCAGCGCGCGAAGCCAGCCCCGAAAGAGGTGCGCTGGACGCTTAAAGCAAAGGACATCCCCAAGCCCATAAGCACGACGCAATCGCACACAGCGTCGAAGGACCGAAGCTGTGTGGTTCAAAGATCAAAGGAAGGCGAGGAGACATACGAAAGCCGGCACCGGTGGCGACTTTTGCCGGATTGTGGCATCGTTGCATCGACAAAAGCACACCGTACATCCATACACGCGCACACACGCACAGACTCATCGAGACAGTCGCGCTTCTTACATGTACCCTTTTTTTTTTCTCTTTCACGGCATCCAGGAGGATTGATTGTCAATCCGCGACACATCTAAGGAGGCGGGTCTCTCCATGATTGGGTCGTCTTGCACGGAGTATCATTGCGACGACCGATCCAGCATTGCCCAAGGCAAGAAAACCAGGAACTCCATCCTCCGCGTGGCCTGCACAAGGTCTGAAGTGCCGTTTCTGTACATAACTTACGCGACTCCGGAGATTGTGACCGAAAAGCCTGCAGCGTAGGCCGGGAATAGTGTCTTGAACGTTGAAACGGCTGTGCTCAGTCTGCTTGGCAGTTTGTTTCAGCATCCTCAGCCTGCTATTGGCTTGATTCATCACCTCGCTTCAACCCGTGTCTCTGCTGCTGCTGGGAGCGGGCAGCGACGCCACCGAATCCGGGGAATCCCCAAAAGGCGCGGAGCGACAGGGAGTTTGGATGAGGAGAGGCAGAAGGATCGGAGAAAAAGAAGCACAAGGAGCCAATCACCACACCCTTTTCTGCAGCTTGGAAGGATAGCACCAGGGGATTGATTGCGAGGGTGCTTCTCCTTACTGACGACAAGCCAACTACCGCATCCAGGCACCCATTCGTGTTGCTACCAGCACGAGTAGCGCACTCATACACTCATTCTACGATCTGTATACGAGCAAATACCGTCCAAGTCCGGAATACGGACCCGCGAAACGCTCAGGGTAAAACTCGCGCAGTGCAAAAAGGCGCGAAAAACAACCAAACAAGCCACGCTCTCTGGTCCGGCGTGTTTCAAACGGCCAGGGCGAAATCTGCATTCCGACGGATCAGGCAAGGCGACAAGAACCAACTTTTTTTTTTTTTTCCTTCGTTTCTTCAGGTTTTTTTTTTTTTTTGCCGGTTTGGCTTGCCGGGCGCTTGCCGGCGCAAAACGCGAGCGCCAGAGCAGGGCAGAATTTTCTTTTTCCTGCACCTCGACAGGCTGCCGGAATTGAGGACCCCTGGTTCCGCGGTCTCAGATTTTGTTCTAGAAGGACGGATCAGCGGCCCTGGAGGGGATTCGCCGACGCTGGTGAGTCGCTCTGACAGCAGCTAGCGGGCAGGCTGCATACGCTACAGAATCCGGCGAGACCGTTGGCTGGTTGATTGATTGATTAACTCACTAATGATACCGGTGTAGACGCATTGCTGCACATTGAAGAGCGACCTGTTGCCCGAACTGGTAGCGCTGAATAAAACGCCGCATGCTGCGTTGAACGACTCCTGCCAGGAACAAACACTAAACTCGAAACCCAGGCTTGGAGAAAACAGCAGAGGAAAAAGAGGCGCGCCGAGAGCCCTGCCTCTGACTGTCGTCGAACAGTCCGTCTGAGCTAAACGTGCCAGCCCGTGGTCCGCGATCCGGCCGGAGACGCACCGCTTGCGGCCCTTTGCCAAGACGGGTTGCGCTGCTGCAGCGTTTTTTTCTGAACTCTGCCCCTGGACGGGCGCCACAGCGGACGAAACCCCCCCTTGGGAGTGCAGCAAACAAGGGGCTAGCTGGGGGAGAGGCGAGAGAAACGTTTGATTGAATCAACCCGCCAGCCAGAGTCAGGCAATCCATTCGGCCACCCAGTCTGCCAGCTGGGCCGTGCCGCCGGGCAGCACTGCCAGCGATCCGCTGGAGCCCCGGCAACGCCCACCATGTCCGACTACAGCGCCATCTACCTGTACGCCAGCACAATTGGCGCGCCAATGCCCCTCGACAGGGCCTCGCGGCGAGAGAAGCAGGCCCGGCGCCCCAATTCCACGCCCGACGGGTCCCTGGCGGCGCGGCGACACTCGCGCAGCTCCAGCAGCGACCAGGCGTCCATGAGCAGCCGCTCGTCGCACTACACGGCGCGCCAGCTGTCGCTGTCCAGCTCGTACTCGCAGGGCCCCGCCGCGCCTGCTCCCGTGGGGCAGCCCCAGGGCAGCGCCAACGCCGCAGCTTCTAATACCGCCAGCACTGCTAGCACCGCCAGCACCACGACCTCTTCTCCTAATCTTACCAGCAGCATCAGCAACAACAGCAGCACCAGCAGCGGCAGCTCCCACAAGCACGGCGGCAATCAGCAGCACAACCCGCCTCCCCTCGCTCCCCTCGCCGCGACGCACGCATCGGCGCAGCTCCCGCCGCAGCCTCCCACGCCAGGAAGGGCCGCCAGGACCCTCTCCCGCCTGCATCGCGCCAGGCTCAGCGGCTCGCTCCTCGATGCGGGCGCGGCGAGAAATGCACAGGATCCCGACCCGACAAAGTTTGTGCGACAAATGACGGGCTTCCCGGCCAGCCGCGCCGAGTCCGTCTCGTCCGCCAGCGGCCAAACCTCAGTCTCGTCGCGCACTGTCCTCTCTACCGATCCCTCGGCCAGCCTCGTCGCCGCACGGCCCTTTGTGCAACGCAATGGCCGCACCTTTCTCAACGATGAAACCCTCCCGTACCCTCTCCCCTCCGACCTCACCGAGCTGCATAGACAGGCGCTGCGGACGATGCTGCTGATCCAGGTCATTGGCGCGCCGGTTCTGTCGCCGGGCCTGATCAAGAAGCCGCCGCAGCGCGTGCTGGAGATTGGGTGCGGGTCTGGCTTCTGGAGCACCATGTGCCACCAGTACTTCAAGAGTCGCGGCCATGGTGGTTTGTCCTTCACGGGCATCGACATTGCGCCGTTGGGGCCCGACAGCAGCTCCAGCGCCTCCGACGACGCCATGAAGCCCAGCGGCGACATGCAGTGGAAGTTTATCCAGCACGACCTCCGCCAGATCCCGTGGCCGATCCCTTCGGAAGAATACGACCTCGTCATGGTAAAGGACGTAAGCTACGCGGTGACGAACAAGATGATGCCGACCTTTATCGAGGAGTGCGTCCGCATGGTCAGACCGGGGGGGACGTTTGAGATGTGGGATTCAGATCATCTTATCCGAAGCTTGCGGCCTCACGTTCCCACGTCCACAGTCTCAGCTGAAGATGCCGAGCAGCAGGCAGCCGCTGCCAGCCTCGGCGCCTATGTCATCAACCCTCAGACCCCCCTTACAGCCCCGTCAAACGACTACATCAATGAATACAACTCTTGGCTATCAAAAGCATTGGAAGCTCTTGACATCCACCCTCTTCCGTGCACCGTCATTGGCCCCACCCTCTTACAGGAGTACGAGACCTTGGGTGACGTCCGCTCGCGGCGGATAGCCCTCCCCCTTAGCGAGTTCCGCTGGGAGAAGGAGGGCATTGGCGGTGTCATCACCACCGACGCCAAGACCGACTCCAAGGGCAAGGAACCGCCGCCAACGCCGAGAGCAGACAAGAAGACGTTGACGGCGGGGCAGATTGCCCTGCGGCAGACGGCCTTGCTGACCCAAGTGCAGGAGATTCAGGCTCTCGAGCCCATCTTGCGCGAGGTCAGCGGCAAGAGCCAGGACGAGTGGGACATGTGGCTGGGTAAGATGATGAGCGACCTGATGGATGACAACAGGACGTCCTTGAGCGAATGTCTCGAGTTTGGGGCCTGGTATGCGAAGAAGAAGAAGGTGACGGGATGAGAGAGATATTTGCGCGATGAAAAGGGAAATAAAAAAGTTTTTTTTATGTATATGCTGCGACGGAATACCTCTGGATATTTTGGCTTTTCTTTTCTTGCCTCTCTGCTGTTTCTCTTTTTACTGCGATAGTGGTACGAAGAAAGAAACAAGACATTACCTGGATATGAATGTTTTTGTACATCCTTGATATGCATTTATGGCCGCGAGCTTATTAGCGAGAGATGTTCTCTCTTTTATGTTGTTTTTGTTTCGTTACTTATCTATATATTACGTCCCCCCCTTTTTTTAACATCAACATTATTTATTCTTACAATCCTCACTGCCGATTTCCTTTAAGATCAAACGATAATCTTGCTACCTCCGTTCTTTCTTTTCTCTCTTTTTCACTCAAGCATCACCATCATATCGTTTTCTCAATGTTCGATATCGTTTTAAATAATACCTATTATACCCCAACGGCAAGGAGGAGAGATGCGGGTTAGTGGATGGAATGCTGCGGAATAGGAGAATGAGTGCATTTTTTTTGTGGAGGTGCGGATGTAGAAGGCGGGTTTTAAGGCCGTGAACAGGATGTTTTAAGTAAACAGATTGTTGTTATTTTATGCTCATGAAGCTCCTTTTTTTTTTTTTCTTTAGATGCGGTGTGATGTGACTGTGTACGGTATTTTTTCTATGATGTCTTTCATAAAATGCATCTTCACAATGGGTGCACTCGGGAATAAATCTTACAGAGCTTCGATTTCTACACACACCTGTCAATCCCTAAACTTCACACACATGCCCAGGTGAGAAATGAAAGTAAAATTGAAGACGCACCTTTCTTCACAAATTCAGCTTGCTTGATGCCAGAGCGAATCTTGTCCTCGTCTCGCTCAGCCGCACGCGACATGAAGGCTTTGTGAAGGCGGGGGCGGAAGAAGGAGTAGCCGAGGGGATATTCACGGCCGAGATAGAGGAGCTCTAAAAGGATGATGGTTAATGATATGCTTATAAAACAAGGTGTTTTTTTTTTTTTTGTATTCGTCGGTGCAAATAATAATGAGGGCAAGGCAGTGGCTATGGGTGATGAGATGCAGAGTTTCTTTCTCTTTCGATGCATGATTCGACGATGAAGGCGAGGCCAGACTGTGATTCGGCAAGGAAGAAGAGAGAGACAGAGAGAGAGAGAGAGAGCTGTGCAACAAACCTTTATAGATGGCAATGACTTGCCTTCTGAGCTCAGGATTAAGACTCGACATGTCGTCCTTTAAGAATTCATCGTTCAAGCACGTCAAGTGCTTCCAAGCAAAGAATGATATCCAATGAATGTGTAGGTGAGTAAATGAAGCTCCGCCATTGATCATCGTTTGACGCGCGCCCCGCCCATTCGAAGCTTCAGCTAGTAAGTATTACTACTATGTAATACGGCTACGGCTAGTACTTAAGCACGAGACCCTATCAAATGCACGCTCTAATGCAAGGCTGACGAAACGCCACAAATGAGTAGGTGGTGCAACTCCATCGGCTGAATTTCATCACCTCCCCTCTGAAATCGATATCGATGTAAGAAAGAAGGAAAAGAAAAAAAAGTATCATGATTGCGCAAACTTTGCCTTGACGAGCCATTGCTTCTCAATACAACGTCCTAAAAAAAGAAAAATATTCAACATCCAAATACCTCGCATTCCGCCTAAACACACACACAGAGAGAGACAATCCCCCCCCCCAAGCCGGTCATGCCTCGCCTCGCTCCAGCCCTCGACGTCTACCCCACGCTCGCCCGCTTCCAGACCATCCGCCCACGGCGCCTCTTCGAAGTCCCCATCGGCGGCCCCTCGAGCAACGTCTCGGCAAAGGCCCTGCAGCAGAGCGCCATCCACCTGTACCACGACCTCGGAGTGATTGTCTTCGCAGGGTGCTCCGTCGCCGAGGTGCGCAGGATAGGCGACGTGCTCAAGGAGGTTGTCGCCTGGGGCGGGCAGGGCGGCGTGGTGGCGAGGCTGGATGCGTGGGAGGGGGAGGTTGTGAGGAGGAGGGAGAGGAGTTTGAAGGGGAAGGGGGAGCTGTATAAGGATTTGGACGAGAAGAGGGTGAGTTTTTTTTTTTTTTTTTCTTTCTTTATTGGGGAGCGAAGTTGTTGTTCTTGGGAAGGTTTTTTTTTTTTTTTTTTTTTTTTTTTTTTTTTTTTTTTTTTGTTTTTGTTTTTGTTTTTTTTTTTTTTTTTCTCAACCTCCCCCCCCCCCCCCCCGGGGGGGGGGCTCGGCCCGCCGCCGCCGGAAAGTTGAAAG
>JAJKFY010000354.1:341783-483182 GCA_021066465.1 Trichoderma asperelloides | reverse complement strand
CCCCCCCCCCCCCCCCCCCCCCCCCCCCCCCCCCCCCCCCCCCCCCGCCCCCCCCGCCGCCCCCCCCCCCCCCCCCCCCCCCCCCCCCAAACAACCCCCCCCCCCCCCCCCCCCCTTTTAAGCTTCCATGGATGCGTACAGCTTACACAAAGACGTCTATAGAAAACGGCCAATGGCCCGCGCCGCCTCCCCATCGAATCATTTACAACAATGGGCGTCAACCGCGTCAGTGGCTACACTATTGGCGAGACGCGCTTCTTTACAGTCGGTTCGGGCAACTACGTTGGCGGAGCACGAGTCGATTACCTGATGCTGAAATACGAAGAGGAGAAGCGAAAGAAGACAGACGAAAACGCGCAAAAGAGCACGAGCATTATTAGCGTAACGCCATACTGGGGACATGGGAAGCTCAAGCAGCGACGGAGGGCCAGCGATGAGACGCAGAGTGCCATCTTTAACGAGGTTGTCAGCAAGGTGATGCAGCCGCTGTGGGATCTGGAGCGCAGCGTGTGGGCTGACAAGGCGGAGGAGCTGGAGAAGCGGAGGGAGAAGAAGAAATGGGGAGGCGACGATACCCAGATGAATGCTGCCTAGGCGCTTGTAGCAGAATATTCATGTAGTACTACTAGTCGCGTCATCAAAGCGCAGTTT
Organism: Trichoderma asperelloides; assembly: GCA_021066465.1. NCBI lineage: Eukaryota > Fungi > Ascomycota > Sordariomycetes > Hypocreales > Hypocreaceae > Trichoderma > Trichoderma asperelloides. The sequence goes on along the minus strand of JAJKFY010000354.1, from coordinate 482,531 downwards.
CCGCAACACAAAGGGGGCTTTGGTGATGGCTTCACGCACAGCGACTGGATGAGAGGCTTCCAGCCTTCCATCAAGTGCCACGCTTACACCTTGTAGCCGGGTATAGACTTGAGATATGGCCGTCTCTTACTCTCCATCTACAGCCTCGACACGTTCGAGTCAAGCTAAGTCCTACTCTGTAAAAGAGAGGGGGGGGCAGGAGGATTTGGTCCTTGCCAAATATGTGCTCTGTACTACCACCCAAGGTAGCAGCCGGTAAAGCCTACTAGCATTTCAGAGTCAAACTGCCGAGCCCACCTGGTCGCAAATTCGTTCGCTCTAGGTCTACCTAGTTGCTTTCTGTTGTCTAATTTGTAAACCAAAGGCTCGACTACAAAGGACGCAAGCACTCAAGATGATGGCGAATAACGCGGTAGTTGGAGCCTTTAGATTAGCCCATATCTCATCGGCGCCGCATGCTCTTAATGCCGCCTTCTCTGCTAGCCCACAAGCGAATGGCACCACCCATCGTCCAGGAAGAGTCTGGAGGTCACGTTGGTCGTCCTGAAAATCCCTAGTCGGCGACGATCAGTTTCCATGCTCAAAGTGTCTATCGCGGGGTATCGTAGCCCGAGGAGGGGCACGTCTGGGCCAGCCAGAAACCCTGCTGCCAGCATGATTAGCACACTCTACGGAGTATGCATCCTTCGCTCCGGGCAGATGTGCCTCGAAGAATCGTTCCTTAGGGGATTCATGGCTGGCTGTGCGTGCTCCTCTTTCCACAGGGCAGCACGTGTACGGAGCACCGTCAGAGGCAGCATCTGTATGTTGATGGTGCTACGCGCCGCTCTCTCTGTATGCCGTAAGCTCAATTTGCTAGCTTCGCAAGCCCCGTTTAGCGTTTCTGGCGGCTGAGAGGCTGGATCGGAGATTTCTACCTCTTCTTCGATTAGTATACTATACTGTATTTGCTGTAACCCTGACACGGCAGCGTTAGCGGCCGCGCCACAAGGGAAACAGAACAGGCCATCGTGATACCCAGCCATGGAGCGGTCAGAAGCGGACAAGTGCATATGGATAGAGTACCATAGCAGTATAGGTATTAGTAGTAGGTATTGCTAGCAGTGGTATTAGTAGTGGAGTGGCACCAGCTACAGTATGTGACAGCTCTGCTCACGCTGATTCTCAGGCGCCCTGGTCGTCCTCTGATTCGACGCCTCCTGTACCCTCCTTTAGTGGGATTCGAAGCCCATGCCGCGGTGGACAGTCAAACATCAAAGCTGCAGCGGCAGTCAGGGATAAGCAGTGGGGGATTTAACGGGCAGAAGAGCTCAGAGGCGAGCCAACCAGCGGTAGCGGCAGCAAGTGTAACCAGCGTCTGGTTGTGCCTCCACTTCTAGTCTTGGTGATCGCTGTTTAGACAAGAAAAAAAGGTGAGAGCTACTATCGTACTATCTCGAGCCGGGAAATTGGAGGCTCCATCTGATTTTTTTTTGTCCCCTCTTTTAGCGCATAAAAGCGAGGCAAGAAGAAATAAGAGAGAGAAGCATCTGAAAGCGGGGGGCGCTGGAAAAAAATGCTTGCACGTGCAAACAAGGCGATGCACAAGTACCAAGTACATGGACGCAAGCAGCACTTTTTCGAAACACGGAGCGCGTGCCCGTCATTCTTGTCTTTTTCCCAGGCCTTGATTGGGCTCTTGGATTTTTTGTCCATGGAATGCATGGAGCATTACACCCGCTCTCTCTTCTGCTCCATGCATTCATTTTTCTGCTTCATAATGCAGCTCAGGATATGCCCTTCTTCATTTTGGTACGTGGTAGCACTGGCAGCCACAGCCAACAGCGCTGAACTGGGGTAATCGACGTCAGATCCCTTGCCGCTGGCCCTCCTTTCCGTGGGCAAAAAGCTTAACCTGCCCTAGCAGCGGCCCAGCCTATCGAGAGTTTTTCCGGCGGCCAACAGCCGACAGCCTCAATCCAAGTCCCGACGCGTGGCCGTGGCCAGACATTCAGCTGCTGCGCTAAATTGGCTTGAGGATTCAGTGTTTGTTGGCCCGCTGATCCGGCGGCTCCGGGAGCGACAAGCGCAGCTTGCGGCGCTGTGTGCTGTGCTGTGCTGTCTTTCCGGGCGCTGTTTGTCCCCCTAAGATGTTTCAGGCGCCGCTTAAGTTGGAGATACACACAGCTGTAGGATGTTGCTACAGTACTGCTAACGCTACATCCAAGGTACTCGGTAACAAAATACCTATCGCGCAGATCCATAGGTACTGGGTCGGTCTTGCTCGGTGGATTTCGCTCGGCATTTGCTGGCAATACTGGCCTTGGGCTAGAGCATGAATGAGTCTCTCCCCCTGTCTACTTTAGCTGCCGCGCTTGCAGCACGATATGGCCTTTCTGCCGTGATTGAATCCTGCCAACTGTATGAACCTCGCCAGCTAGCCCTTGTTCTAGTGTTATGACATGCGTGCCGGAGTGGACTTGCATATTCTGCCTAGCGCTGTTAATGCTACAGGTATTGCTCTGCACGGCATGCGAGACTCTGAGCCTCGAGGTTGACAATGGCGTCTCTTCTCTGTTAAGAGCTTCCATATTCTTGTTACTGGCTGGATATAGGGTGCTAATCCATTTGGCCGACCCTAGCAGTGCCCAATGACAATACTCCGTGCAAGTACTCCATACTTCAGTGGCTGTCAAATAGGCAATAGGTATTACTCCAAGGCGTCCTCGCAGCATTCGCGTAATTGATTGCTTCGGCCTGGGAAAAAATGCAGCTAAAAAGAAGAGGAAATTTCATCAGCAAAGCCTCGTGTATCAGCGTCTTCCTGGCACCGTCTCTCCTATCCCACCCTCTCCTATCTCCCCCCTTCGCCGACTCTTGGCCTTGTCCTCTGTACTTGTGACGCTCTCCACAAGTCTCCTACTAGGTAGTTAGCGTCTGTAAACGGTAGATCCAGGGCCCGCCCTAGCGCCTCCTGTGCCCTGGAAGCCGCCCAAAGGCCCTACAAGTTCCTAAGTTGCACGTCCGCTACCGCCTAGCAATAATCCCCGGTTCGTGGGTAGTCGGCTTTTCTCTTTTTTTCGCTTCCTCCACCACCTCCAGCATCTTCTACTTGATCAAAATCTCACTCCTTCAACAACGCAATTTGTCACCACCACCAGCCGCGACTGCTGACGGCCGGCAACTCGCTACGCACCGGACGGTCAACAGGCGCTCGCCTCTGTGCCGCGGCCAGACCGCACTGCGCTCGCATGACGACAACATCTTGGAATTAGCAGCCTTTTGATCCCTTTTTGTTCTATCTGCCTTGCAGACCAGTTCTTATTTCCCCCCACCATACATCTTCTCGGACACGCACGCACGCACCAGCGTCGAGGGCCGCAGACCGCACGCAAAGACCGGATATTCCTCCCATCCCGCTGCTGCTGGCCCTGGCCTTGGAAGAGGTTCCCAGGGTTGCTCGGCAGTCAGTGGGGGAGAGCACACGCCGCGCATGCCTCGCGCATCAGGATCGGGCAAGCGACATACAGGTGGCGCCGGTCATCGCGACACGAAGCACGAGAATGGGCTCGTAGGCCCGGCGAAACGAACCACTGGCAGGAAGAGCCTCAATCATCCGGAAGGCCCTGCGAGGCCCGCCGACCATGGCGCCGGCCACGCAGGGCCGCAGCTTGTGACGCAGGGCGTGCCCAACGGCAGCTCCAAGTCCAGTATCGACTTCGCCAGCCACGACCACCGCACCGCCGATACCCGCAGGTCCTCTGTCGGCAACGATTCTGAGACGTCCACCTCCGAGTCGTGCACCTCCCACATGGCATCTGGTGGCGCCGTCGATGGCGGCCATCGCCAGATCGACGTTAATGCCTTGAAGAACACCGATGTGCACCGCGACTCGAGCCCCCTCGACATGGTGGCCACTGTCCTCAAGTCCCTGCCGATGCAGGATACGCTCGCCATCCTCATCATCCTCATGCAACTCCCGACTCTTTCCCTCTCCATCATCTACGGCATCTTTACCTGCTTGACCTTCGTTCCCACCGTGACGACGAGCTCGGGCATCAATCTCAACTTTGCCGAAATCTTTGATGGCCACTCAACCATGCCTTCCTTTGTCACCATGTTTTGCATGGATTTCTTTTTCCTCCTCATCTGGCTTTTTCTCTGGCAGCCAATCCAGGACGCTATTCTGGATCTTGCCAAGCCCATCATTGCCATCACTCTCGGCGGCGGTGCTACCTATCGGAACGACAGCTCGAGAGGAATCACAACCTGTGTTGTCTGGATTGCGGGAAACCAGTTCATCCGCAGTACGCGAAGCCATTGGTCCCGCTTTGCCAGGCACATCCCCGAAGACTGGCCGGTCCCTTCTGCCCTGAGAGGCACGCTGGAGTCCACATCACTCATGCACGATAAGAGAAGTGCATTTGCGTGGGTGCGAAGTGGGTTAGCCATTCATATTCTAACTCAGGGGCTCGTCAGATACATCCGTGAATGGTACTTAAGGAGGGAAAAAGCCAGCGCGGCAGCTGGCCAGCATGACCCCGAGGCTGGGAAATCCGTGGCTACCATATCCATTAATGGCGAAGCTCCGCACGATACTGGCTTCAACACTCCGGACACGGAGGCTGGATGTGCTCAGCTCCCACCTCCGCCCCCCACCAATAAGAAAAGAAGAAAGCAGGGTACGCAAGTCAGACTGCAGCAGCCGCTGTGGGCAGCGCTGGCTAGTACCAAGATTGTTGTCATGAAGGAATACGAATCGTCCCACGTGTCCTCAAAGTCACTTGGCGTCAATACGACAGACATACACAATCTGGGAAATGCACCTTTCAACACTCAACCAAAGCAGATATGGATATCGTATATTGGCTGCGACGAAGCATGCTTTAACACCAGCAATTTCCCCGATGTCGATGATGTGCCGTTGCCCCTTACTACCGCCAACGGACAAACCATTACGCGACCTGCTGGCATCGACACGTCCAAACCTTTCTACGTCAAGGTCAATAATGCATTTTGGCAGCCCACTCGCATATTTCCAGTTGTTGATGAAGACGATAGCGGCCGAGGAGGTGAAACTCGCTGGACGGGAGACATTTATGGCCTCCGGCCGTCGTCAAAATACGTGTGTGAGTTTGTGGACACGAGGACTGACAAAGTCATCTTCTCGACGAATATCCGCACTGTTAAAGAGCCAGCACGCGAAAATGACAGTGCGCCTGTCGCTGTGTCTGGGAGCCAGCAATCCCTCCAGCCCGATTCCCCCGCCACCACTCTTCGTATTTCCATTGCGGCCGCTGAAGCAAAGCTCAACGACGAGAAAAATCGCCTCAAGACTTGGCGTAAGGAATGGAAGTCGAGAATCAACGCTCTCAAGAAGGAGAACGAACTCCTGGACAACCAGATAGGCTCGGCCGGCCACAACGACGACAAGTATAGACAAAAAGTACGCCAGCAAGAGATACAAAAAGCACAGGCCGAACGCGAAACGGGAACCATAATCGAGCAGCTTAAGAAGTTTGACAGCTCTCCGGAACTAGCCGAGAAGAAGCAAGGAATGGAACGGACCTACACCAATGAGAAGAAGCTATATGATGCAGCTCAGAAGAGTTTCCGGGAATACAAGGCGAAGCTAGAGGCTGAGGTTCACAGCAAGGAAAACGAGAACAGCAACCTAATCACCAAGCGCAACAAGATCGCCACTCGCATCGCCAAAGTCGAAAACGAGCTTGCCAACATTGCTGATGCAAACAATCGAGGCCTCAATGAGGTGGAGCGGCGAAGGCGTGAGCGCGCGAACTGGCAGGAGCAAGTCATTAATACGGAAAAGGCCTACCATGATCAGCTCGGGCAGATTTATGCAACGAACAATGCAAAGGTCGAGCATATCCGCAGCCTCCAGAATCAGATACAAGGAATTCAAAACTTCTTGAGCCAGGCTAGTAGCATGCCCGTTGAGATGGCCCCTCTCGATCCCACCGCCGTGGCTGCGCATCCTGCGTTTCAGTCGCCGCGGCCGCCACAGCAGCAACTTCCCCCGCCTCAGGGCCAACCGCAGCCCCCCTGGCATCCCAACCCGATTGGTTTTCCGCCCAACATGTTCGTGCCACTGCCAAACGGCGAGAATCACTCAACCTCATCTCTCCCTTTTACTCTGCCCGGGATTGCCGCATGGCAGTCGCCGCCCATGACCACCTTCGAGAATCGCGGTATCAAGTCGCGAGGTCGTAGCTCTAGTATGCTCAGCGATGTCAGTGGCTTCACTCAGCCGAGCGATGAGGAGCCCCGGTCTCCGGTTGGCATGGCTATGAACATGGCGCGACGGCCCATGTATACGAAGCGATTCGGCATTCATGACAGCAGAGGGAGCTCCGGTAGTGGCGGTAGCGGCGGCAGTGGCAGTATGGGTGATCCGTCAAGCCCTGCTTGATCTTGCTTTTGGTTCTTCTCTTCTAATTGTACCTTTTGTTCCCGGCTGACTTGCTTCCTTTGAGAATTGAAAGATGGGGAAAGAAGTGGTTCGACGAGGCTGGCAGTGTGTGTTTCTGTCTTTCTCTAGGCTATTTCTCTCTCTCTCTCTCTGTTTCTGTCTTTCTTATTAGCTTGAGGAGGATGGGCTACAGCGACGCTGGCCCTGTGTCTTACTGGAGGAGCAAAAATGTACGTAGTTTGGCTATAGTCAGATCGGCTTTTGGTTTGATGAATGAAGCAGCGCTTTGATAAAATTGCATTGTTGTGTCTTTTGTGACGAATGTGGCTTGTGAGTATAAATCCCTGTCTACGTATGCGCTATAACGCTCACTGATGAGCAATAACCTCCAATATATGGTACATACATGTAAGGTGTAGGTTGTGGTATTATGATGAAAGCACTATGGCTACAGTGGCATATACGCTACAATGGAAATTTCTCCTCTACGTTAAATCAGAGTGGGTCACGTGGCGTTCGATGGCGGATCCTTTAGTCTAACTGGTCTCTTATTTAGTAAGGTGTCTAGGTGACAATAAAGGTTGTAGATAAGCTTAAAGTAAGGATAAAAAGCAATGATTTTACATTTTTCGCTGTTTTTCTGTATGATTATGCAATTTGAGAGAAATATACCGTGTGTTAAAAACCTCAACGTGATGGTGATACGTTCACGACAAACAAGGGGCAACAAGAGTCGGGCGTCGAAGTCTCTCGCGCTGTGAGGTTGAAGTATGAGAACAAAAAGGGCGAGCGGAGTGTCCAAAGAGAAGATTAAAGGGGTTATGTCGACTTTCGATTATGGCAAGAATCCGCGACTAGATTGATTCTTTGCATCTTTTTGTTGGATTTGTGGCTTGTCGCGACAACTTCAATGGCACAAAAGGTAGGGAAACGGAGCCATGAACGTAATGACAGCAAGAGCTTGTGAAGGAAGTATAGATGCGTTTTCCAGAGATAGGATTTGGTCTGGCAGAGTGATGGATTCCTTGTGATGTGGTGAAATGATGTGAGCCATCTGGAGCGACTGAGAAATGTAAAGTGTCATGTCGTTGGTGGGAAATGGATATTTTAGGTATGAGACTACTTACTGTCTCGATAGAGTCAGATTCTTTGGAAGGTGTATGTCCTCTATAGTGGCTCAATCCGCTGGCTGAAAGATGAAGGCGATGAGGAGGGATATGCAGATTGTTCAATGCCTTATTCAAACATGTCTCAAGCTGAAGAAGAAAAAAAATGCCACAGAACAGGGGCCAAGTCAAAGAAGAAAACATAGGTACCTAAGGAGAGAAACGTGACCATGGGGTATCTATCTACAGAAGTAATCTTTATTTTTCTACAAAACAAAAGATAAAGGAATGAGGTGCAAAGCTTTGAGCGCGTATAAGAATTTGTATTGCAACGTAATATAAAAGTTATCTGTAAACTACTTGGACACTCATACCCTGAATAGATGCTATATCTCACCATATACATCCCCATATTTTTCGTGCCCCAAACATCTACATGTGCTCCATCTCACCCTGGCTATCTGCACATGCACCATCTCAAGGCGAGGCCTATACCCTATATCTACGGGATAGGCACAGTACCTTTGCCCAGCGTTCCTTCCAGTGGCTGAGTCACATTTCGTGTTTCAGGTAGAGTGAACGGTTCCGTGCTGCTCAAACTCTTCACTCTCCCAAGTAACTTTTCCAAGTGGCGGAACGCAGCCGATGGTGCGAATTCGGGTCCTTGGTGTCCAGCTAGTTTTGTCGCTACGAGGGTTAGGCCACGCTCGTGGTGGGTTGTGCCTAGAACGCCATATCCAGCTGGCAGGTTCGTTCCGTATCCAGAAACCGTCGAAGTAGTGCTGTTGAACCGGTATCCACAGTCCGGCACATAGAAGGGGTCCTGAGGTTGATACTGGAAGCCCGTCTCATTGCCCCACGTCATGTTCTGTATCCCGAGCATGACTCCGTTTAACATGACCATCCCGTCGACGCCGCCTTGGGCGAGGATGACATTTTGGGTTGTATCGATTACATGCGGGAGCTGTTTGCGGCCTGAGGGAGGAGAATGATCCTGCTTATCGTCGGTCAAGAAGACAAGGTTATCGGTGCACGGGGCCCAATCTACTGAAGGAGAGGCATGAATGGCATTCTTGACATCGGGACGCTGGAAATAGGTGTTGCTGCCGTAGTGGCTATTGAGAATGTTGGCACCCACAGTGTAGAGATGGGGACAGTGGTCGAGGATGTTGTAGATGTTGAAGCAAGGGTTCGTTGCTTGAGCCTTATCCTTCACTGAGTACCACAGGTTGGTACATGTATCATTGTTGGCGCCCGGAAGGGTGTCGGGCTGTCTGCCTGGAGGAGGAAAAGTGAGATATTTGTCAAAGTAGTCAATGTAGCCGCAATCCTCAGAGACGGCACGGAAGGCAGACAGCTCATCGTCGCTAAAGGCGAATATATCCTGGTAGCGGATGATGTACGGCACTATGGGAATGTGGGTATGCACAGTCTCGGTAAAGAAAGTTCCATCGTAGACAAGCAGTCCTTGTAAGTCGTAGTATTCCGCGTCTTTTGCATCTATGAAATGGCTGGAGATGTATGGGCCGTACATGCCGGCATAAGATTCACCTGCGATGTAGACTTTCCAACCGTGCATGCCAAAGGTGTCAACAAAATTGCGCCAGAAACCCTTGAATTGTTCGGCTAGCTCGTCTTCGTTTTTGATGCTGGGCTCGCCCTTGGAATAACCCGTGCCGACAGGCTGATCGATCCAAACGACGTTGGAGAGGAGGTGCCAACTAAAGGGATTGGGGGTGGGCTTCAGCGTCCCGGGTTGCCATGAGAAGGGGCCATTTTCCTGGAGTATAGCCAGCATGGACGAGCATCCGGGCTATAGTGAGTTCGTTTCTTGGTTAGTATGATGAGTGAGCAAAAGATTGAAGCTTGTGGATGCAGATGAACTTACCCCGCCACTGAGCCAGATGACAATTTCCTTGTCATCCAGATGCTCCTTGTTGGCCGTCGGAAAGAACCAAAAGAAGAGCTCATCACTCTCGCCGGGCTTGGTGCTAACAGGGAGATTACCAGCGTACGATTCGCCCACATCAAAGTTGACCTCAGGAAGAGTGGTGCCGTTGACATAGAAATCTACGCAGGTTGCAGTTCAGCATTTATTAGCAAATTCTGCGGTAATGTTGTGAAGCCCAAGGAAAGCGGTTACACCTACCTTTCGTGGCAGAGTTGTAAAATCGCGGCTTAGACTGTGGCTGGGAATCACATCCATCGCCGCTATCCGGGAGGGAAGGGATGGCAGGAATACCGAGGGGATGATTAGCAGAGGGCGTCGTGACGACGGTGCAGGCGGTTGTCAAAAGGCCCAAAATCCACTGGAGCTTCATGGTATTGGACCGAACCAGACAAAGGATTTGGGGACAGGTATGTAAAAGTAAATCAAGCTAAGGAAACAGAAGAAGTAGCAGGAGAACAGAATGGTAAGTGAAACAAAATCCAAGATGTAGAAAATGATATGATATTCCGAGATGGAATGCATACAGATGGTGTAGGTGGGAAAAGTGAAGATGGACTAGGAAGAATATTGAGTGAGAACAGGTAGCTGTTGTGATAGATAGTTGGCATGAGTTGTTGTTTTCTTTGTCCAATCTGCCAGAATCTGGTTTATCTTCACTCCTTATATAATTTGCCAGACAGTCATGCCACCAGCAAAGCCACCTCCAACTTCTTCCTCTTCCCTACACGTTTCTATTCCTTCTCCTCGGACTAGACGAAAAGAATCCTACCAAGCTACAAGTTGACGCCCCCTTCGTAAAGTACGCGAGTAAGGAGATGCGGCTGCTTCAACGGAATACTCGTATTGAGGCCAATGACAGGAGAGGATGAAACTGCGCATTTCCGTATTTCACCCACGACGTGTCCATTTACAAGTTTGTATAATGCGAGGAGCCGTTTAATCGTGAGCGGTGAGTCCGACAATGCCTCAGCTCCTTTCTCACTTCTATTGTTATTCTGCTTGCTCCCGCTTTGTGTTTGTTCATGCCCACATCACGTGTAACAACGATTCAGGAGAAAGATTTGGGATGTAGAAGTCGAGGCCAAATGCCAATAGACCGCCACGTTTCAGGAGAAGCGCGGCGAAGGACGAAGCGCAAAGACCTATTCTGTGGAGGAGATGGCGGAAGCTGTGTCATCTGTCCTACGGTAGCTTCCCGTACAGGGCTAGAGACTTCCCAAAAGTTTAGATATGCCTACCAGCTAGATATGTAGTCATATGTAATATAGTGTTGTAATGGAACATCATGATGCTTGATGTGATTGAACCAAACTCAGCCTAAGCCACGATATATGCTTTCATCGCTCAATTATGCAACGTTAAAGCCCAAGGTTGAGACTGCATGTAGATTTATTCTCTCCATTTGAGGATAGAAGTACTTATTAATTCCATGTGTATCGAGCATAATTCTCTTGTGGAAGCTTTGTGGCCTGTCTTCATAACACGGGGAATCAAATAAAGCGGAGTGTCAAGTACGCCGGTACGTGTATATAATCGTCACTAAATACTTCGCAGGGCTCTTTATATTTTTCAGGCTGCCTCGCTAGGTAGCTTTCTCTTTCTTCATGCTGCCTTTTTCTACTGGGTTCTGTGATAGCCTTGTAAAAGCAAAATGAGTGCATGACCAACCCCCCTGATCTACTCAGCTACAGAGGCTAGATGGCCAAACAACAAAACAAATAGTGGTCAAAGTCGATCTTTTCTCAACTTCGTTCAGCCGTAGGGCTCTCAGACGCACGTCATGAATTTTGTTTGACTCCGTATTCCCGTACGCACCATGAATTCCTGTTACACAATGCCGCACCGGCCATATTCTAATTAAACTGAGCTGCAGCCGTCGGACTCGCAAAAGTCCTATTCGGCCTCCGCGTTGTTTGGTAAGGAGCAGCGCTCAATATTGATCTGTTTGTGCAAAAGAACTGTGTACATACTGTAGGAAATTTTGAGGAAGATGCGCAAGTATAATGTGGGTTTCCATCAAGATTGAAGGATATTGTTGTATGTAATCTTGAGGCAATAGAAACAAAATGAGATGAACACTTGGACTGTATTTTGTATAATATAATATAATTCCCCTTGGACTCAGATGGACGCTATCTATCCTAGCTCAGGCAGCTATCCGCAAAGCTGGAGGAGCTGTGTGGGTGTCGAGGGAGGAAAAGGATCCCTGTCAGTAGACGCACTGGCTGTCAGCTAGGTGTATAAAAATTATTCAGGTGCACAAGCCCTTTCATAGATGCAGCATCACATTATATCTTTGTCACCGACTTTACGCTGATGTCTGTGAAAATATGGTTTTTGCAGAGTATAGCGAATGGGGTCTTAGGATTGCATGAACTTATTGCTAAGCATAGTGCACACTGGATACAATCTTGAGGGCGATGTAAATTGCCGTGATAAGAAAGCGACTCGAGTTGGTAAATAATTGGCCTCGGAATAGATATGTAGGTAAGGGATCTATCAACTATACACATGTGCCCAGCGTGCAACTTTGTACTCAAGGTTCTGCGTTGAGCCACGTTGATTGGCGTATCGGGCAGCCATTTGCCCGGACCGATACTCCAATAGAACAGAGGCACTTACTAAGCCATAGAAGCGTGACAATGCTCTGCACTGCGTTTTACTCTTCCCCCAAGTACGCAGCTTTGCCAATCACGCGTACTACGGCAATAATATTATTGCAACTATAGTATTTACACTTCTTGCTAGGTGTATCTCTTCGCTTAGAGATCGTTATTCCCAGATACCCATTAGGTCGCTTAGGAAACTCGCTGTACCGAAGCATAGAAAACTCTGATACAGCGTGTCTGATAATGGCAGGCCCACTAAGGCAAGTTGTGACGTCAAGCTGCTTAAGAGTGCTACGTACAAGTACTATTCTCTGCATACCTGAGTACTGCCTTATAAGCCGAAAGAAAAGGGAAGGGGAAAATAAAAGATACATTGGGATACAGGCGTCGTCTATAAAATTTAAGAGGAGAAGCATATAGAACTAGCGTTGAACTTTTCTTGCTGAATTTTTCTTTTTTCCTCTTGAGCTACGAGGATAGTAGCAATTGGCGCACTGCTAGTGGTACTTGGTGCTGCCACTGGTAATACCGCTAATACCACTGCCGTAAGAGTACAGCTGTTCGTGCCTTAGTTTGATGCCTGATTGTGGCTCCCCTAAGCCCCCTTATCAGAAAGCCAAAATTTTGATACCGCGCCCCACCATTCAAAAAAAAAATTCACCCCGCCCATGTCGAAGAATTTCAAGCCTCTTTGCCTGCAGACCAGCAACCACCGCCACCATCCTGGTCAGCCGTAGTTTCGCCTCCCGGATTTTTTTCTTTTTTCCTCTTCTTCTCTATTGTACAAAAGTGGTATTCAGCGACGTTGAATACTACGCCTGGGAAATCGGGACTTCCTTTTTTTGGTGTATTTTTCTCTCCTTTTTCTTTTTACAACTCTCCCGCTCTCTCGTTCCCTTCCATCTTTTTTTTTTTTTCTCCTTCAATCCCAACAAAACCAAAAGTTGGAATAGAAATCCCCAAGCCACACCGCCAAAATGCCTTCAGCTTCCAAGGAAAAGAGACTCGCGAAGAAGGCTGCCGAAGGCAAGCTGGACAAGAAGGGCGGAAAGGCCAGCAAGAAGCAGCAGGAGCCTGAGCTCGATGCCTTTGGAAAGCCCGTCCAGGATACTGACAGCCCCGCCACTACTGACGACAAGCTGGACGAAGTGAAGCGCCTTGCCGAGCAGATGGACAAGCACGGCATCTCAGACCGAGTCACCACTGGTGTGCTGTCGTCCACCCAGCAGAGCAAGGACGTCAAGATTACCAGTACCTCCCTCGTGTTCCACGGCCGAGTCCTCATCACCGATTCGACTCTTGAACTGTCTTTCGCCCGCCGATACGGTCTCCTTGGTGAGAACGGCTGCGGAAAGTCCACTCTCCTCAAGGCCATCGCTGCCAGAGAGTACCCTATCCCTAGCCACGTCGACATTTATCTGCTGAACGAGGGTGCTCCCCCCAGTGACCTCGGTGCCCTGGAATGGGTTGTCAAAGAGGCCGAGAACGAAATGGATCGTCTTGACAGGTTGGCAGAGCAGCTTTTGGAAGACGAAGGCCCTGAAAGCCCTGTCTTGATTGACCTTTATGACGTATGTGCCCCAACCCGATTTGCCTGCAGCAGTTCAAAACTTGTCAAATAAAGTACTAACTTTTTTTTCTTCTCACGACAGCACATGGACAAGATGGACCCCTCTACCTTCTCCACCCGCGCGTCCCTCATTCTGACCGGTCTCGGTTTCAACAAGAAGACCATCCACAAGAAGACCAAGGACATGTCTGGTGGTTGGAGAATGCGTGTTGCCTTGGCCAAGGCGCTGTTTGTCAAGCCCTCACTACTCCTGCTTGACGACCCCACCGCTCACTTGGATCTTGAGGCCTGTGTGTGGCTGGAAGAGTATCTGAAGAAGTGGGATCGTACCCTGGTTTTGGTTTCCCACTCCATGGACTTCTTGAACGGAGTGTGCACCAATATGATTGACATGCGAGAGAAGCAGCTGCTCTACTATGGTGGTAACTACGACTCCTACGCCAAGACTCGCGAGGAGAACGAGACCAACCAGATGAAGGCCTACCACAAGCAGCAGGAGGAAATCGCTCACATCAAGAAGTTCATTGCCAGCGCCGGTACCTATGCCAACCTGGTCCGTCAGGCCAAGTCCCGTCAGAAGATTCTGGACAAGATGGAGGCAGACGGTTTCATCCAGCCCGTTGTCGCCGACAGAGTCTTCACCTTCCGGTTCGCCGATGTCGAGAAGCTGCCCCCTCCCGTCTTGTCCTTTGACAATGTCACTTTCTCCTACTCTGGCAACCCTGAGGATGATCTCTACCGCAACTTGGATCTCGGTTTCGACATGGACTCCCGAACCGCCCTGGTCGGCCCCAACGGTGTTGGCAAGTCAACGCTGCTTCGATTAATGACTGGCAAGCTCTCTCCTACTGGCGGATCTGTTACCCGTCACACTCACTTGAAGCTTGGCTTGTACTCTCAGCACAGTGCTGAGCAGCTCGACCTGACCAAGTCTGCCCTGGACTTTGTCCGTGATAAGTACAAGGAGAAGTCTCAAGACTACCAGTACTGGCGCCAGCAGCTTGGCCGCTACGGTCTCACTGGTGATTCTCAGACCGCCCTGATGGGAACGCTGTCTGAGGGTCAGAAGAGCCGTATCGTCTTCGCCCTGCTCGCCATTGACGGCCCCAACATGCTGCTGCTTGACGAGCCTACCAACGGTCTCGATATCCCCACTATTGATAGTTTGGCCGATGCCATCAACGCCTTTAGCGGCGGTGTTATTGTCGTGTCCCACGACTTCAGGTGAGTCTCATCACGTTAACTTGTGTTGTTTGAGAAACGTTGCTAATACATGCCCTCACAGATTGCTTGACAAGATTGCGAAGCAGATTCTGGTGTGCGAGAACCAGACTATCCGCCAATGGGACAGCACTATTGGCGATTACAAGAACTACCTTCGCAAGAAGATGATTTCCGCTGGTGCCGTGTAAAGGCGGAAAATGCAAGACGAGCAGAAAAAAAGTTTTGACAAAATTTTGCAATTGGAATCGCAGTTGAAATTCATATAGAACGGATGATCAATGACAGGGAATTGAACGGCGGTATATGGGATAGATTGTCACACGCGGCAAAATAAAAAAGAGAGGCAATCAGGGATGAGCCGCGCAAAAAGTGCACATGAGCTCGGCCGCGATACCCTAGAGATGCAGGATGCATGCATTCATGATCAATGTTTTTTGTTTCAAATTACGGCATAGACTCGGTAGTGTTATGAGTTTTTCTTGGGGGTTACTACTGCTGCTGCTATTTACTATGGAGGATATGGGAGAATCTTAAACCAGAATGAATTGAATCCAGAATGGTATATGATATTTGATCGAATTTGATAGTAATGTGTGTATTGAGAATGAGTGAAGTCCATGGTCAAGATAGTCCCTCTCTCTCTTTCTCTAAACGTAAATTAGTATATAGATATATGAATAATTACACGTTATACATATCTATAAGTGTGTGAGTTTGTTTCATTTATTCGTTACTCTCTTTTTTCTTCTGTCCAAGTTTCTTTATTTCTTCGAGCGACTAGTGGGATTTGTTACCAGATTTGGCGCCGGTTGACTCACTCCGGGGAGAATTGTGGGCAATTTTAAAGCATCTAAGCCTAGCGTCTGGTTGTATCAAGCCCCTAGTCTAGGGTAGCCCGCCGCTACTCAGCACAGTTGTACGAGTAGTATATATGGATACCTGATATCAATATCTGCAACATCAAAGTTTACAAGTACACAAACTTCTCGCCAAACCTAAAGGCTATCAGTGCGGTGAAAACTTTAGTTAGGGGAGATTTAAAAAAGACACGTTTATAATGGCTTCAGTTAAACTACGGCCAGCTCAGCCAGCGGATGCGGCCGCCATCGCAGATACTCACTATAGAGCCCTGGATCGGTATCACGAGTTCTACGGTGCATTTTTCATCTTGGATCCGAGAGAAATTTTAGCAAAATCGACACCTGTGGCGTTATCAAAGCCAGAAAACATCATGTTGGTTGCGGTAGATGAAAAGTCAAGCGACATTGTTGGGATTGTGAAGTACACTGTTGAGGCAGAGAAAGTGGCGTCTACTACTACTGCTGCTGCTGCTGAGGACCCTACTTCTGTCCCTGCCGGGCCTTCGTTTACGGCGATCAAGGAGCATTTGAAAGAGTTGTGGACAGAGTTTGGGAAGAGGAGAGACGAAATGGATGAGTGTTACGAGAAGGCTGCGGATGGGAAGAGGCATATTTGTAAGTTCGCTCAGCCCAACAGGAATTTTATTGAATGTTGGGTGAACAAGAATGATGGCTAATGAGACCTTTTTTTTTATCAAGACATTCATACTTTGATGATCAGCCCAGATTATCAGCGTAGAGGCGTTGGGGGCAAGCTGCTCGCTGCAGTGCTGAAACAGGGTGACGAGGAAGGCATTCCGACATTTTTGGCGTCAACGGCAGAGTCAATCGGGCTGTATAGCCGGATGGGCTTTGAGAGCTTGGGGACATGGCCGATTGATAATGAGTATTGGGCCGGGAGGGTGGTTGATCTGGAGAAGAAGCTCGGAATTGCTGGTCATGAGGGGCTGCAAGAGACGTTCAAGGGGGTGAAAGAGGTTGAGGACGTGATGGTGAGGTGGCCGAAGAAGCAATGAGTGCGTATTTTTGGAAACAAGTTATTCAGAGGCAAAGCCAGTTGTCAAATGCAGCTCGAAGTGTATATGCAGTCACGAGGGCGTGCATAGCTACTAGGTAGGTACTTTATGTAGAAGATCTACCTACTAGTATTAAGCGAATGAAATATAAGGTACGCGATACCTACCACCATGTATTATTGTACCACAATCAAGGCATTGTCTATACTGTACCTGGCTAGGTACTTATATGGATCGCGACAATATGGGGCTTATGTAGCATGGAGATATAGACTACCTAGTATACAGCACCGAAAATGCATATTCACTGTCCCGCAGAGGGGAAGAGACGCTGTCGGATTGGACGGCACTAACAGGTACACGTACAGTGCATAGTAGCCGGCACGCAGGGGTTTGGCGTGTGAGACTAGCGGCTGAAGTATGGGGAGCTGCTGCAGAAAGAGAACAGCGATTTCGTCCTTCTTTTGACGCTGGGACGTCGCTTTTGGAAAATCAATGGCATCTGTATCTGTATCCATCTCCGATGTTGCTGCTCCGTACATAGGTACGTAGCGAAATCAACGCTCTCGGTTCTTCCATTCCGTGGCTTTACCGGGTCAAGGGGCTGAAGCCCCATCCTGCGGCAAATACTGTACGCTGCTAGCGATACTCTGTATGTCGCCGGCGTGATTGGCCCACGATGCTGGCTGGGAGAGGCACAAAGCACAAGAAGGGATGAGATGATGGCTCCCCACCTGCTGCACCGTCCAATCACCACTGCGGGCGCTGCTGGGCCCAATTTCCTTGGCCCGCCCCAGACAAAAATGTACTGTGCTCGCCTTGTAGATCCCAGATCTCCAGACCAAGCAACAAGGCCCAGGGCGCGCGGCCTGACCGGCTCCAGAACTCGGTTTGAGCCAACGCATCAGTCCACCATCGCCGTGCTGGCTATGCTCTGCGACTCCGCCTGGCCTCCATTTGCAGCCGTAGCCCGTTGTGAACAATGAATGCATCTGTAGCGGTGCTAGTGGTGTCAACCCGGAGCCTGTGATTTTCCTGCCTCGTGCCCGTCGCCATCCTGGAGCAAAGCTCGATCTGGGGTGTTTTTGAAGCCATCGCCATCGCCTTCATTATCGCCCTCACCACTGGCTGGTCTTGGCGTCCATCCCGCATTGTCCCTGCCCTCGCCGACGCACAATCGGCCACCTTGATTTATTAATTGACACGACGTGTATTCTCTCTTCCGGACTCTGTATACCTGCCTGCTATCGAGTGCTCGACCTCTTTTGCGCTGTCGCTCGACAAGCCGCAGCGCAGTCGGCAAAGCACGGCTCGGCGCTCATTTGCTGCTGCGTCGTCACCAAAGCCTCGCATCGCTTTTGGCGAGGCTTTTCCTGCCAGCTTCTAGCTCCGGCTTTTGTCATCCACCCGCCCATCCAACGCGATCCTTGGCCGCCTTCTTAGTTCTCACCATCTGCCAACCTGATTCTTGTTGCTGCTCGAGCGGTCCAAGAATTAAACAGCTCTCTTCTTGGCCGCCAGCGCGCGCGTGTGCGGAAAGACAAAAGAGAAGGTACATGAGCTCGTAATATATTGGCCACAACCACCGCCGGCCATCTCTTCCGCCTTCGTGTTCTAGTCTTAATTTTTTTGTCTCCCCGTCAGCCTCGCCTTGTCTCGACTCGACTCAACTTGCCTTGCCTGGCAGTTGGGCGGACACCGACACCAGCACTATGGACTCGAGTTTCCGATCGACGGTGCTGCACCGACACGACGACGACCGAGATCGTGAGCGGGATCGAGAGCGAGAGCGAGACAGAGATCGAGAGCGCGAACGACGCGACGTGATGAACCCGGCCAGCTCGCACCGTCACTCCACCTTCAGCCTGCGGTCTCCCTCGACCGAGTTCCATCCGCCGCTGCCCTACGCGGCCACGGCAAACCCGCATCACCAGTCGCCTCCTCGACTGCACCAGAGCCGCAGCCCATACATGCCGTCGTCGACGCCGGCATCATCCGGCGCAGCTGCGCACCCGCTGCCGCCTGCTGGCCATCACTACGGCCCGGTCTCTTCAGCATCGCCGCTGCATCCCCCCAGCGCCTACTACCCGCCCCCGGCATCGACGCAGCAACAGCCATCTGCTTCGTCAATCTCGACGCAATCGCCTTCTGCCGACAGCCACCATCACCATCTGCGCGACAAGCAGCCGCAGCCGGCCAGCGGCAGAGTCTACGACCCAACAACCGACACGACCAAAGAGCGCCCCATCGCCGACTCGAGGCATAACGCGCCGCCGGTGGCTACGCCAAAGGTAAGCAGCTCAACTCTAGCCATAGTGCACTTCCACTTTTCGGCCCTTAAGCCCACCACGGCATGCACTTTGCCTGTGTGTGCTCGTTGGATTGAACTATCCATCCTTTACTTTTTTTTTTTACCACCGTTTCTACAAAGCAAACCACAAAGGCAAAAAACAGAAAAAAAAAAAAAAGAGAGAACACGACTTCTTCTCCCCACCTTGAATGCATTTTCCCGAAAACCTCCCATTCACCACCCTTGCCATGCTACATCATCGCCATCCCTGATTTTCCAACGCGTCTTCTAACGTGATTTTCCTTTTCTTCTTCTTCCGCTCTCCAGCCATACCACCCCCGCGAGCCATACCAATACCCGCAGTCAATTGACCAGCAACACCAGTCGTCTTACCGCAACG
The DNA here is from genome assembly GCA_021066465.1 of Trichoderma asperelloides. Lineage (NCBI taxonomy): Eukaryota > Fungi > Ascomycota > Sordariomycetes > Hypocreales > Hypocreaceae > Trichoderma > Trichoderma asperelloides. The sequence continues at coordinate 463,096 of JAJKFY010000354.1, read as the reverse complement.
GCGACAATTATCCATCGCCTCGACCGAGGACCTCGTCCTTCAGCAGCCGTCGACCCGCAAGCCCTCTCTCGCACTCTCACCCAACCCTTCCGACCGGCTCCCACAGTCCGCCGAGTCGGCCTTCGCACATGACCTCACCAGGTCCGAGGCACGCAGCCGCGACAGCGCCTTCCTCCTCCACAAACGGCACGTCGCTGCCCTCCATGATGAAGACCGAGATCAACCACTCACCGCCAAAGCCGGCTCCCGTAAGTGCAAATCAGTCAATTGCTTTCGACTTCCTCGTTTAGGCATTGCAGTCTTCCTGCACCTTTCGCCCTCCTTTCTGCCTAAAAACTTCCTCAGCTATCCTTCAGCTATTCTGCTTCCGTCAACCTCTCTCCCTACCGGCTTTTCTGCTCTCGCTTTCCACACTTTTTAACTTGTTAACCATTTCATCACTTCCATCCTTTTTAACAATATTTTGACTTCCGTGGTCCAATCTTTCGCGAAAATCAATAGTGCTGACAGTATCATTCAAAGACCCCGAGTCGCGCTGCGGATCCAATGTCTTTCTCCAACATCCTCTCCAACTCAGAACCCGCCCCCAAGCCTGCGGAAAAAGTGCCAACGCCCAAGAAGGAATCAGAACCACCTACACTTGAGCTGCGAGAGCCCGACAACGATGGCGATACCGAGATGGAGAAGGAGGTTGATACCGAGCCTGAGCCTGTCCCCGTCAAAAGGGCAGAAATCGTCATAAAGAAAAAGATTTCCAAGAAGCCTGCCAAGGGCCGTGCGTCTGAAATTAGAGAAGATGGCCTAAAAAAGAGCCGTCGATCATCGATCAAGAAGGAGTCTCCCACACCTCGAATAACCTCAAAACGGCAAGCAAACGGCCAGCCCAAGCCCAAGACCTGGTCTACCGAAATGGAAAAGTCAATCCAGAGCTATGAGGCACAGCTCGACAAGCAGGCCGAGTCTCTCGACGATACCGAATTTAGCGACAGAGCTTACAAAGAGGGGGCCTTCAAGCGCCAGCGCCTCATGGCTGAACTGGACTCGGATAGAGGCCATGTCCGGCGCGAGCAATTTGTTGGCTCTACGGGAAAGCGACTCGCCGAGCACTCCGACCTAGGCAAGCGACGATACGACGATGTGTTTTACGACGAAGCTTTGCATGAAGTCCGCGAACAAGAGCTGTATGCCGAGAAGGAGCGAAAGAAGGACATGCAACGCAAGCGACGACGCGAAAAATCCATGGCCGTCACCATAGAACAGAAAGAAGCTGCTCTTGCTCGGGCCGAAGCTGCCGAAGACGAAGAGGAACGCCAAAAGCACCTGCGTGATGCTGAAAGGGCAAATAAGAAGGCACAGCAAACGAAGCTTATTCTGCAAAAGGGCATCAAGGGCCCTGCCCGCAACATCGAGCTCAACCTCGAAGGCGGCACCATGTCGAGCTTCCTGGCGTCCGATGCCGAAACTCCCAAGAAGAAGGGCCGCGGCGGCGCACGACCCAAGAAATCCAAGGAGCAGAAACAGGCCGAGAAGGATTCTGCAGAGGCTGCCCAGGCGGCCTTGGATGCCGGCGAGGAGCTGCCGCCCAAGGAAGAAGGCAGAGTTCGCATCAAGATCAAGGGCAGCAAAGCCAAGGCCGACGGAGAAAAGGCCGGCAAAGAGAAGGCTGAATCTTCCAAGGACAAGGAAAAGGTCGATGACGTGCCGGATCTGGAAAAGAAGTTCATCTCCAAGGGCTACAACCAAATTTACGATCAGATTTGGCGTGACATGGCCCGCAAAGATGTTAGCAAAACTTTCAAGCTCGCTGTCGACTCTTATGCCACCCGAGGCTCCAACCTCAAGAAGACAGCCATCCTGGCATCGAAGGAGGCCAAGCGCTGGCAGCTACGAACGAATAAAGGCGCTAAAGATCTCCAGGCTCGCGCCAAGCGAGTTATGCGTGACATGATGGGATTCTGGAAGCGTAACGAACGTGAAGAGCGAGATTTACGCAAGGCTGCCGAGAAGCAAGAGATTGAGAATGCCCGAAAGGAAGAAGCTGATCGTGAAGCCGCTCGCCAGAAGAGAAAGCTCAATTTCCTCATTTCTCAGACCGAGTTGTATTCACACTTTATTGGCAAGAAGATCAAGACGGACGAGGTAGAGCGCAGCACAGACAACCCCGACATTGCGCCAGATGCGCGCCAAATCTCTGAGAACAAGCTGTCTGTTCAGGAGCCGACCGGGCCTCTGAGTTCCAAGATTACCAACTTCGAGAACCTGGACTTTGACAACGAAGACGAGACTGCCCTGCAGGCGGCCGCCATGGCAAATGCTCAAAACGCCATTGCCGAGGCCCAAAAGAAGGCTCGCGATTTCAATAACCAGGGCCTGGACATGGATGACGAGGGAGAGATGAACTTTCAGAATCCTACAGGTCTCGGCGACGTCGAGATTGAGCAGCCCAAGCTCATTAATGCCCAGCTCAAGGAATACCAACTCAAAGGTCTCAATTGGCTTGTCAATCTTTACGAGCAAGGTATCAACGGTATCCTGGCAGACGAAATGGGTCTCGGCAAAACTGTCCAGTCCATATCTGTCATGGCCTACCTTGCCGAGAAGCATGATATTTGGGGCCCTTTTTTGGTAGTGGCACCCGCATCTACTCTTCACAACTGGCAGCAGGAAATCGCCAAATTTGTCCCCGAATTCAAGATCCTCCCCTACTGGGGTAGCGCTGGAGACCGCAAGGTGCTGAGAAAGTTTTGGGACCGGAAGCACACCACGTACCGAAAAGACGCGCCTTTCCACGTCTGTGTTACATCTTACCAACTAGTCGTGTCCGATGTAGCATACTTCCAGAAAATGCGATGGCAGTATATGATTCTCGATGAAGCGCAAGCCATCAAGAGCTCGTCTAGTTCCCGTTGGAAGTGCCTGCTGGGCTTCCACTGCCGAAACCGTTTGTTGTTGACTGGTACTCCTATCCAGAACAACATGCAAGAACTGTGGGCTTTGTTGCATTTCATCATGCCGTCGCTCTTCGATTCCCACGACGAGTTCAGTGAATGGTTTTCTAAAGACATTGAGTCCCACGCCCAAAGTAACACAAAGCTTAACGAGGATCAGCTGAAGCGTCTGCACATGATTTTAAAGCCGTTTATGCTGCGTCGTGTGAAGAAGCACGTCCAGAAGGAGCTTGGCGACAAGATCGAGTTGGATGTCTTCTGCGACCTCACATACAGACAGAGAGCCTATTATGGCAACTTGCGCAATCAGATCAACATTATGGATCTTGTTGAAAAGGCGACGATGGGTGACGACCAGGACTCAGGAACCTTGATGAATCTGGTTATGCAGTTCAGAAAAGTCTGCAATCACCCAGATTTATTCGAACGCGCCGAAGTAACTGCACCATATTCCTTTGGATACTTTGCTGAGACGGCATCCTTTATCAGGGAAGGCAGCACTGTTTCCGTAGGCTATTCTAGCCGAAGCTTGCTGGACTATGAGCTTCCGTCTCTCGTTTGGACCGAGGGCGGCCGACTTGACAAAGCCGGAAGTGACAACCAGACAGCTGGCTGGCGCGGCAAAGCATTAAATCACATGTTGAACATCTGGACACCAGAACACATTCGAGCCAACGCAGACAGTGACAAGGCATTTTCATGGCTTAGGTTCGCTGACACGTCAGTGGGTGATGTTTACGATGCTACGCATAGTGAATTATTTGACCGCGCGGTAAAGGAGCTTAAGAAGCGTGACAGGCTTGGCCACATGAATGTTGTCTATGATGAGGAAGATGAGGGTTTTACCCCCACTCACTGCTTGTTCAAGATCCAGGAACGCCGCAATCGGCAGCCCCTGGCCGAGATTACCGGCGAAGGCATTTTGAACAGCTTGATGAACGTCGCAAAGGTGGCATACCAGAACTCTGGCATCAACCGGCTAGAGCCTGCGGGAAGACCTCGCGCGTCGGCTCCTCCCATCGAGGTTTCTTGCAACAAGCTGAGCGCAGTTGCTGAGCGTCAACGCATCATGTTCAACACCCATATCCGCCAAACGTTATACGGACCCACGATTTACGATGAGCGAGCCCTAGTTGAGAAGAAGGTACCATTGGAGCTGTACCCTATCAACAAGATCTTCCCTCAACCCGATCATGACAAGAAGCGGTTCACCAACATCGCCGTCCCCTCCATGCAGCGCTTCGTCACTGACAGCGGCAAACTGGCGAAGCTGGATGAGCTTCTATTTAAGCTCAAGGCCGAGGGCCATCGTGTCCTGCTATACTTCCAGATGACCCGCATGATTGATATGATGGAGGAGTATCTCACGTACCGCAATTACAAATACTGCCGACTGGATGGTTCTACAAAGTTGGAAGATCGTCGTGACACTGTGCATGACTTCCAGACTCGACCTGATATTTTCATCTTTCTGCTATCTACTCGTGCGGGTGGTCTTGGTATCAATCTCACATCCGCCGACACTGTCATTTTCTACGATTCAGATTGGAATCCAACCATTGATTCGCAAGCCATGGACCGAGCTCACAGATTAGGTCAGACGAGGCAAGTCACTGTCTACCGGCTAATCACCCGTGGCACAATCGAGGAACGTATTCGAAAGCGTGCTCTTCAAAAGGAAGAAGTCCAGCGTGTCGTCATCCAAGGTGGAGGTGCCAGTGTCGACTTTTCTGGTCGCCGTGCTCCGGAGAACCGTAACCGCGATATTGCCATGTGGCTGGCTGACGATGAGCAAGCTGAGATGATTGAGCGTCGTGAGAAGGAGCTACTCGAATCTGGTGAATACGAGAAGCAAAAGAAGAAGCCCGGCAAACGGAAGAGGATGGATGCTCCCGCCAGCTTGGACGAGATGTATCACGAAGGTAAGCATATGCCTATAGCCGTTTCAATATTGCATGGTGATGGGTAATATAGATGCTAATCATTGTTTCACAGGAGAGGGCAACTTTGATGATGGGAGCAAACCTGGTGCATCTGGCACTGCCACCCCAGCGGAAAGTGAACCAATGGGCAAAAAGACTAAAGGAAAATTAATCGGCAAGCGAGCGAAGACGGCTAAGCAGCGCCTCGCCATTGCCGATGGTATCGTTGATGCCTAAACGGAGCGTATTAGAGATGGTGAAAGCACTGGATTTCTTTCATGTTAAGCCGGCACATTATGTGGCCCTGTGGCACAACCTCGCGGTTTATATCAGTAATAACTTTGTTTTTTCTTTTCTTTTTTCTTTTTTCTTTTTTTCGCGAGTTTCTCTCTTTGCTTTAGGGACTGATATTAGATGCAAATGGTAACCATGGGAGGTGCATGGCGCAGAACACAGAAAAAAGACTAAAACTCACACTTTGGAGAAGAAAAAAACACTTTTTGAGGAGGCATGGGACAGGAATCTATTAGTGGTGAGAAGGGAGAAACATAAAGAGGGCCAGGTATGCTGAGGAACTCAGACGGCGGGTATAGGGCGTGGACTAGCGACGATTCGGAATAATGTATGACTATTATTTGTAGAGAGGGAATGTATTAAAGTATCAACAGCAGCTACTTGGAATTTGGCGTTTGATGTAAAAGTATGAGTGCTGTAGGCTTGGCTTATGTGTGAGCAAGAGCTATCTATGTATGCAGTTGTAAAGTGCACTGGCATCCAAACCAACAAGTCACAAGGACTGCATAATGGTACAGCAAAAACGTACATTGACGGACATACTGGTGCATGGATATTAATGAGTGCATATGTGTTAGCCAAGGTTTTGGGACAAGCTTTGACATCTAGGTAATATTATAATCGAATCCAGCGTTGGACCGGTTGATGGGAAGAAAGGTTTTTGGGTAGAGCTTGTACAAAAATGCTACTAGAATTAGGTTACAATCAGCTGTATGAAGAGATATTTAAGAGAACAAGGGCGCATTAGTAGTTGTTAGTACAATGGATGATATTGAACAAGTGTAAATTTATACTTATATTAAGCAGTAGCTACATATAGTACAAATAGCATTCGAGCTAAAGACCATGATCCTAGCATTAAACCAAGGGATTAAATGCACACAAAGTCCCCTTACAGGTTACAAGCCCACGCACCACGGTTGCAAATACAAGTGGTGCAGTGTTCGTCGCCCTTTTCTTCGATGCAGGCATACTATGTTTTTAAGTACAGTATTAATAGTTTTCCTTTTTTTTACTCTTACAGAGCGATGATTCTAACTTACGTATGCAGGGCAGGGCTTGGGGAGATCATATCTGGCGGCGAGATCGGAAGCAGGAGCCTCGGGGGAGGTAGCGGCAATAGGGGAGGCCAAGGCCACAGGGAGGAGAGCGAGAAGGATAGAAAACTTCATCTTGTCGTTTTTTTTTTGGTGAGTGCAGTTATTGGTACTGTAAGTGTGGTTATTAGTGGTACAGTAGAAGATTGCAGACATATGATATAAAGGAAATATAGGGCTTTTTATAAAAGTTAATTATTAAGTATACAATATGTAATTTGTCTTCACTTTCTTACAATGAGGTTTATTGTATTCCTAAAAATTACATGCACGGCCCTTGTGTGAAGCTGTGCTTGTGTGAAATGTTTCTGCACAGACCGCGATGCGGTTCTTTTTGCGTGAATAAAACTTCTGCAGAGGACAATGGGAACAATATAAAATTTGAGTTACATACTTAGCCTGTTTGTGGTAAAAAAAAAAAAGGGCAAGGAGGAATCCGTAGCTTAGACTGGTGAAAATGGCTTTTACCTTTCACCATGGAGGTTTTGATATATGTAAATAAGTATAAAATAGACAGTATATAGATTATATATATTCACTTACCTTCCTTAAGGAACTATTCATAAGGTAATAGCTCCTGTGCCCTACTATTTAAAATACAGTAGAAGTATAGGGGATTTAAAACAGTACAGCTAGAAAGCTGTATATATAATACAACTCTTATATAAAACTTTAATATATTATATAATATTTTGCAATATTACAGTATACAGTACTGTTATATAAATATATATTTATATCTATACATATGTAACTATGTATATATATATAATATAGATACTATTTAAATTAAATATTATATTTCTAGTATTTAATAAATTCCCTCAATTAATGTACAAATAAATAAATTAGGGTTGCACATGCACACGTTGCAGCTGCTCTGTCCCTTCTGTTCGACACAGGTATCCTAAGTTTTATATATTAATAGGTTTCCTTTTTAGTCTCTAGAAGAAATGATTCTTACATATTCAGGGCAGGGGCGAGGGAATTCATAGCCTCTGGCGGCAATAGGGGCGGGAGCCTCAGGGGAGGCAACGGCAATGGGAGTGGCAAGAGCCACAGGGAGGAGGGTAAGAAGAGTAGAAGAAAACTTCATTTTCGTATTACAGTATTAATAAAGGCAGTTGTTTATACTCAAGGTGTAGTTGTTGGTGTAAGAGATGCTAAAACCTATTATCGAAGGAGGAAACAAGCATGCTTTAAAAAAGTTAATGAGCTATTTTAATATATTTTAATAAATGTCTCATTTCAATAGACAGTACTGTGTATTCAAATACATGCAGCCTGTGCATTAGATCAAACTTTGGCTTGTGTGATTTAGTAAATTATGGTCTGTGCAGGTTTCACTTACGATCTTTTATGTAAATCTATATGTACACTGCATACCCACATTAAACAAACAACAGCGAGAGAGGTGGAGAGACTAGTATAATACATGCAAAGACAACACAAAAAACATCTACACTTTCATCAAGAGCAAGGGAACCACTTGTGGACTCAGCACGCAAACTAACACACTCAATTGAATCGGTGGCTACATGTAGCTTGCTCTGCTACTGGCTGTAGAGACCACGGAACAAGAAGACGTCAAGGAGCCATTTAATTCACGAAGACATTGTTCCTGAAGGAAGGAGGCCGCTGTGGTAGCTAGAGGTCACTATACGGAGGATGTTTGCTGCTTTGTTCTCTCTATTAGGTGTAAAGCGATTCTTGGGCTTGTAGATATAATCCATGCAAAACCAGCTGCTTGAGTTGGCATTTATCAATTCTATCTAGCTCCTAAGTCAAACACTCAATAACCAAGGAATAGTTACATATATGTTCCTTAGTAAATAATATAGTGGACTCTCCAAATAGAAAAGCTGTGTTTAATATAACTCTATTTAAATAAATTAATGGATTTAATTTACTTAATTTCCTTTCCTAATAGTAAGGAATCACAGACTATTTCTGCATATGATAAGGCCCCGTCTCTGGGTCACAAAAGAATATGCCCCTGCACGAACATTTATTTTCACAGTTTCCACTACCTTTGTCTGCAATGCACGAATACTAGAGTAAAGGTATTAATATCTCTCTTTGAATATTTGGGTTTTTAAACTGGGGGAAAGTAAAATAGAATACAATGAGTATAACTTACATATTTAGACCAGCAATTGTAATTATATCCACCAATAAATGGATTATATCCTATAGACAACGGAGAAGGAGCCACAGGGACAGCAAGAGCTGCAGGGAGGAGGCAAAGAATAATAGAACTCTTCATCTTCAGTTGTTGGCAGATATTGCTATTGAGGTATTTATTTAAATAATAGAGCTTGGGTGAGAGAGTTTATTATATTTGGAGAGTTTGGTGTTGATATTTCAGGGAAATGAGTGCTTTTCTGTAGAGAACATAAGGAGGACTTGGAAGGTAATTATATTTTTGGATTGATATAGATTGTCCATTTAGTAAAGAGGGGGTGTTTTAAATGACATCATATGTGATTATTATTACAGCAACATGTGCTTCTGTGTATACATAAATGTTAAAGCCTGTATCTATTATCTTAGTCAGTTGGTATCTAGTATAGTGCCGTACTATGAAAAGATTGTATAGTGATTTAAGTATTGTAAGTGGGGATATTCAGATTAATACGCTAAAGGAATGAATGATAAGGAATTAGTCTATAAACTTATATTTACTGTAAGTATTTACTTACCATTAATACTTGTAAAATCTAGGTTTATGTACTGTACTGTGTTAGTATTATATTAACTGCAGACAACAGTTTCGACTATAATATTTTCAATAACGCTCCCTTCTTTTATTAGATAAAGAAATAACTACGGTACCTTCTCTGCTCTTGAGTTTCTCCAGATGTATAGTAGACATATAAACAAGAAGAGGTAAGCTAGTATTCTGAGAACGGAGGTTGGCGACAAACAACAAAAAGCCTATGCTAGCATAAGTTCTTGCAAGCCCTAAGGCAAAAATCCTAGAGAATTACAAAGTGTCTATTAGTAATTTATTTTTCTTATCTCATAGGGTGAAATAGAAAATATGATTTCTTTTTAACATACTCGGTTTGCAATAGCGCACTGCCAGGCGCAGTTACTAAAGAGGGGATAATCGTCGCACCTCTGCAGGCACTGTCGGAAGACAGTGGTGATACATTCGCTGCAGCACTGCTGATTGGAGGCAAGAGCCAGGGGCAGAAGTGCGAAGACAATGAACTTCATACTGGGTGGTTAGGTCTTTGACGAGTTTGTTTGCTTGAATTACATATGTAAATGATTCTCTAAGTATTGTTCTATGGGGGGTTGCATAGAATCCGGTATTTTAGCTACTTTAATGTGGATATTTTAAAAAATACTGTCCCTGCATTTATAAAACAGACTTGTATTCTCTTTCAATGGATTCTATTCATGAAGAGCGAAGACTGCAGTGTGGTTTAAGCGTAGTGGATTTAGTTGGAATAGCTGATGTTGGTTATGGATGTGTTTATTTAGGGCCGGAGAACAGCTAGTGCATCAATAGATTTGTATCTCCCCCCACTGAGATAATACTGAAGTATGAGAAGTAAGCTTGGCATGCATGTTAAGAATTTAGTTATACAGTATATACTTATGTACATACATAGCGTTATATATGTATGTATGGCTATTAAGTACTATACCAATTTAATTATATGCACAGGCCATACCAGTAAATATACATGTAATAAATTCACTCATCAACTTCTGTAAAAAGCCCTGGTCTCTCCTATATTATCTACCATCTCTTTTACTTTATCTCACACACTTACTTCACTTACTTCAAACTATTGCTCACAATGAAGTTTTCTATCCTTCTAGCTCTCCTCCCCGTGGCTCTTGCCACCCCCATTGCTGTTGCCTCCCCTGAGGCTCCTGCTTCTGATATCGCTGCTAGAGACGCCTGTGCTGAATACGTGAGTTGATTTTATTGCTTTTAAAGAGTGAAATGGGAGATCTGGTGACACTTGGACTTTAGAATGCCTGCGTTGAACAAAAGGGCCCTAGAAACTGCGACATTTGCCAGTGTGATCCCATGGCAATGGTTTGCTGGATCAAGGAATTCGGACCTGGTCGCTAAATGCTAGGAGCATGGTCTTTAACATAAAATCTATGTTATATATAGCTACTGCTTAATATATATAAGCATGCATATATACTATATTCTTTTATCTTGCTACATATACTTTTATATAAATAATTTATATATATGGAATTAAGTCTTAACTATACCAGGATTGTAAGATATGTATTATATTAACTACTTAAGCATGAACCTGCCGTTATGTACCTTTGTAGAACAGGGGGAGGCTTTAGTAAATAAGCATCGATTGAATATCTCCTATCTCCCGCTGTATTATTTGTTTGTTTATTTGTTTATTTATTTATTTTTTATTAGTATTCACATCTATTAGGTAAGCTTGCTATATACGGCTGCATTTGGGCAAAAGAACAGTATGAGCTGCTTGTTTAGATTCTGCGTTTGCTACATGTTATATTCTACAAAAAGCGCTTCTCCCTCTTGCTATAACATTTGTATTAAGGTTTTTAGCTGTATAATATTTCCTTATCAATTTTTTTAAACCATATTTAATTTAATTATTGAAGAATTAGCGTGTAAGATAAAGTTCTCTGTTCTTCTCGCCCTCCTTCCAGTGGCTATTACATCTACAATTGCTGCTAGATATAACTGCTGGATAATTTTGTAGGTTAAATGTATGTAGTTTTAGGGGTTTGTAAAGAAGAGCCTTTTAATCATTCAACATCATAATTCCCGCCAGTTGAGGAGTCAGGTGATGCAAACTGCGCGAATATGTGTTCGTGTGCCGACACGCCTGATCCATGCTATGGACCATGAGGAACGCACTTGGTCCAGAACCAAACATATGTTCGAAATATGTCTTATGCTTACTCTGGAATGTTTCATTATCTAATGTCTGAAAGTACCAATACTCCTAATCGCGACGCTTTTATGCTGGTTCCCATTGCGTAATGTGGCCATCAACATTGTTACAACCTGATCCACTGTAGCAGCTTGATCCCTTATAAGCCGCTGGTTCCGTTAAAGTAATTGCTAATTGCGACTATTGGCCTAGTCTTTTGCCCTATTTGGATTAACGGTATAACGGATCGTTACCTATATTTTTTCCAGTTGGTTGCAGGCCCCGAGCGCCGCCAATGCTTTCGTAACAGCGTGAAATAGGTGGAGTATCTCTGGCCTCCTCTCGTTCTATAGCTCTGCGGCTCTGAAAAGATATCCACGAGGAACGGCATTGAAGTTGAAGAATTTGTCTAACACATTCTGCCGGGCTTTGCAAGTTCCGCCTCCAAAAAGTGGAATCGTCATAGTCTATCGTGGCCGTAGGAGCAAGCAGGGTGGTGACGAGCTGATGCGAATGAAGGTAATCTCATCTTAGTCTGCTCAATAATGAGTACATCTTTTGATGGGCAATTAATGGGGAGGAAAAAGAAAAAAGAAAAAGAACAATGGTTGTTAAATTGTCGGATATTTTCTGTATTACTGGGGTATGTCGTGGTTGGTGAAGCAAACTGGGAAGAAGTGACAGTAGAATGGTGAGTCCGATAGCAAGTGGGATTTTCAATACAATACAAGCAGCTAAAGCTAAATGATTTATTTAGCGATTATACAAGAAGAGAGAATCAGCAACTAAGGTACATATTGTCTTTTATGTGCGTGAGCGTTTGCCAGGTGACAGCAGAGCAGAGCGGTGAATGGCCTTCAAAAGTAATGAAAAGGTCAGCTTGAAATGCAAGTCAGCGATGCATAAATTCACTAAGCTCACATGTCACATTCAACTCACCACATGCAATCCCAGTCCTATTCTCGCTTCGATAGCTATAACCGGGAGCTGGAATAAAAAAAAGTTGTAGTATGTTGCCTTGCGTTTTCTATCGACTGCCTTGGCGGTATCACGCTCTCTACTATCATCACCACAAGAGCTCAGAACCTCCATACTTGTCAACCCATCCGCCTTTTCTCATATCTCTGATGGATTGCGTTTTGCGTCAACAGCACAATGGTACGACCGAAGCTGCCCCACCGGGGTACTTGGTTGCCGATGATATAAATGACAACGAAGGAGACACAGGCAGACTATTTGCGTGCCCTGAAATTGGTTGTGATGGATTCACCTTCGACACCATCAATGAGTGCCACATCCACTTAAAAGATTGGCATAATCCTCCGTATTCTTGCTCAGAATGCGAAGCGAATTTTGCAGCAATGCCGGCGCTCAAAAGGCATTTTAAAAATACCGGCCATTATAATTGGATCTGCCAGGAGGAAATGTGCGAAATGAAAGGCATCTTATTTGCGAATCGATCTGAGTTTGTCGCTCATGCCTTGCGCGCCGGCGGCCATGAGCGCTTATTTCCAACCGAAGGGCTCAATAGCCCTGTGTCGCCAAAAAGACTCAACTACGCTGAAGTGATACACATTCCTTGTGAAGATACTACTTCTGAGTCTTCGGAGGAAGAGGCGTATCAGTGCTCCGAGCCATCCTGCCGGAGGTACCAACAGCTTTTTCATTCTGAGAACGAATTCAGCAGACATGAAGAGTCGCACGCGCACATCAACGCTGTCAAGTATTCAGAGGATCTTCGAGAATCTGAAAGAACTGCGGAGGATATTACGGCAGAACAAGAAGCAGCGAGAGAGTTTCGGTGTACCACCCAGGGCTGTTCGTCATTTGGAGAAAAGCTGAAGACGAGCCAAAGTTTTTATCGACATATCCACACAGCGAAGCATGTGTACCCATTTCTCAGTTCAGTATCTAATCCAACATCACCGACAGCTGAAATTCGACAACATTTTCATCAGCTTAATCTTGCATGCGACGAACCTGAGTGCCCGAGGTATGAGCACCGTTTCGCAAACTACGTGAACTTGACGAAGCATAAGCAGTCAGTTCCTCATCTGAAGGCTGTCTCATATGGCCAATCGAAGAAAAATGCAGTTTATTCTGATAATATAGCTACCCATATATTGGAGGAATCACAATCTGAGGTCACAACAGCGATTCCTTCAACGCCAGTGAGATGGAGCTCCTATTCTTTTGCGCCAATTACTCCTACAACAAATACGACTAAGCGAATTGCCGAGTTGCCGGATGCTGTAACTCCTACTAGGCATTCGATTCGGAATATTTCTCCATTGACGCCACCGCCGCCATCCACATCATCATCGTCATCATCATGGAGAGAAGAGAGCTTAATGAAGAAGAACGGAGAGCTTGAAAATGAGGTCCAGCAACTGAAAAACAAAATTGAAAGGTTGAGAACAGCTTACAAGGAGCAAATAAGCTCTCTATTCCAAGCGTTGGGAGAAAAGCAAGGCCGAGAATTGTAGGGCTTTGGCGTCTCTTGCATACACGAGAATCAGTCTGGTGGAATGGGTTTGTTGAATGAGCTGTTACCATTTGAGCGAACAATTGTGCTGGCTGACAGAAAGATGATATAAGCATTGCTGACTGGTGGATTTTATACACAGCAGTTCTGAATTAGGCCAAGAATGACACTATGCAGCTGATGAATGTAGGTATGGAATTGGTGGCTGAGCATGGATTTAGTGTTTACGAACAGAGATTGATGAGTCCAATAGCATTTGGTAGCTACGTGTTTTGAGCCGGCTAGCAGATCAAATACAAGGTGTCAAGTACAATTCCCCTATTATTCAATGTCATAATTGGTGATCTGTAATTACTTCGTTTCTAATCATATTCTTGAGGTGCATGGCATTCAATGATGCGCCAGCTTCATTCTGCAGTCTATTGGATGCACGTACATCAAGACTGCTTACATGTACATGCAAGACAGTTGACATACAATTTTTCCGCTGCATACACCCGCTCAATTCACCGTTTCACACGAAATAGCATTATTCAGACAGACTCGTCGCCCCAAATAGAACGGCGAAACACCCATGATGATTGCAACTACTAGCAGCAACTTTGCACTTCTACCAACTAAAAACAGTCTATAGGAAATAAGACGTAGTAGTATTACAATGCAGCTCGTAAAAGCAGCCCAAGAGCCAGCTATGCCCTATCCGGGAACTCGATCCAACGACAACTGATGCTTTTGCGTTAGGAGTGCAGCCTCACGCTGAATTATCCCGTCTACTATAGCCCTCTTACACCATCGATTATACAGCCAGTCATCTTATCCATTCCGTGGCCTTGGCCGGTCCTGATGTCCGGCTCAGCTCCTTGGTAATACGTGATCATTTCCCTTGAATCTGCTGTGCAATATGCTAGCGGGGCCATTGAAGCAGAACAAACAATTGAGCATGAAACCCCTGTAACGCCGCTTTTTAGGTTCTCGCAGTGAATAAACAGGCAATAGTGCTGGTCCACCTCGTGTCTCCTCCCCATAGAGCAGGTAAGAAAATGCTTGTATGTACGACTTGCTTGTCGTTTCTTCCACCAATCACTACTGATTGCTTACATAACGGCTCACTTCTCAACAAAGACTAGGTATTCTGCCTCCTCCACGACGCCGTGCAAAAGCGAGGCGGATCGCCGGCACTGCGCTGAGCCAAATAGCGCTAGCCTCGTCAGGGGTTGAATCTTAAGACCTTCCCAGCTTGTATAGCTCAAACGACGGCACCAGAAGGCTAGGCTTCGTATAGGTGGAATATTCCATCAGCTCCGCTGGCTCGCTGGAGCTGGATCAAGGGCAGCTTACAAGTATGGCATACATATTGACGTACGTGATGCTGGGTCAGGGTCGTTTTTGTATATAAGACGACCCGGATCAGGATCAACAGCTGATCTTGTCCTATCTGCATCATTCTCACAGCCGGCTTCAAGACTCCAAACCGTTGATACAGCTCGCTCCAACGCCGCATCACCCTTCAAAATGCTTGTCAAGAGTGTCCTCGCCAGCCTTTCGGCCGCCACCATGGCATTGGCCGCCACTCCCCTCGAGAGCGGCAACTGGGTCGCCTTCACTCCCGGCTTCCAGCTGCAGACCTGCGCCGGCGGCAGCGCCAGCGGTAACACCTTCAGCATTCCTACGAGTCCCAACGGCAGCACCTCAGGTTCTGGCTGCTCCAATGGCCACCTGCGTGCCGAGAACCGCTACACCGACGATTACACCTCCGGTGTCCACCAGTTCGCCGGTACCTTCAAGATCAACTCCTTTGGCGGCAACCGCGTTGCCATCAAGCAGACCTTCAACGGCAGCACCGGCCCCTACTTCATCCTGGGCGTTCAGAGTGACGGCACCCTTTACAGCGTCGAGGGCGGTGCCGTTTTGGCTTCCGGCGTTGCCAAGGTTGGCTCAAGCATCACCATCAACACCGTCCACAACGCGGACATCCACAGCTTCAGAGTCTACGTCAACGGCGCGTTGGCTTTCCGTGATGACAATGCTCCCTCCGGAAGCTTCTACGACAAGATTGGTGCTTACACCACTGACAGCGGCACTGGCCCTCTGAGCATCACCTGGTCTGATGTTGGCTTCTGGACTCGCCAGTAAGCGATGCATTTATAGACCGTTGTTAGGGAGAGGGAGATACTCTTGAGAGTGAATTTTCATTGTATATCTGTTGAAAAATCTGTACATGCACTTTTTATGCAAGCGGGATAATGATTTCTGGCTTCATGTGCTTATTATATATAAACGACTTGATGATTTAGCAGTCAATTATGAATTCAAGTTCTAAACTTATAAACTTATCCCAACTACCTACATCGTCGCGCCTCCCTCTATCATTTAGGTTCCTGTATGTATTCATAACGTAATTCTCTGGTTGGCAGGGATTCTATGCAAGATGCCTGATTCCATCCAGACTCATACACGTGCTTGTGGCTCAAAACCAAACAAACTCGTACGAGATGAGGCGTTCGGCCGGCAACTCCGTACGCTATGCTGCATCTGAGCGGACGCTGCTTAAAGGAGCTAGTTACATGAATCGAGTAGCTGAAACAGGCATTGCTGGAGCGGACATGACTAGTGCTGTGCTTTTTTGGGTCGCGCTATTAATAGCTTCCGGTAAAGGGCTGCTGCTACAAGCCAGAGGAGCATGTTGTGGTGTGTAAGTTGCCCTGCGAGGATTGCCCCATTGGGGATCTGGCGATTATTCTGAGGAGGAGAAAGCCTTGGTCTCTGTACAGATTTTCTGCTGCTAACTTCCATGGAGAGTAGTAGACCCAGGTCTGGTAGATGCAGGGCTTCTAATGGGATAATACAGGTCGAAGCTGAGCAAACCCATCACGCTGCTATATGCTCGTCTTGGCTTTTGTTTGTTAACGGCTCTCATATTCATTACGTCTACATACAAGTGATCTTTAGTCTTAAAAGTAACTGTCCATCTCTGCAATGGTACTATCTTTCCAGGAGACAATCGATATTGACTTAGGGAGGGTAGTAGTTGGCAAAGCTGCAACAGTAATATATCGTCTAGATATTCACATGAGACACAATTATATATTTATCAAGTTTGAGCTAATTATTAACACGTTTTTGGTATCGTCGAAACTTACTGACAATGCTATTAAAAATCTATTCTTGAATGTGTAATCGCGCGTCCCCCAATTTGAACAGCATCTTGAGGCGCTGGGCGAGATTTTGAAAGCTTACCAGTCCAGCGTACAAAAGTGGCCAAGGAAGTAAACAGTTCCCCGCCCCGTCCTATGAGCAACGACGGAAGAATTCCATAACAAACTAACTCCAAACACAAGGTAAGGAAAAAAGGCAAGATGATTTGAAAGGTATTATAGAAGGTGTACATGTATGTAGAGAATCGGGTGATATGTCATGGAATACACTCGATAGGTATATGGAATGCGGAATGCACTTCAGATGACAGCGGTAACGGAAATATACTTCGACGTTAAAGATGCTATCCTATCTAAATCTATAGAGGTAGAGTTAATTTAGTAATTTGAATTGGCCAAGCCGAATGCACCTGGATAATCATGTATTTTGAGGTACAAGCACACATAAACTGTACCTAAGTAGTATGTTTTAATTCTGCCGGGCTCTAAAAGACGGTCCGGTGTTTAGCGCACGTGTGCAGCCTCTACCTACCAGGCCCCCTCTGTCTGGTCTGCCGGCAGAGTACAGGATACTTCAGCTAATGCTGCTAAAGCGCGTAGATCACAGGTCCGGGCTACCCCACTGCTTTCACCGCCCAGCATTCGATTCGCTGGGCATCATCACCAGAACGACGACCTTGTCCTGCCCTTGTCTCGTTCTGTGCTGGCATCGCCAAAAAATCCACCACAAATCTCCCCGCAGCTTGTGATCGGACCCTCCCCGCGCCTCAGAGGCTTCTGCCCTCATATTTTCGTCTCACCGGACAGAGATGACTCGGCCGTCGCCATGGATTTCGTGAGCAGCCCATGATCAGGGGGAGACCCCTAAAGCTGAGCTTGAGCGGATAAACGAGATCGCAGTGTCTAACCCGTCTGTGCCTCTGCAGTGGTCGCGCTTGTTAAGCCCTCTCTCCTCCGGGAGCTCCCGTCAGGAACAGGCAAAGGATCCTGCCAAGCGTCTTCATCGCTTCGAGAAGGAGTACGCCGGATTGCTGGTGAGTTAGTTCTGTGTCTGCTGCGATGCTCAGGCCAACAGCACACACACATATATATGCCTGTAACCATCCTTGGGCCAGCCATGCTAACGCGACCGTGTCCCCCCCTCCTTTAGTCTATCTGGCGCAAATCTACCAACCTGTCCCAAGACATCGACGCCGCCGAAACGGTCGAGATTAGGCTCCAAGAGCTTACCAATATCCTCAGCGACGAAAGCCGCCGGCCGCTGCCGCACCCGTGTATCCAGTATGCCTCTATCAAGCAGATATACGTGCCCATCGGGAAGATTGCGACGTCGTCCTACAACGAATGGATCATAAAAGAGGCTGTCCTCTTCTTTGCAACTCTAATTGAGAGCGAAGAAGAGGCATTTGTCGAGAACCATACCTTCTCTGCTAGTCTAACAAACTTGCTGGTGCGCATTACTGGCGTCAACAGCGCTCGTCTCGGGCTGGATACCGAGTCACGAGTAGTGGAGCTGGCGTTCAACATCACCACCAAGATACGTTTGGACCCTGAGATCTTGCCTGCTTGGTTTAAGACGCAGCAGGACGTCAACCGCCCGAGCGATAGGGCCGCAAGTGTCCGGGACAAGTTCGCTGGCCGAACTAAGAGGGCCGATTTTCCCCTCTTTTATATCCTGATGGACTACATCCACCACGAAGGCAAGGTCGGTGACTTTGCGCGTACGGGGCTTCTATACATCATCGAGGCCGCTTCGAGCTCGGAATCGCTGGAGCAATGGATCGTCGAGAGTGACCTGTCGACTCTCATGGCCACTGGACTGGGGGCTCTATACAGCCAGTTGAGTCGAAAGCTTGTTATAGATCATCTGCCGAATAATCTACCGCCCATCCTCGCCCTCTCCGACTACCAACACCCAACATCAAACTACGAAATTGTTAGCTCTTGCTCTGGAGAGTTCCAATCCCATCTGGAGACCTTTTTGTCACACCTCCTCTTTTGGCAGGATGTCTTGAACCACTGCAAATCTGTGGAGGTTAAATCGACGCTCCTTGAACATTTCCAGGTTATTTTCTTACAGCAGCTTTTGTAAGATTCCATGAGTGTTCATATGGTATTTGTGCGTATGCTAACGTCTTCCAAACCCCAGATACCCATCATTGCTTGAGTCTTCCGATATAGACGGAGGCTCATCCGTTGCAGTTTTGACCTATCTTCGTCGTATCATAGAATCTCTAGATCACCCTGACATGATCAACCTCATTCTCCACTACCTGCTGGCTTTGCCTGAAACTGTCGCTTCGAATAGCCCCCCTTCAGGGACTGCCATAAGCGCTGCTCGGCAGCGCAAATCCATGGATCTTGCTACGATGATGGCGGAGAAACCCGACACAACCGCTACTCCGCTGCTTTTCAATTTAGTCGACCTTATTCTGGCTTGTCTTCGATCGCGCAACCAGCAAACAATTTATGTCACCCTTCAGCTGGTATCAGCCATCGTGAAAAGGCACCATCGATATGCAGTCCTCACCCTCCTCCAGACCGACATGTTTCCCAGCAACAATATTAACCGAACTGTGGGCGCCCACGAGCAAGAAATTGAGTATCTAATGGCCCTAGCAGAGACTATTGGAGGCCGAGACGACTTTGATGAGACCTACGAGAGCATTTTGAAAGATACCATGGCTCGGCTTGAGAGTCACCCGTGCTCTTTGAGATTGGTTGCCCCCAGATTGTCACAGCACAACCACAAGCTACCTACAATCCCAGACAGTCTTCCCGGCGCGCCCAAAGATGTTAGAGAACACACGCTCCGCAGCGATGATCTTTTGCTCAATTCTATACTCGACTTGATGGAAAATTTCTTCATGAACCCAGTAGAGACGAATTTGTCAGTCACTGATACCATAGTTGACATGGCAATATGCGGCTACATGAGTATCGAGGGTTGGCTTGCGCGAAATCCCAAGAGCTACACCTACGTCGGGGATGAGCAGCAGCCAGAACCCGAAAAGGGGGTGGGAACTGGATCGCAGCAAGATGGAGAAGGGGAGGAAGAGACGGAGACGGAGACGGAGACGGAGAAGGGAGAAGACGCCGAGACTGAAACCGGTAACAAGTCACTGGCTGACGAACTTGGTTCGCAAGACGGTGATTCTTCGGATGGCGGTTTCTCGGCATTCACAGATGATACGGAAGCAGAGAGGTTGGAATCAATGGAAAAGTGCAGGCGCCGACCAAAATGGACTCAGCAATCTCTTCCTCGTATTCTCATTGTGTTGAAGCGTCTCTGCGACCAGGTAGAGGCTTTCAAGCAGACGATACCTCGGTTTGATGAGCTTCTTCAACAGCGACGAGAAGCTTTCCAAACGGCGAATGCGATTATGGACAACCCCCCCGCCCCAGTTCAGCCTCGCACGCCAGAACGGCCGAGTTCCACCCTTGATGAGGTTATCCGATCGGTGTCTCCGTCACGTCCAACTGGCCTTGAGGGCTTTGCTCAGCGGCTGCTGTCGGAGCTCTCAACTCCAAGCCGCTCTGTAACGCCCAGAGGACGCAAGAATAGCACTCGGACGTCCGGTGCATCGACACCTGGTTATAACGTGTCGGATTTGCTCTCTCCTAGCCCTTTCCCCAATACTTCCAAGCCGCTGCCTGACCCCACTAGAAATGCCCTCAACCGGAGCTTGTCGCCGTCAAGTGCTCAGCGCGAAGCCAGCGGGAGGCGAGAAAGCCGGCACAGCCCATCAAACATTCAGCCAGCAGAATTTACCGCCATGGATCAAAGCATCTTAGCTCGGCGGGTAGCCTTGCCGGGCGAGCAAGTCAAGCTCATGTCCTTGGACTTGGAGAGAAAGCCGATGCATGATGCACCCGAGTCTTTGTTCTCTGGAGATGAACTGGCCAGTCTAGATGGAGACGGTAGCAGCGCGGACCGGAGCGAAGTTGCCACCGAGCCGACTGTGACGACGGAGACGACAGACAATGCCGAGCCAACGAGTCCGACGAGTGATGAAAACATGGTGTCGGTATCGCACGTCATTACCAACGTACTGATATACCAAGCGTTCCTTTTGGAGCTGGCTAGCTTGATGCAAGTTCGGGCCGGGCTGTTCAACGAGGTACGCTTTGTTTAATTTGAGGCAAAGTCAGAGACGCCATCACTTGATGAAGGATTTTTTATCCCCGGGGAATGCAAGAACAAAATTACCTACGGGAAGTTATTCGGGACTGAATGCGTTCTCCATTCTTCGCGGCACCGGAGCCGGGTGGATGGAGGGCGTCGCTGTAGTACGATCAAGAAATGTTGCATATTGTATAAAGCTGCATAGTGCGAGAAGAGAAGTGCCTTTTTAGAGAATAGCATGATGAGAGTGGGCTGTGGAAAATATTATCTGTGTGAGAGAGTGCGTGCGTGCGTGCGTGCGTGCGTGCGGCTTACTTTGCTTCCTATCTGTGTCTCCAATTGCTGCTCGATCGTTCATACCCCGATCACATATTACCCCGGCCGTTTATGGATAGCAAGAAGAGGGTCGGAGATGGCAATTCACCCGACGGGTTTATTTGCAGACGAGTTTATGACATGACGTGTATGCGCCTTGTGGCATGTATGTATGTACCTATGTATGTATGTACGTGAAGAAAAGAGTAGATGCCGCAAATTGACCTGGCCTTGGAAAAGCTTGAACTAATTGGAGGGGCGTGTTTATTTGACCTTTTGCGTAGCGTGTAACCTATTAGGATGAGCTACAGGGGAGCAGTGTTTGGTGCATGGCCAGTCCCAGTGAAATCTTAACAAGATGGAGACGGCGGAGTCGTTTATGAAGCATTTTATGATGACCATAAGGACCAGGTATGTGACTAATACGCAGAATTTATGGCTTCACCCATAGAAAGACGAGCTAACGGGGTATAGACATAATAATAAATATTCCATTTAGACGCCCGAGATGCTCGTAGGGAACCTCGTAAACTGTACATGGTGGAGGATGGTGTATACAGAAGTTTAGAAAATCAGAATGAACAAGTCCGATTACTAGTCTTGATGAAAGACTTATAAACGAGCTCCGTCTATCGCTTTGCAGATTGCTATTACGTACGGCATGGCGATGATGCGACTCATATTTCAAATTCAAGACAGAGATACCATTTACAAAGAAGTCATGCGTATAAAGCGAATACATGCTGCGCGAACTAGGTATCGTGCGGCTCTATACGATATTTACCTTACTTGTCTCTAATTTAGCCAGCTATATCGACATTTTCTTGAATTCGTATATCCAGGCGGTTTATTTATACTATCTTCTAACAGACGCAACAGGCTCCATAGAGGCAGAGTGAAAAATCCATCGTTTTGGCATTTCAACATTCAGTCTCTCGGAAACTCGACGCCTCATATCGTACCGGGAGCTTGTAGCTAACTTTGACTGACCTAGCAGGTGCTGAACTGCCACAGTTTTGCGCACCGAGCAGGCGCGAGATCCATTTTACATTAAGGTGATGGCATTTTAGGGCCACAGGTTATTCAGAGCGTATTTTTCGTCGGCAAGAGGATGCCGTCTTGGTCTCTGCTGAGGGAGAGGATTTGATCTAGCCATCTTTAGATGGAGACGTTGCAGTGGCAAGCACTTTTGTTGTGGTGATGGACTTTTGTTATCGAAGGATTGTACTATTCCGCTGCTGAACAAATCGCTCATGGAGACAGCGATGGAAAAAGCTGTCGAATCCCACATCAGAACGCTCACAAGACGGTCGAAGCTCTCAGAATCAGCTACTGCGTAGGCCTCCATGTGAGATTAGCTACTGCGGGTTCTGTGAGGGAACAATGATTGTGAACGATGGGGAGACGTAGCCGTTAAGGATAGGCACCTCCTTTGCGGTATATGCCACTGTATAAGTAGATCCCTCAACGGTTGTACGAAGCATGGTTTACCTTTGAGCAAGACGAGGCTGTCACTGCTCATGCTAACACAGGTGTTCATCAGACTTCTTGTACTGATGATTTTGGTGCTACGATGACTTGGATTTACAAAGGCTTGGGAGAGAAAGAGAGAAACGAAGTCAGTCACGGAGAGAGAGAGAGCGAGGTCGCGGCTGAAATAAGATACAGGCACGACAGGCTGAAATTGAGACAAGACAAGACAAGATGAGACGAGACTGTTTTGATGTAGGACGTGTGACATGACGGATGGCAGAGACATGCAAAACGTTAGACTTAATGTCTAGTAATACCACGAGTAGAGGATAATGAGATTATACATAAAACAACCTTTTTCACCAATGGAAAAAGAGGAATACGGGAAAGTTAGGGGGGGAGAGAACGAGAGCGATATAGTATAGCCTATGCTTAAACCTATCGCCACACTTCCGCGTATGTAAAGGAGTCTTTAGTCTGTTTTTATGATCCGGATCACCAGTTCCGGCAGTTGGATATCTGGCATACTACAAGTATGCATACTCTTTCATGTCCAAGGATTAGGCTTGCCTATACTAGTAGTACTATGCAGTACTAGTAGTATATGAAGCTGCCACCTGGCTTGATCCCCTGGTGGCGTTGGTGGCGCAAGCTGCTAATTGCATGCATTCGATTTATAAAAAGAGAAAAAAACATGTAAGTTGCTCCCACGTCCAGTTAAATGGCGCCAAGTCTCTGCCGTGTCACGCCCTCAGCTCAAGTCGGCAAATTTGAAGCAGCAGAGCATATTGGGCGATACTCCGTTATACTACTACTTTCTTTTGGTGCTCTTAACAACCTCGCAATTCTTCTTCTACACTCTGGAAAATCAGTTCCCCCCCCCCCTGTACCTGAACCAAAAAAAATTAAGACGCCGTTACCGTCCGCGGGTTAAGTATCCATCTTTAGCCGGTTGGGAAAAAAAAAAAACTGGCCCCCGGCCATTACCAGCAACGGCTAGTTCGCAACAAATCAGAGACAGAATGAGAAAAAAAATAGCTGCGAGCTGCTCATTTGGACTGGAGCTATTGGGGCACGTCAGCTTATGGGTTGCCTCGGCCCCAGCCAATCACCGCGTCCGGCGGTGCCTCGTTGGTCGGATCCTCAGTGTTCTAGACGTGGCTGAAGGGCCCATTGTGGCATATTGAACCGGGGAGGGTTCCCCACGTCCGGCGCTTGACACGAGAAGGGGAAGTGGTAGGTAAAAGTGCCAAGTGCTGCTACTGCACTATGTATGTGCTTGTAGGTAAAAGAGAAGTAGAGAGAGAGAGACAGGAAGAGAGAAAAGGGCCGCATGATGGCTCTAGGCTTCAATTTAGAGTTATGTTTTAGCCAGTTCTGCGTCTGCTTCCTGGAGAGGCGGGGAGGGGGGGCAGGCCAGTTGTGTGTAGTAGTAGTAGTAGTAGTAGTAGTCGTATAAGCCAGTCACCACGTCCCTTTTCATCTCTAATTTGCCTCTTTGTGTCTTTTCCCACTGCCAAAATGCGCTGGTTGAATTCTTGCCGGCAGGCTAAGCAGGAAAGCCCGTCTTGGCGTCCGCGACAGACACAGCCTCGTGTCGACGCCGGGGAATCCTGTATAATACGAGCAGGATCCGTTAGTTTGGCGCAGCGCTAACACGATGATTCAAGACAGCTTAATCTCATTTTTATTGCTGGCCCTACCTTGTGACAAGGACGGAAGAGTGCCGTATCGCTGTTAGCTCCGTCGTTTCGCGTCTTTATTTCTCTCTCCCCCCCTGGTCTCTTGCGTGAGCGCTTTTTTTTTTTTGTTTCTCGTGATTCTTTGTTTGTGTTGTTGACACCTTTTCACTCGTTTTTTTTTTCTCTTATCTTTCTTGTTCTTATTGAAGAGTTGTTTTGTGTATCTAGAGCGGCAGCAACAAAGTAAAACGAAGTAGACCCAAGGGAAGAAAGGGAGAGAGAGACAGACAGACAGACAGAGGGAGCATCTGTCTTACAAAAGATGCCTCTCAGCGAAAAGGCAGACTCGTTTTCGCAGCTGCGCCAGATCATCGGCCATGTCTCGTCCCAGCGCCGATATCGAAACTATGCCGCTGCCGGCATCGCCCTGATCCTGCTGTCCATGGTCTGGCTGAGCGGCAACCTGAGCGGCAGCGACTCCAGCCAGAGGTGGCTCGACGAGGCTGCAAGCAAGCGTGTGTCGCTGTGGCCGACCAAGAAGATCACCGGCACAAACCACACCCATCTGGTTCCTCCAAACATCTGGCAGATTGTGCTTCCCAAGACGCAGCCGTATCCGGGAGACCCAGATCACGTCCACGTGGATCCCAGACAGCTGGAACATGCGGCCTCTTGGATTGCTACGAATCCCGGCTACCAGTAGTGAGCAAGACTCTAGCTTTGCGTGTAGTAGTAGTAGAAGGACATTTGCAGTTGTGCTGACCACGTCTCTCTCCCGAAAACAGCTCGCTGGTAGGCCACAAGGACGGCAACGAGTTCATCAAGAGCCACTTTAGCCACAGTCCCAAGATCGCCGAGATATACCACAAGCTCACCAACGTGGGCATGAAGTCCGACATGCTGCGCTACCTCCTCCTCGACGCCTTTGGCGGCGTCTACACCGACACCGACACCCTCGCCATCAGACCCATCGACGTCTGGATTCCCGAGCAGTTCCGCGACAAGGCACGGCTGGTGGTGGGCATCGAGTTCGATCGCCGCGATGGCGGTCCCTGGGCCGACATCCCCCACTGGCTGCAGTTCTGCCAGTGGACCATTGCCGCGGCCCCGGGGCACCCCGTCTTCAAGAAGATGATTGATCGCGTGATATACTCGGTGGAGGACTTGTCCATCATCCATGGCGTGCCGGTCAACGAGCTGAAGCTGGGGAGCTTCGAGGTCATGAACTCGACGGGGCCGGCGGCCTGGACGGATGTCGTGTTTGAGCAGCTGCAAGAGTACAATCCCATCTTGAACGACACGCAGGATCTCTCGTTTATGGAGGAGCCGACGCTTATTGGAGACATCTTGATTCTCCCGATTGACGGGTTCGGCATGGGACAGGCTCATTCGGCCAGTACGAATGATGGGTCCATCCCAGAAGGTGCTATGATGAAGCATTTATTCACGGGATCCTGGAGAGGGGAGTAATTTTACGAGTTTTTTTTTTTTCCTCCTCTCTCTTTTTTTTTTATGGTTTCTATTCTGAGTATATATGAGAGCGGTTTTTGTTACTTTGGCTCATTTATGAAGGACAATTTTTGGTAAGATGCACATATACCTGTACAACGCGGTCGATATTTATGATTTGTTTATGAGGCTTCTACTGGAGCATATGGCCTTTGGACGATTGGGTATTTTTCTTCATATGTACATATTAGGGACTCAATGAAGCTCTTTTTTTTTTTTTTTTTCTTCCTCCTCCTTCTTTAGAAAAAAGCCAAAAAGGAGAATTGTGCTATTTTTGTCTTTACTTGGCAAATTTGAATCAACCATCGCAGTCGTGCAGGCAGTTGTATTACACCTTGTCACTGTTACATGCATGTGTTAGCCCTATGGCTCAGCGATTGCGGGACTGAACTGGCAAAGATCAGCAAGAATGCTGCTCCTTACGGTAATAGGGCATGTTACCTTGCAAGATAGGCATACTTCCGGAGATTGGCTAAATAATGGTAGTTTAGCTTAAAATAAGCTTTTGTTCTGGGGTAAATTGCAATATTATCTGGGGCTGCATAGTTGTAAGGCGTGAATTGGCCTTTACATGTACACATCTTAGCATTGCAACTTTTTTTTTTTTTTTTTTTGCTGTATTAAAGTAAGTATGATGCAAGGTGTAGATAAATCATCATTTACAACTATTTATCATCTGCGGTGCCAGCAGCGTGCTCTTTTTTTTTTTTTTTTTTTTTTTTTTTTTTTTTTTTCGAGCTGTTTATATTAGTTGACGGGACATTTTGACCTTCAAAGTCAACAAGAGGCAACCCATCTGACAAAAAATAAAATAAAGACTGCGATGCATGTCTAGGATATGTGCCTTTTCAGACTAACTCTAGTTTCATTACTCTTTTGTGTACGAGAGTCTAGGGATTTCTGGTTCTATGGCTAAGGAACACATAAACAAACAAATAAAACTTCTCTGCTTCTAAATTCCAGCTGATTACATCTTGCATTTCATTTATACTCTTTATGCACTCGCTCCATGCATCTTACACGTAAACAAGGGACGAGAGGAATAGGGTATCTAGGTTGTTCCAGACGGGAAGATTTAGTACATTAAATGCATACAATTTTAATCCTGTCTCCCACCAACATATTTGCGGGGTCTACGACAAACATTTCGACAACATCATGTGTACTATAAATATATAAAGTGAAATTAGGATCCCCTGCCTTGTTTGGCTGCACTGATCGAGAGAAGCAGATGGGAATAGTTCCATGTGCATTTCTTTTCTTTGTAATTAGACTATTTTGGCATAACAATCGCAGTTTGGTGCGTGCTTGCATGTGGATCACCAAATTCCAGACGCCTTCAGTCAACTACCGACCGCCGGATTTTAGAACGAGTCCCAAGCTTAACAATGCACCAGATAGTCAATGTGACATCCGCGCTGAGAAGTAGATCCCACGCCTCAAGAAATAAGGCAGCAGCACAGACAGCAAACCACATAGTATCACCACAATCGTCCTGCCAAGGAGCTATTTCCAGCGAACAACTCGGTAAGTATGTCACCACCTCCTAGCTCAGGTCCAAGAAAAGCTACACAAGAACTCCATATGGCGAGACATCATAGACGTGCTTAGACGGGTGCGACCCCACTCGCCGTATGAGATCGGGCCGTATTACCGCTCCAATGGCGTTGTAGAATTTTGTGCAAGGATGTGCTGAGGAGCACCAGGCAGAATGTGGATTTCACGCTCATGCTGGAGAGTGAGATGATGCTCGACGCCATACAGATAGAAAATCACCTGGGCTATGAACAATCTCATGAGAGGCAATCAATTTCCAATTTTTGTGGAAGCTATGAAGTACACAAATCCGAGAGGCAGCGGACATAAAGTGTACTCTTCCCTGCTCCCTCACGCCTGGAATCGTATAGATATACATCGTCTAGCTGTAGATAGCTTGTGATTTTTACGTACTGTATGCCCAGCAAAGTCAACAGCGAATGCTAGCTCGTCAAAAAGAGTTCTTAATAAGTAGATACACTCCTTGTTTTAAAACACTTCATATTCGATGACGCGAGTATCACTACTAAAAGTGTCGAACATGGAAACTCTCACAAGACATGTTGCTTTGCTAGCGATCCATGTAGGATGAACCGATGAAGGTTGAAGATAAGGGGCATCTGTGATATACAAAGGTTGAAAACTGCTCTGTAAGTTACATAGTAATGATAATCATCTGTCCAAAACGGATCTTGGGAACAACGTATATCAACTTAATAATGAAACCAATTACTCGAAAAACTTTCAAGCAAAAATTCGAAAAGACTTGGCCAGCGTTCCGTAATTAGATGTACCTTTTGTGTGTATCGCAACTGGGTAGCTAAATCACAGCATACATGATTATGAAGTAGCGGATATGAGATGATTCAAGTTCCTTTCATTCATATAGGTACTGTACATTGAAATATGCATGCCTAACAGCTTGCTCTGTAAAACATCATGTCCATGGGTACTCACAGGCTGCAAAATGCCTACTTATAATTACGCGATTCCTTAACAGCAACACCACCAATAGTTTCTCACGCAGGCTCTCATCCAGCCCCGTTTGCTTCATTTTTCTCAAGCAAAGCTCCGGTATCACATTTGATCTGCAACGCAACTCAGCAATTTTCAACATCTTCCCAATCCCTAGTCAATACACTGATTTGTTTGGCCATACAAACGTGGATTTCGGACTTCTACATCTTTCCGGCGATCTAGCATCAATTCAAGGGACCAATTTCGGCGAGATTGGCTGAAAATTGACCCTATGACCTTTTTTTTCCACTTCTGAAATCACGCCTAACGGAGGGTGAGGGTATCAACCCCCCCCCCCATTGCAATTGATTGTGCGTGTATAATACCGTATGGAGTATCGTCGTAGCATCCCTACCGGAATACTTGTGTACTTTGTAAGGAAAACGGGTAAAGCATCCGGTCTCTCGGATTTGACTTCCCAAAGCTTGACCTCGGGCCATCTGCGTTCAATGGTCCCAACTATCAGGCACCAAAATATTCATATCGGCTTATTTACGGGGTCAGAGCCGCATGATACCGTGGTATTCATTCTCTTTTTATCATCTTCAGCTCTCACCGCCTGAGCATGCATGAACATTGATATCGACCGAGGTTTCATTCTGGTCATCCACCGCGATGTACATCTTTTCTCCAATTTCGGCCCAAAAGGAAGGACGAGATTCGGAGTTTGAACCGACAGAAAAAAAGCTCCAAATCAACATGTCCACAATATGATAGCCTGTTGATCCTTTGTTCTTCCACGTATTATACCCCATTTGAATTTTTCTTATTCAAAAAGAATAGCAGCCAGGGCTATATGATAACTGGTAGACTTTCTCGGCCCGACCCCATACGCCCGCAATTTTCAAGCAATGCTACCGAGAAGGGCCCGAAGGCAGCAGAGAAAGGCTATTTTCATCGTTTTGCTGACGCATCAGGGGAAGTAATATTGGGTAATTGTTATTCAAAGACATGTCAAGATCGATCCATTCAACACGCGGATGCTGAAAGCTGAAAGTTGAAGCGCAAATGTGGAGCACTACCCAGGTCTTAGCAGCACAAGGCTGATGCCGTATTAAGCCCGCGGCAGCACATAGCAATCACCGGCCAAGGGATGTGGATTGCATCGAAATCTGACATGTATACGACCTTTTGCTATTGATCAAACGTATGCTGCTCGGCGAGATTGTTTGTTGTGGGGAGAATTGGGAGATTATGCCATTTTCTTCATTCTGGCGAGGCTGACGAGGCGAGCATTAAAAACGACCGAGAATTCAGACCCATCCACGGTCTCTAGTGTAACACGTTCACATTGCAAGGTCGTATAGTACTAGTAGTAGTTGGTTGAGGGCCAAGAGATGACACAGATCTGTCCAAAATCGGGCTTGCCAAGCTCTAGGCAATGCACAGCTGTTAGCTAAAGAGCGGGCGGGGTTTATACGAAACTGGTAAATCAGAGTAGCAGTCTAAAAAGGTAAGTCAAGGGAGGTGAACCTGAGGAACGCAAAGTCTCGGATGAGACAATAAAGCCTTTGCAGATATTGTTGTACCACGTGCTGTGGTGATAATTTCTCCTCTTTGACCTGCGCGTGTATTACAAGATACGCGTACGTGGACCCATCATCGAGTTTACTTGTAAGTCGAGGTGCATGTAGAATATTAGCTGTACTTCGTACCGCAAGAACGGTATGCAGCTCAGGGAATCCACCAGGACCACATGGCAGCCAAGAGTGGATTTTCTCTGGGGCCTTGATCCCTTTGCCCTTTGCCTACTTTTAGTCGGGGCAGGGCAGGGCCGATTGTGGTGTAAATCCTTCGCCGGCCAGCCGCCTTGGCCCTTGGAGCCTGTGGCGTTTTCCACCGAGAAAAGGGCCCTTCTTTACGTAGACATGACCAAAGCACCCAACGAGCGAGGCCGGTCAGCGTTTCAGGCCCCCAATGCCGAAGATCAGACGCTTTTCGCATCGTCTGGCGGTCACTCTGGCGGTATGAATGGTCCTAGCCCGGATGCCAGCGCCAGCTACGGGCATCGCTTGCGCTTCTCGATCCGGCCAGCTAAAGCAGGGCCCCATTCCGTCATGCCGTAGCTTGCCGCTTGCAAGCATGTCCCAAACGGGAGATGGATCGGAGCTGGTGGCTTATTGTGGCGTTCGTTTTTCCTCCGAGCTAGTTCCGCGCGAAGCCCGCGGCTGTGAGCAACAGCCCCCTCGAGACAGCGAACAGCAGCAACAGCATGTGAAACTGAGCCTGGAACTGACGATCCTGGAGGATCTATCCATTCTCGAGATCTTTGAGGTAACGGCGGGCGGGGAAGCGAGATAACCATGCTGCAAGATCCATTACTGTGAAGGTCAAACAAAAGCAGATACTGTGTACACCGTAGATAGAGATTCATTGTGATGAATCTGTTGGTCCTGCTTCTTAGCGTACTGTAGGCATCCCTGGACGAAACCCTCGTTCTTTGGCTTCATGATGAGCGGGGATGGCGTGAAAACAGAAAAAAGAAAAAAAAGAACGGTCACAAGATGGTCATCCATTCGCCGTTCCCAATCACGAGCTGGTATGGCCACGCGGTTTTAAGGCTCGGATGCAAGCTTAAAGGCGCGATACAACGTTGTACAAGCATTTTGCAGCCTTAAGCCATATTAAAGTCAACCGGCTTCACAAAGAAGAGTGGGCTAAACGCATAGACTGTACTCCGTTTACACCGTACCATTAATTTTTGGTATCATCCAGGATCTCTTTCTCGGTTTCCGTGTTTATGATGATTATTAGTGGCCGCTTAATGTCCCCAGATGCCCCTCTTCAACCATCCCTTTTGATAGCGGTTAAGCTATGTCAGCCACCTACGGAAAGACAGACGGAAGAGGCATCGGAAAACCACACTTCACCATGCAGAGCAAGGGAAGAAGAAAAAAGGCGGCGGTGGGGAAGCGCCATGGATTAGGTCACCCGCCTTCCAGTATAAATCCCCCGAGACTAAGATGCGGTTGGCTGCCCTCTCGTGTCCGCGCGAAGTTTGGAGCTAAAAAAGCGGCTGGCGTTTGATGATCATTCTAGGAAGCGTAACCAGGATTGAATCTCGGGAGGTGCTGGACCTTAAGCCGACGGGCATTTCGCGCCACATGCAAGAAGTTAGGCATACCGTGCATGAACAAAGCTGGTCAGTCCAGTGCCAGCTAGCCCCTGGCCTTGCTTTGCAGCACCAGGATTAAAGCCTGCGGAGGTATAACTCTATACAGAAGCAATATAGCTGTTGCTGATCCTATTGGCTACTCGGAAACATGTTGTTTTCCGGGGTGTGCTTAGGCGAGGCCAGGTGAGGCGCGAAGGAGTCATTATCGTCTCGGCCGGTGACTGACGTTTTGACCAAAAGCCGTTGGAAGGGCTGGTGTTGGTGACGGCATTGTCACGTTCGAGCTATGGGAGGCCGGTTGAGAAGCAGCTGTTTGCCTGCATTTGTCTACTGGCGAATTGGCGTTCGAGAAGAGAGATATGGGGCGTCGCATCTCTTGGCTGCCAGGCACATTCCTCGTGGGAGGAGTAAATAATTTAGAGAAATCTGGAGAGCTGCGGTACCGTGTTGGCCAGACTGTATACCATGCCATGTGCAGCGTGTCCATATATCAACTTGATGGCTCTTCTTACATGCTGCAGCGTCCAATCTTGGGTTGCATCGGACCATCGCAGTGGAGAAGGATAGCTGAGTTGGAGGTCAGAGAGGCGCAGGGGGATTGAATCTGTTGCCTGTTCTCCTCGTGTCAGGCACGATTCAGTAGCAGTATGTACATAGCTGTGCGAAGTACCTGTAGTCCAATCCATGAGTACTCGTATACTGTACCAGGGCTGTGGATTGAAGCTAACAAGAGTGGTCAAACAAGCAGCACGAGTGGAGAGCGAGGTGCGTGAAGCTGGTCGAATCAGCCAACGTGGAGATGCGTTGCTGGTGGTGTGACAGCGAAGACCGACGTGCTATTGAAGGAAGTGAGAGTTATAATACTGGCAGGATGAGAAGTGGGACGCTGCTCAAGCCGGGGTCCATGAGGAGAGAGATCGAGGAGAGATACTCGTACGAGTGGATGTGATGTTGGGTGGTGGCCGTTGGGTGCAGCAGTCATGTGCAGGGCTGTGCGAGTATGCGGCGAGCGACACTGTGGCGAATGGCCCGTATTTTCGTATTTCCAAAAGCCGATCACTGCCGCTCTGAGATGGCCAGCAGCAACGAAGTTCGCCAGGCCTGATGCGGGCGGTGGCACAGGATAATTTGTCTTCAACTCCGAAAGCTGGCCGTTGTTGGCGGGAGGATCATTGCTCGGGGTTTTGGCGATGCCCAGCGTCGATGGCTGGCCGCGTCTCCCTTCTCTTCTCTGCACCGCGCTTTTTTCTCTTGCAGCTGTCAGACTTACGAAAACATCTGCCGCGGCTGCATTGCCGTGCCAAAGCCGGAGAGATAAGTTTTGATTAAAGCCTGCGACGTCATTTTGGGCTGCGCGCCAAAGGCCGGGGGAGTGGAGGCGGAGAGCCCACAGCGCGCCTCTACAGTGGGCGCCGACGCCTAAAAGGCCCCCCCTGCGAGAGCAGCAATTTACGCAGCGAGGGCGGGTTTCGGGAGCTAACTGACAGCGGGCAAGGCTCGATTGGAGGGGGGCGTGAGTTTCTTTCTTTTCTCCATCTTTGAGCTCTTTTTTTTTTTTTTTTTTTTTTTTTTTTTTGAAGGCATCATCAATGCGTTTATACAATCAAGTAGGCAGTTTCTATGCACTTACTGGCTAGATGCTGTAGTATTATAGACCAGAGCATAAATATTTAGGTAAGATAGATAGAGTAGCAGTGAGCATGTCTGCCCTGGGCGACACTGGCGAGTGCAACGGGGAACAAAATAAGAAAAGAGCAAAACAACACGGACACAGCAATAACATGATACTGTATACAATAGGTACTGCAAGCTCACGAGCACCACACCACCTTGTCCATCGTTCATCGTACACGGAGACGCTGACCTTTTGCAGCATCGGCAATTTGCTGCCGACAATCGCAGCGGCCAAGACGCCGCAAACCCAAAGAATCCTTTCCCCTCTCGCTCTCAGCAGCTTCTAGTGGCCATCTAGACGTGTTGCCTCTTTACTTACTCTGACTTCAATCGATTGGGTTTCACACCCCCCCTTCTTCCGCGGACGGCCAAACTCTCGGCGACATGCAACCTCCAGTCTCCATCCTCTTCGCGCTCCAGCAGACGAAAAGAGCAAGAAAACGCTTGTTGTGGCGATCCTCTCGCATGGGAGAGGCGAGGGGGGGCCCCCTGGACCTCTAGCCTCGTGCCTTGGAACAAGCATGAGCCGGGGTAGTTGGAACCTTTTTATTTTTTTTTTTTTATTTTACTTTTTATTTTCTTATTGGTACTGTACTTGCACTCACTCCGTGTAATTACTACTAGGTATGTATTTCTCACCAGATCACAGATACCTAGATTTACGTGTAAGCAGAAAAGGATAAAATCATGTGCCATGGTGATACGCGTGAGTCTTACAAGGCAAACCCAGTTATATGCACGGCACGGCCGAGTCACCACGCGAGCGGCGGGTGGTGCTACCGAGCTGCTGGAGATGGCATTTCTTTTTGTCGTGCGCTGTGGACGAGTATGACGAGACTGGGATGAGGGAGTGGCATTGTTAGTGGCATTATTGTTTTAGAAGAGCTGGCGACTTTTTTGCTGCTTCTTTGCTCGGGGAACTCAAACAAGTTGACGTTGTACGTAACCCAATCAGCTGTTACAGGTCGAGAGGTACAAGTACTTGCATTGCATACGGGACCCCTGGCTTTTGCATTGTAATTGGATTAGGCTCTGCGTGTGCAACCAAGGTAGGCAGTGAAGCACGGTATACGGTATGGGAGCTATTGCACTTTGGCGACAGTCCCTCGTTGCTCTCTTACTTCTCATTTCCTCCCCATCGTGGTTTTTGGCATTGCTCACTTCGCGCCTCTCCATGCCCACAGATCACCCACAACAAACGCATTTCACTTCTTCCCCGGGGGATCGGGCCTGGGGATTTTGAGGAGAAAGAGTTGGAGGAGGGGTGTGGGGATATACAACTTTGCTGGGGGGCCGTTATTGGGGGCATGAGGTTGTTCGTGCTGGGGTAGCTTTTAGGTGCGTTTGGTGGCTTTTATGGGGGTCAGAGTCAGGGGGGGAAACGGCCGTTCTTGGTAACGAGTACTTTTCAAATGCCGGATGACATGCCTCGGCGCTGGTGTATTCGGTACTTGCGCACAAGGCTCGCGCAAGCTCCCTTCGTCTCCTCATCGCCTCCCGAATGCGACTTACAGCACGCGCTGCTGCTGCTGTTACCACCACTGAGCAATGCTACATGTACTGTATGCTGCTTGAATGCTTGAATGTGTATCCTCGTCCTCGTGTTGCATTGGTTCCAGCCCCCCGGAAGCGTCAGTACCCAATACATGCTGGCTACGAGCGCTGCCGGCCGGATTCGCCCAGGGAAAGAGTCCGCGATGAGACATCCCAATGTCCTCGATACCCACGCACATCACGCCGCAAAACCCTCGAGAGGCATCCACTTGCACGTCCCATCAATCAATCCACACCCCTCGTTCGTGGCCTGCTCGTTGACTGATGGATTGGCCAGCCAATGCCAGGAAGCCTTGCCCCAGGAGAGCCGCCAGCCGAGGAGGGATCGGCCATCGCATTCAACGCCTCTCGTCTCCTTCTGGTGGGAAGCCGCCGCGGACTTTGTGCCCGTAAGATCCAACTGGCAGCTGCTCGCACAATTCCGGCGTAACGATGGGCTCGCGCTCAGAGCAGTGCAGTGTGCCCATCTGGATATATATAGGCAGGCCCTTCCACCTGCCCCCATCCTCTCTTTTACTTCTTGGCTCTTTTCTTGTCACCGCGTTTCATGGTCAAGACCCCGACTCACAAGTAAACTCAGGGTGGACTGCTTGAGCCATGGCTATCGGCAACATCTACGTGATTGCCGGCGTGTCCGTCGTCGGCGGCGCGCTCTTCGGCTTTGATATCTCGTCTGTCTCAGCCCAGCTGGCTGAACAGTCGTATCTATGCTACTTCAACCAAGATGAGAACCCCCCCACCGACGCCAACGGTACCTGTGGTGGTCCCCGTTCTCTGGTCCAGGGAGGTATCACCGCCTCCATGGCGGCTGGTTCCTGGCTAGGAGCTCTGATCTCCGGTCCACTGTCTGATCGATTGGGACGAAAGCACTCCATCATGGTCGGCTGTATCATCTGGTGAGTCAAGACTGCAAACCAGCCAATGCAATGCCTTAGACGTCGCTCCAATTGCCTGTATACTAACGACACATGCTCCAGGGTCATTGGTTCTACTCTCTCTTGTGCCTCCCAGAACATCGGTATGCTCATTGTCGCCCGTATCATCAACGGTCTCTCCGTCGGTATCGAGTCTGCTCAGGTCCCCGTCTACATTGCCGAAATCTCTCCTCCCTCCAAGCGTGGTCGCTTCATCGGTATGCAGCAGTGGGCCATTACCTGGGGTATCCTCATCATGTACTACATCTCCTACGGCTGCTCCTTCATTGGCAAGCAGAACCCTGTCGAGTACAACACTGCCTCCTGGCGTATCCCATGGGGCCTCCAGATGGTCCCCGCCTTCTTCCTCTTCTTCATGATGATGCTTCTTCCCGAATCCCCTCGTTGGCTCGCCCGTAAGGACCGCTGGGAGGACTGCCGTGCCGTGCTTACTCTCGTTCACGGCAAGGGAGATCCTAACCACCCCTTTGTTGCCTACGAGCTGCAGGACATCAAGGACATGTGCGAGTTTGAGCGCCAGCATGCCGATGTTACCTACCTGGATCTGTTCAAGCCCAATATGATCAACCGTACTTTTATTGGCCTTTTTACCCAGATTTGGTCTCAGCTCACTGGCATGAACGTTATGAGTAAGTGCTATTTTCTCATTCACAGCATGGAATCAAGCTAATACCCTTCTCAGTGTACTACATTGCCAACATCTTCTCCATGGCCGGTTACACCGGTAACGCTGGTCTGCTCGCCTCATCCATTCAGTACATCATCAACGTCCTCATGACCGTCCCAGCTCTGCTCTGGGTCGACAAATGGGGTCGCCGCCCTACGCTGCTCATCGGTTCCGTCCTTATGGCCCTCTGGATGTACGCCAACGCCGGTATTCTCGCCACTCACGGTGTAGTCGTCCCCGGCGGTATCGACCACGTCGCCGCTCAGTCCATGAAGGTAACTGGCGCCCCCGCAAAGGGTCTCATCGCCTGTACGTATCTGTTTGTGGCTTCGTTTGCTCCTACCTGGGGTCCCGTCTCTTGGACCTACCCCCCAGAGCTGTTCCCTCTCCGTCTTCGAGGCAAGGGTGTCGCCATGGCCACCTCTGGAAACTGGGCTTTCAACACCGCTCTGGGTCTCTTCACCCCAGTGGCTTTTGCCAACATCAAGTGGAAGACCTACCTCATCTTCGGTATCTTCAACACCGTCGCTTTCTTCCACGTCTTGTTTGTTTTCCCCGAGACTGCTGGAAAGACGCTAGAAGAGACCGAGGCCATGTTTGAGGACCCCAATGGCATCAAGTACATGGGAACCCCTGCCTGGAAGACCAAGGTCGCCACCAGCCTTACTATCCGTGCCGAGCAGGGCGATCTTGAGGCCAAGATTGGCCACGACACTGAGAAGCCTCCGATCCACACTCACGAGGAGGAGAAGACTCCCCCTCCCGAGTAAAAAAAGGGTTTATTAGTTGAGATATCTTGAGCGATATTCATGATAATGTGGTTGAGAAGCGATGGAAGGAGTAGGCAGGTGGCCTCTTTGTTGATACCCTTGGATGGAGCTTAGTTTACATGGCCCCGTGCTGTGCAACTGAAGCTTATGATGCAAATGTTTAATAGTCGTACTATACCAATATAATCACATGTTGCATTCAATTTATAATAATAAGCCTTTGCTAGTTTTGATTCATTCTTAGATTTGTACAAGCCGCTCAAACCCAACAGCATTCTAAATCTCTCTAATGGCCTTATACCAAATCTGAATAGCAACTCTATTAGCTTAATTTGAAAGACATAAAATTTTATTGCATATAGTTTCAAGATCATACCTGTTTTTCTACCAACAAAAGACGAGTACAAAACTAGGAGAACCCAAATTCCGCTATATTACTGGGGTTATAGGTCACCCAGCCACAGGGCCCATTTATTTAGAAACTTTTACTCTAGCTTGGAGGCCTATTAACACGCCAATCCCTTTACATATGCTGCTTTCTAAATCCAAGTTTATAGTAGCTATGTGCTGATAGATTTCAGTAAGCCTAGTCACTGGAGGTAGGCTGATTTCATGTAGATACACGTATGCATAAATAATGCAGAAGGCTCCTCATAATGGCCCCTTGTGCCTCTCCACCATGATTAGTACCTAGTACTAGTCTGCCTTACAAAATCTTGAGGCTATATGTACTAAAGCGTGCAGCCTACTTTGACTATCTTTACTTTGGTTTAATGCAACTATCGCAGCTCAGAGTAATGGCATGTTCAAGTAATGTCGGATCTCCAGAGACAAACAAAAGCAACGAGGAGATTTTGCTTCTTGATCAGCCTTGCGAATACTGCATGCTGCTCCACCTCGACGAGGTAGAGCATGGCGAAGCTGTCCGATTTAAATACAATGGAGAGAGATATATTTTCTTTGGCAACGTTGATCTATCCATAGCAACATCGTATCATAACAATCTGATAACTTGGACGCCGCAAGGGGAAGAATTACTGAATCTTCGCATAGACCTAGGGTATAAGAGGGAGGATGTACTGCCAAATCTTCCAGGTCTTGCGGCTACTGCCTCCCAAGGATGCTCCTTTTGCGGTATTTTGAGGGGGGATATCATCTCCATTTTGCCCAAGATTGGGACTACATTTTCAGAAATTGTGGGTGGTTTCGATGATTCTGGCCAGATGAAACTCATTATTACTGAAGTCTCCTACAAGTTAGGGGAGTATTATGATGCAGAAGTGTGTGAACATCAAATGACGACGCTTGATTCACTTTATGTCTATTTCACCATTGAGGTGGGAGGAGAGTCGGCGGGTAATTACTCGCTTCATTATGATATTTACGCCGAAGCCTCTGGTATTTATTATCTCTCCCCTGATGTTGTAAAATGCATCAATACTAGCATTTATACATAGACGTGTCGTTAATGAAGCATTAGATCCTTGCGCCACCTGGTTCAATATTCAGAGGAGGCCATTTTCCAATCGACTGTTATCGGAGCTAGCGGTGAATCGCCTGCACGAGCTAATCGCTCAATCATCATCACATGAGATGTCTGCTTCGGAGGACGACGCACATTTGCCTACGCGTCTGTTAGATGTAGGATCAACCACGGAGCCATGTCTCCGCTTGGTGTCTTTGAAGAACCATCCACGGCTTCAACCGGCAGCGGCAAACGCCTTTGCAAACAGATACGCAGCTGTGAGTTACTGCTGGGGCACCAAAGAAGAAGCCGAAAAGCAACTGAAAACTACCGTGAATACTCTGCAGCAGCGTCTCGCGGAAATTGACATCAAAAGTATGCCACACACTGTTGCAGATGCTGTTCGGCTGTGCCGCGCGATTGGCCTGCGCTATCTATGGATTGACGCTTTGTGCATCATACAAGACGATGATAACGACTGGACGAGAGAATCCTTTGAAATGTCCAATATATACGCCAACAGTTTTATTACACTCTGCGTTGTTACAGGGGCTTCGTGCTCGGCTGGTTTCCTGGATAAACGCCACAATCCAAAGACGCTGCAAATTAATTTCACCTCTCAGATAGACCCAGCAGTCAAAGGGAAGCTATTCCTCCGAATGTACAAGCATCCTACACTCAATCTTACGACAGAATACACAAAGATGTCTGTCTCCGAAGGGCTCATGAAGAATAACAAGCTCGAAGTTGACGAGTGGGCTCTTGAAAAAGCCCCATGGTTCCAACGCGGATGGACGTTTCAGGAAAGTCATTTTTCAAAACGTAAACTTCTCATCGGAAATGACATGGCGTACATGTGGCATGAAGATGGCATGGTGTCGATGGACGGAACTCGGCACGATAGGTCACAGCTTACTTTGGAAGCTCATACGAGCATGCGGGACGCTATAGACCAGTGGTATACCATGGTTAGATTCTACGTCCGGAGAAAGCTTTCTTACGAGCGAGACAGATTACCGGCCTTGTCTGGCCTCGCTAGGGCTTTAGGAACTTTGTTTCCCGATCTAGAGTACCTGGCGGGATTATGGAAAGCCGATCTTCATAGGGGACTGTTCTGGATATCGGGGATTACGCAAAGCTACCAAGAATACGTCAAGCCGCTCAAGTATGGATACGTCGCACCTTCATGGAGCTGGGCACGCCGCCCAGGTCCCATCTACTGGTTCTTGGGCGTCCAGTTTTCCGTCGGCGTCCAGTACACGCCGGAGTTCGAGCTACGAGCCGCCAATGTCGTCACGGACAAACTGAACCCTTACGGTCGTGTATTCAGCGCATGCCTAGAAATGAGTGCAAAAATATACAGAATGGTGCCGCTGGGAGGTGAGGGAGAGGATAGCAGCAGCAGGAGGAGGCTATGTGTAAAAGAAGCTCCCGAAGATGAGAAGCTGCATTTGCACACTTACCCGTTTCACTACGTCCTGCGCTCGAAACAGGGCGACTACGTGGCTAATTTGAACTTTGATTGGGATATTAAAGGCTTTCGTCATGATGGTTATGGGTATCCGGATGCTCCTTTGGACGAGATGCGAATGCTCCTGATTTCGAGTTCTGATCTCAGCGATGGAGATGTACATCGAGAGTTGGATAAGGACATTGCCGACCAGAGGATGATGGTTGGTCTCCTAGTTATGCCGACTCGGAATGCGGATGAGTTTGTTAGAGTTGGCTTGTGGTATTCTGTGGCGAAAGGGCTCGGCGGTAGCAAGCTGTGGGAAGATATTCAGCCGCAAGTAATCAGACTTGTTTAATTTCCTCAATGGCGTGAAACCAATAGGAACAAACGAAGAATAATTGACGAATTAAAGTCAGATATCAGTGTTAATGAACGCAGGATTGAAGTGCATCTGCGCAATTGTCATTTGTATATGCTATGCTCAATCTAATATGTAAAAGGTCACACTATATCTGTATATTCTATCTTGTTCATGAACGCCTGCCATGCCATGCCATGCCATATAAACATCATGCCATCAAAATGAAAAGAAAATCATCCATCGCCAGTATAAACATGGGTCTTACTCAATCAACTCATCAATCCAACATTACCATCTCATTTCTCTACTTATCGCCCGCCAACAGCAGAGCCATCATCCCATCCCACCCAACGACGAATAATGTCATCAACAATCTTGACTCCATCTCTCGTGGCATCCACCTCAAACCACTCCTTGTGTTCATGTCCACAGGTCTTACAGGCGCCGAGATCAGCACGGAGTCCCATGCCGCCAAGCTCCAGGTGAATGAGGCGTTCCACCTTCTTGACATGCGGTGTGGGATGGACGGCCGCAGCCGCAGCAGCTGGGGATGGGGCTCTTCCCCCAGCACCCCGTCCATGAGAGTTGGACGACGCAGCATCGAAAGACGGAGGGGTGGATGAGGACATGTAAGGGTAGAAACGCAGCAGCTGGATGGAGTGGCCGCATTGGCGGGACCATTGGTTCATGCGGCGCTGGACATTGGCAGCTCGGCCGATTTTGAGAAGCATAGTCTTTGGCTTCTGGCCGTTGGTATTGGCGAATGTGGACACAACGTCGCTGGGTCTTCTGCTGCGGGTGCCGCCGCCTCGGGGGGGAGGAGCGAGGAGGTCCCTTGCGGCGTCGACGGGGGCCGGCTCAGCAGCCGATTCAGGGGTGAGCCAGAACATGTAGATGTAGCCGGGTTCGTCGGCATCGGAGGGCGGCTTCGCTACCTCCTTCATGAGCACCGACGACGTGTGGGCATCGAGGGAGTCTGGGATGAGAGACTTGAGGTGGCCCGCCGTGGGGGCGGAGGAGCTGGAGGGACGGGAGTGATGAGAGGTCTGGGGCCGTGATGGACGCGCCGAGGGGGTCGACGGCCGAGCAGCAGCAGCCTGCGGTTGCACGGGGTGAGGCTGCGGCCTGGGCTGGTGAGGCCTCGGGGCCTCGTCAAAGTCTTCCTCCGGGATGCTGAAGCAGAAGCAAAAGGTCGTCGTCTTTGGCTTGGGCCGGTACTTTTCCGACGAGAACCGGCCGCTGGGTCGCTTATTGTCGTTGATATCCACGAGCCCCAGGCGATCCGCCAGCGTATCCAGACTCGTGCGGCCTTCCTCGCGGATGACGCCGCCAGAGGGCCGTCCCGCGCCGGGGCTCGACTTGCCCGAGCGGCCGGCCTGGTCCTTGTGCTGCCAGCAGTAGGAGTCCTCGCCGTCGTCGTCAGGGGTGGGCGGCGACAGCTTCTTGCGCGACGGCGGCGGATTACCTGTAGGGCTGACGGGGCGGCGACAGGGCCGGCCGTTGGAGGTGATGCCGCGACATGTTGCTTCGGGGTTGAGCGAGTCGTTGCGCGCGAGGAGCGACTCGGGGGTGGTGCCGGTGAAGGAGGGCATCGCGGGGAGAGGGAGAGATGAGGCGAGCCGGGCAGAGGGTGAATGTTGTGTTTGTTTGTTTTCTTTTGCGTTGTTGTTGATGTTTCTTCGAATTGTACGGTATCGAGATGAGCCGAGAGTCGCTGCCTCTTCCCTCCGTCTTTTAAATGTCAATTGCTTGCCGCTAAGTGCTGCACGGCCAATGCCACGTCCGACGTCAAGGTTTTTTTCTTGCCTCGTCCTCTTTGTTATCCAAAGGGCATCAACGCATTTAAAGCTGCCCAGGGCCAGGGGGTCCCGTGGTTCTCACTCATTTGACTGATTCACCTCAGCGTCCCATTTAGTGTCTCGTTAGCGATCAGACCCCTACGAACACGCCGGCAAGCGCCGAGCCCATCCTTCACCTGGCGGCAACTGGTTGGTGGCACGGGGGGCTGACGGCCTGGCCAGCGCAGCGTGAGCCAGGGCATCGTGGTCGCGTGTTGGGTGGCGGCTTGGTGGGGATTGCTCTTTGCTGTAGAAAACGGGGCGGTGGGCTGGAATGACGACGGCCTGCAGGGGTTTTGGGCTGCAGAAACGCGCAGAGGGACGAGGTTGGCGATGGTTTGCGAGACATCAGCGGCTGTTAGGCTGCCAGGTATTCCATCGCAGAGCACATGCAGCGTCCCCTTCGTATAGAGAGTTTCTGACGCACATGCGGTGTGGGTATGTTCAATAGCAGTGATGGTGGTTACATGCAATGGAGGGGGCTGGGATCCATTCGTTGGGCTGAGCAGCAGCTGCACCGCCGGCCTCAGCACCGCCACAGCGGCCTCCCCAATCAAGGATGAGCGTCATGTTGCGTCTCATGAACGTGTAATCTGCAAAAGCACAAGGCTGAGAGGCGATTTGCGTGTAATTCAACCTCTTTCGTGAATCATTCCAGTGTGAGAGTCAAGTCAGTGCTCACAACTACCTTATGTGTGGATAATTTCAGCTTCCGAGCTGCACTAAACCGTCTTAGTCCTGCAGAGAACCAATAGCGCCAACCCAAACATGAAGCTACACCTGTGTAATGTGCAATATCCTCTCTTCTCCCCTTTCTTTATTTCATCTCCCTTTGTGTCTAATCTTAGATGGATCTCTAATAGATGGATCTCTAATAGAAGACTCCTCTTCTCCGTCTTTTTTTTTTTTTTATCTAGTTGAGACTAGTATTAGACATTGTACCATCCTTGGCCAGCTCCTCCGCAACCAACTTGACCCTATCCACCATGATTATGTCCACGCCGGCATCCGCTTGTTTCTATTCACCACTGTCATCATCAAAATCCCCAAAATATGGAAGAGGGACAGAGAAAAACTTACTCGTGCAAGCATAGGTTCGTTATTCAGCAGCCCATAAGAAGCACACACCAGCCCGGCATTCTTTACAAATTGCACAAGCCTAGGACAATATAACAGCGCCTCACATGCAAAGACGACTCCAGCCAGATTCCAGAGCCGAGCAAACTGCACGCCCACTTGCAGGCTTGCTACCCTGAGTTCTTTATCTGCCATGGGCACTTTGCCGGCATTGGTGATGAACATGACCGGATATGTCTTTTGCTTCACGGAGAGCAGAATGCAAACTTCGGGCGTGAACGACGACAGTATTATTGGGCGGTTGCCCGCTAGTCTCTGGATCTTTTCGAGAGCAACGTCGACAAATGTGTT
Source organism: Trichoderma asperelloides (assembly GCA_021066465.1). Lineage (NCBI taxonomy): Eukaryota > Fungi > Ascomycota > Sordariomycetes > Hypocreales > Hypocreaceae > Trichoderma > Trichoderma asperelloides. The sequence continues at coordinate 419,379 of JAJKFY010000354.1, read as the reverse complement.
GATATCGATGGTAACTGGAGCTACTCCAGCGTCTACCGCTTCATGGAGTCGCGGATACTCTGCACATTGTGATCAGTTCATGCCGCTGTTGATTCCAGTGAGAGACAAAGACAGACGTACTCATTTCAATATTGAAACCAATATCCTCTGGCAAATTCATAAGCAGCTCATCCAACGTAGCCAATGAGCCCTGTATAAAGTCCCCCCTGGTATTAGGCTTGAAGCCCTTGCTCTGGAAGTCTACAGTGTAGCGCAATCTATCGCGCAGCTGTGCAGTTCTTAGGCGAGACTCTTCACCTGTTGACCAGGCGCGTCGCCTTTGCGGGGAACCATGTAACACGCCACTTCTTGTGTCTATAGCGGCCGGAGTTATGCTTTGTGGTTCTTGTAAATCACTTGCGTGTTTATACTGAGAGAGCGTAACGTCATGGATGGCAACATCGGTTCCAGATTCGCTCAGTGAGAAATCGTGAAATATTACGGCCTCGAGATCGCGAGTAATTTGCAAGTCTATGAATCTGTTAGAGTTGCCACATTGTGTGAGAAGAAAGATGCAATACCAAACTAAAGAATATTAGTAAGAATGAAATGAAGACCGGTAGACACAAGACTAGCTTACTTCAACAAACGATGCTCCCAACTTGAAGGCAGATAGAAAGGACTATAACGCTCGACGTTAGTGCTCAATTATATTCAAAAGATATGTTATTTCGCACCATGGCTGTATTCTCTCCTAGCTGCAAATACGACCGGTTATCAGTATTCTGTCCCAAGCCTGTAATATCATCAGCTTCATGCCAAGGTAAAGAGGTCGTCTAAAAGATGAGGTTAACATACCTCTATGGCCAACGATCCGCATCGGATCCCCCAATCGTCTCTGATAATTTGTTGTGTCTGGCTGCTGGAGGCCTGCAAAAGGCGTAGCAACAACATAGCTAAGCAACACAGTCCCCGTCAAGTCCATGGTCTCTTTATCCATCATGAATATGGTGACCTCACGAACCATGCTTTCGCGTTTCTTTCCAAAGAACACTTTTCCATGATCTAGTGTTGTATTTCCGCGGCTCAAGAGTACCATCGAGTCCATGGACTCACGACGAAATAGTCGGACAGATATTTGAAGGGGCGCTTCATTTTTGGCCTGGAAGATAAAGGGCTGGTTGATTTGGTCTTCCAGTATTGGCAACCGCACTAACTTTGCATCGGCCTCTGTTCCTGGAGCAGAGATCTCGAGTACTAGAGACGACGTCGATTTGGGGCCACTGCTCCTCTCAGGAATATAATGAGAGAGCTCAAATGCAGCACGATCATGTCCTCCCTGAGTGCTTCCGAGGTTGACGACGACTAATCTTTCGCTGCTTTCACTGAAAGAAGTCTGCCTAGGGTTCTTATAAGCCAGCCTATGAGAGCTTGCAGGCCCTCCGTTTGTAGTTTCTGATGTAGTCGACGTAAGAAGCGTTGCAATACCAAGATGTCCTCTGAATACCGCATGTTCTCGGGCGGTCCACCCCAAAGCATCGCAGCTCTCAGGCTCGACCCCAGCCTCCAAGAGACAGCTTACAACGTCTCTGTGTCCGTTTGCACATGCAACCATGAGCGGGGTCCACCCTGTAGCTGTTGCAATATTTGCATCAAGCCCACATTGAGTATAGGTGAGCAACAGCTTAATCAGGCCCAGATTATTTGCTTGAGCTGCGCAGTAAAGGGCAGTTTCACCATGAGGCGCTGTGTAGTTGATATCAGGTTGATGGTCTAGCAAGATGTTTGCGATATCATCTTGGCCGCTTCTTACAGATAGAAGAAGAAGATTCCCAAACAGAGGTTGAAGATCAGATTTTGACTGCTTTATATCATTAGAGTCAACCAGCCATTTCAATAGGATAGCTAGGACTGATGTTTCGCCAGATAGGACGGCATAGTGTAGTGGCGTCATGCCATCGTTGTCTCTCCAAGGTAATAGGTCGGCAAGATGCCCGACATCTGAATTAGTTGCGCAACGTATTGAAGCTTCACAAAAACTTTTTAATCCGTATTTTGCGGCGTAGTAAAGCGCAAGACGCCCGTGAACACCTCCACGACGCAGGAAGACAGTAGTGAGAGCGCAAGGTCCGTCGAGCAATTTGACAAGCCAATCTTCGGGCGTAGGCGTGGCCCGTGAGCCATTTTGTTTCATGTGGCCGCACAAACTGAACAAAAAGAATATCTGATCTATATCCATGGCCCAACCCTTTTCAGTCACAAGCTCAAGAAGAAAATTTGCACTTTCTTTTGCTTCCATCATAATCGCAGCAATGAATAAGCTGTAAAGTTGCCTTTCAAATTCAGACCAACGCAAGCTTGTTGGAGGATCACATGAGAGATAATATTCTCGCAATGCAGCAACCTGGTCGTTCTTGATCCAATCATACGAATTCTCCGGCGCACTGTCGACCCGAATACAAGCATTTATGTATAAGGATCGTGTAGGCTGTCGAGTCATGGAGCATACTCGGCGTACGTCAGCTATTATATTAGAAAACCTTTTTCGGGTATCTGTTCGATGACTTTCGAGACTCTGTTGCATTGCAAGCCATTGCGATTGAAGATGATGGTAATAGCTTGTCTCGTCTTCGAATCCATTGGCAAACTTGGCAAAGACTTTTGTTATAGCGGCCTCGTTTACTCTATCGAACCCTTCAATGTCGTATACTTCACGCAACAAATCTTCGTAGAAAAAGAGAATCAAGCCAAGTTCGGACTGTTCCACAGTATCGATGTCGGGGATGTCGGCAGGCGTTGAAGGCAGGCCAATTATGGCACAGAGGTCAGCCTCTCGCTGAATGATGGACGTGAGTTTTTTCTCGTGGAAAGCTTCAAAGCTCTTCATGTTTTCCTCCAGGCATTTCAAGACATCTAAATCGAAACTGGTTAAGGAAAGGGAGAAGCAGACTCAGAGACTTGTGCGTTACCGACCTGCTGGGGGCTCTTTCCGCTGCGATGCAAGCCGTATCATCTGCCGGAGGCCATTGTAATCGACGTAATCATCGGCCCATTTTGCCAGCAGATGCTGGTGATAATGCAAGCCAAACCTCATGATGCAGAAGCCGGAGGAATTTGGAAGCAGTGATTTCGATGGCTCCTCAGCTTGTACGCTGGAGCTAAGGTTTGATTTTCAAAGCTCAGGTCAGCTGCGGTTATCGAGGATACAGAAAGGTACATGTGATATCAAAGCGGGGTTGAACGCCATGGCCCGGTTTGCCAAAGGAAAAAGTCATTCTTGGATTAACACGCCCATGTACTCTCACCGTATTGTAATAAAACCCGTCAGCTTGCTAGGCATGGGGCTCCGCGGGAACTTTGACAAAACGAAACCGGAGCTGAAGACTAGTGGAATCCAGTGGAATTGCCCATTGCCACATTAAGAGCCCTGCATAACAGGGCGCAAGCAGTTACTCTACCTCTAACACACACACTCGCGCATAATATTGCTCGTTGATTAAGAGGGAAATGGCATATATGCACATGTATTCATGTATATATATATATATGCACTTATTCGCACTAAAATCGAGTCTTGAGACGGAACGGCCCGTCTAGTGTTTTTTGGCGCCAGCGCGAAATCCTTCTCAAGCATAGCATTGCGCTGCTGTCGTGTGCTCCCAAGCACTAGCAACACCACCAGTTTAGCCCATTTCACACGTTTGGGACTGCTACAAAGAATACCACTTATACGACGAATATCATCAGTTCTTCACGTCAGCCTCTACGGAGCACTGCTACTCACTAATCTATCGCATGGATCCACTCCCTTTATCTGCGAGCACCATCGGCATCGTCACTTTTGCCTCTCAAATCTGCAAGTCGATTGCGTTGCTGCGGTCTCTCTGCAAAAGCCTGCCAGGCCGGATCCACGCCCTCAGCAATGAGGTGGCTGATTTCGAGCTGGTTCTGCTGCAGCTCGCCTCGCTGGTCGAGGGGCGAGAAAGTCTTCCAGAGAGCAAATATTCAGCTGTGCCGCATCTGCTAAAGCAGGCGAGGGCCAAACTGAACGAAGTCGAAACGATCGTCAGTGCCCTCACGCGGGCCTACCAAAAATCAAGGCGGCCCCTCAGTCTGATGAACACATGGCGCGCAGACCAGGCTCGGCTCAAAGAGCTGCAGGATGACATCCGGACTGTGAAAAGCAGCCTGAATATCATGCTTGGGGCTACCAACTCGTAAATAAGCACTCGATTCCCACCTATAGAAGCGAGACACATGGACGGCTAACGGTGGCTTACACGCTTGACTATTTAGCGAAGATATGCTGAGAATCCGACTTGACATACAAGCAATCTCTACCACCACCACACAGGCATCCCAGACGCAATCTGCTCTCGGCGAGAGATTCATCACCAGTCTGGCCGGCGTGGACGAACGCATCGCACGAGTTGAGCAAATGCTCCAACATCAGGCCGACATCTTGCAGATGAACCAGTTCATTCAAGTCCAGTCAGCATACGGAACCAACCTGCCTCTGAAGAAGAGACAAACAATGACGAAACCACACCCGGCGGCGATCATGCCCGAGCAGCTGAATTTAGGGATCCGCGTGACTCCATCGAACATTGCTTGTCGAAAACATTGTTCCTGCTCATGCCACACGCAGAGAAATTCAGCATCGCCAGCATTCTTGAACAATGTGCTTGGCCGTCTGTTCGTCGGCTATGCTGGCATGCCTGCCATGAGCCCAAAATGTGATAACCAAGAGTGCCAAGGGTCACGCTCTGGCAAAATAAGCCTGGAATACTGGTTTCCAGCAAGCGTGTGGTCCAGGATTTTGCGCATGGAGCTGTCATTCCACCACGCGGCGGGGCCTTCGCTGCAGCTAGACATGCTAAGGATCATACCCGACAACTCTCAATGCATAAACTTTGCCGTCGACGGAAATATTGGCGGGCTGAAATTTCTCTTCGATCGCGGTTTGGCGTCGCCCCGAGACGTCAGCAGCAAGCGAGGATACTCTCTGCTTCGCTGGGCGTTGTATAGCAAGCAGTACGAAACCTGCAAGTTTCTCCTCCAAGCTGGCGCCGACGTCGATTACAAGCCAATTGGCGCCTTTGACAATAGCCCCCGTATCAAAGCATGCCACTTTTTACTGGAGGGCAATCTCTCGGAGCCCGCCGTAGATGCCCTGCGTGCCATTACCAAGGGCAACGAATACTTGGAGGATTTCATCGATGACTCAAAATTCACAAAGACGCATCGGATTGTCCTAGGTCTCTGTAGCAGCGACTTGGAGGCTGAACTTCTCCTCCACCCTGAGGAAATCGATGTGCAAGACTCCATGGGCCGCACGGCTCTGGCCTGGGCTGCTGCCAGAAATGACAGCCGCGCCGTTGTTACGCTACTCAGATATGGGGCAGATCCAAATATCATTGATGTGCAAATATCCGGCGCTCTTTCTAACGCAGCAGCACAGGGCCATACAGCCTGTGTCAAGCTTCTTCTCGATGCCGGGGCTGATCCTGATCCACCATTGCCAAGCGGCATCAAGAAAGGCGGCCCGTTGAACGTTGCCGCCCGAAATGCAAATGATGCTCTCCTTGTCAAGATTCTTTTGGACTTTGGAGCGGATGTCAACCAAGCCGGAGTCGATGGTAAAACGGCCCTTTTCCATGCTGCGCAGAAAGATGATGCAAGTCTTGCCATTCTGTTGCTTGAGTACGGCGCAGAGATCAATATGTCTTCTTCGACAGGAGACACGCCACTGACTACGGCCATTACGCATAATAGCCACCATGTATTGCAGTTATTCCTTGAACGTTGGCATGAATACTCCGAGTGCCCGCGGCTGAAGGGGCCGCATCTTCTCAACATCACTGCACTCTACGCAGACCTCAAGACAATCGACATTCTAGCAAATACCAACCACTTTCGCCTCAGATACGATAAGAACTACGCGCTCGGCGATTTCAGAAAGACGCTGCGGGATCGCAAAGATGCCACTGAAAAGTTGAATTTTGCTTTTGATGAGCTCCTTGGGATTTTCGAGGGCGCTTCCCACATGACAGAGTCTGATGAGAGTCTCTTGGAAGCTGGGCAAATGCATTGTACTTCTCCTTTGTCGCCGACTAGCTGGGAGAAGAGGTGCTTGGTCCTACAGCAGAGGGATGATGAAGATTCAGATGAAGATTTCCACGATGCGCACGAACAATTATGAGAGACGGCTCCCTGGCTCATAGCATAATTAGACTTGATGATATGCAAAATACCCTTTTGATGTTTTATGTTGTATGACATCTGATGTATGTGGACCTGGCTTTTATGTGCATGGCTTGCGACACGCCTGATGGTGTGCTCTATGGATTTCTCTACTAATCAAGCAAATAATGGCTTATATAGTACAATAGTTTGAGTGCTCATTAATAGAAAGCGATTTTTAATTGAGTATACGGTTTACAAAGGGCTTTTGCGTGAAGAAAATCCCTATTCTTCGTACTGATTTTACGTATCAGCCACACATGCGGAGCTAAGCCAGGAGATTTGTTTCTGCTATATGTTTTTATTTTACACATCCATATGACTAGGTAGATACGTAGGTGGATATCTTCCTAGCTACCAATGCTGTGTCATTAAATAGTTCATGTACCTAGCAACATGTACCTAATGTGTAGGAGGGCCATGGCGATATATGAACGGACCTTCTCAGTATGCAGCAATGCAGGCTAGTAGCTTGCTCTACCACGATATTATAAGATATTGGTAAAACGGAAATATTGTATCACGTCATATAAAAGTAGAATAAAGAGGCCTATAATTTTCAAAAGTATTTATTTGTAGTGCCTTAGTAAGTATAAACCCCGCTACTATAAAATGGTACATTGGCACAGCCTGATAGAACAACCCCTTAAGTACATAGAGGCATTTCTTTCTGGAGCGGTAGCTCAGAGGCACTACGCCGGTTGAATTCACCAAGTATACCCTATGTAGTGCCTTGTACATGATTAACTGGGCATAGAGTATGCGAGATGTGATAACTAAAGCATCTTAATCCACGGCACACACCAAAGGATTCGTGTTTCACTGTACAACAACCAACCATCTTCTCCTCTTTCTCCTCTCCAGGCGCAAATCGTGTGTATTTCCCTCATAAAGATCCCCAAATTGCCAATAGACCCATCGAATACTCATTGAACGCAATAAGAAATACATATATGTCAGCTTCAGCTTGACTATTTAGCATGGCTACTCTTTCATCCTTAAAGCTGGCGCTTAGACAAGCAGCCACAGCACCATCGTCTCAGAGACAGCCACTGTCCGACGCCCAGTACAGCGCTGGCTTCAGTTTCTTCACTAATGAATCCGGATGGACGGCGTATCAAAGCTTCATTGTTCCTCAGCTCTCTGAACTGCTAGTCCCTCTCTTCAAGTCGCGCAAGCGTGTGTCGGTATTGGAGATTGGACCGGGCCCGAAGAGCGTGCTTGCACATCTTCCTCATCATCTAAGGCAGAAGATGAAGAGATATGCTGCGTTTGAGCCTAATGGATTGTTTGCTACAAATTTGGAGGAATGGCTTTGTTTTAGCGCGGAAGGGGAGCCTCCTTTGCCATGTCTAGAGGGTCCTCCAGATATCCGTCGAGTACCATTTGTTCTGGGGAGTGATGCAAAAAATATGACGAATGACGGCGACGAAAAATTCGACGTCATATTGTTCTGCCATAGCTTGTACGGCATGAAGCCTGAACGCCACTTCATCGAACGAGCACTAGAAATGCTCGTCGAGCAACCCGAAGACGGAATGGTGATCGTCTTCCATCGTGATGGTGTCTTGGACTTTGACGGTTTAGTGTGCCATCGGACAGCTTCTTTCCTTACTGGAGATATCCTCGTGGCAGATGGAAACGAAGTACTAGACTCTTTTGCCCCTTTCATTGCGGGGTTCATCATGGAAGATGTTGACGAGGACATCGCAGTGCGGACAAAGTGGCGTGAAGTGTGTCGCGCCCTAGGTCGCCGCCAGGAAGATCACCCACATCATCTCCAGTTTATTGCACCCGAGGTCATGGTGGCATTTACTCAACATGCCACCGCATTGCCAGAGTTGGCGGCGCATGTTCCCCTGATGATGGGAGAAAAGGCGGTTAAGAATAGGGAGGCTCGTCTTAACCGTCCTGCTGCCGCAGCTAAACCAACTGCGATCCGACATGTCCAACAGTGCGTTCAGTGGGCCCTAAAGCACGGAGTCAGTCTGACTGTCGTTGGAGGAGGCCACAGCGGTCAATGCCTCTGGCCCAATGTCGTCTCAGTCGATATGGAGGCCTTTGATCAATTACACATTCTCACGGCTGGGGAAGACGGATCCAGCTCAGATCCTTTGGTTGTCGTCGAGGCTGGCTGCAAGACTGGGGATATCATCCGCAAGACTATGGAAGCAGGCTTGACAGTACCCCTGGGTTCTCGTCCAAGTGTAGGGGCGGGACTGTGGCTTCAAGGGGGCATTGGGCATTTGGCTCGACAATATGGGCTTGCGAGCGATGCTATTGTCGGTGCCGTGGTTGTTGGCCTTGACTCTGGAAAGGTCTTGTGCATTGGCCAAGTGTCAAGCCAGCATCTGCCTGTTGATGCCGTGCGTCCGGATAATGAATCTGACCTATTATGGGCGATGAAAGGTGCTGGAACAAACTTCGGTATCGTCATTAGCGTCACCTTTAAGGCTTTCGTTGCTTCGACATATACGGTGCGAAACTGGGTCGTCCCTCTGAGCGATAGTGATAACCTCAAACCGCAGCAATGGCTCAAATATTTCAATGTAGTCGCCAGGAAGCTTCCCAATGTCTGGTCTGCGGACGCATATCTCTACTGGGAAACTGACCAGTTGCATCTTGGCGTGACTATGTATGAGTCTCCCATAGTCAACTTCGATGTTGACGCTCCTACACATATGCCATTGGATGAAGTTTTAGGACCAAAAGACAGTTTCAAGGTTGTGGATGGCGTTGGCCTATTCGATACCGAGATGTACATGTCCGGGATGCATGGCGGGCACGGCGGCGGCAAGACTTCTTCGTTCAAGCGATGTCTATTCATCAAGGATATCGGAACAGCCAACATCGCCAAGATATTAATAGCTGCCGTAAAGACTCGCCCTTCAGCACTCAGCTATCTCCATCTTATCCACGGTGGCGGAGCAGTCGCCAATGTTGCTCCTAATGCCACTGCTTTCGGTTGTCGGGACTGGGACTTTGCCTGTGTCATCACCGGGGTCTGGCCCCGCGACCAAGATGGGACTGATGCTGCTCGAGCTGCTGTGCAGTGGGTTTATGCCGTTGCTGAGAATCTGCTGCCCCTGAGCAGCGGAGCTTATGGGGCCGACCTTGGACCAGATCCAAGAGATGCTACTCTGGCGGCCAAGGCATTTGGACCAAACCTGCCACGACTGGCTCGTCTCAAACGCGACTTGGATCCTCACAATGTGCTGGCTTTTGCCTGTCCACTTCCGAAAAGCCCAATGGGGCCGAAGCTCATCATCCTCGTCACAGGCGAAAGCTGTGCTGGCAAAGACTATTGTGCTCATGTTTGGGCTTCTGTCTTCTCCAAGGATGCTCATAAAAGCATCAAAGCCCGAGCAGTCAGCATCAGTGATGAGACGAAGCGAGAATATGCAGCTGCCACTGGAGCTGATTTGAAAGCCTTGCTAAATGATCGTGCGTACAAAGAGCAGCACCGGCCAGCACTGACAGAATTCTTTCAGGAACAGGTACGGCAGCGACCGAAGTTGCCAGAGGATCATTTTATGAATGTTGTTTATAGCTCTGCAGATGTGGATGTTTTGTTAATCACTGGGATGAGAGATAAGGCGCCGGTTGCCACCTTTTCGAAGTTAGTGCCAGCCAGCAGACTTCTCGAGGTTCGCGTCGAGGCCAGCAAAGAGACAAAGAGGGCTCGTCGAGGCTGTAACTGTGATGATAATGGCCGTTATGATGCTGGCGATATTGATGACCAACAAGATCTTGAACAAAATAGTAATGGCAACGGCAATTCGGGGCATGTGACAGCATCAGACTACCACCCCAGCTTTATCTTTTACAACGACATAGCTGGAAACGAAGCAGCAGTGACGTTTGCCAACCGCCACCTGTTTCCCTTCTTCGACCAAAACCTGCAGCGGCTGGCGGACATGGTGCGCCCAATACCTAACTTTCCGCGTCAAGGGATTGAGTTCCGTCATGTCCTCGATATCTCTCAGCAACCAGGCGGGCTGGCCTTGTGCTCCTCTCTGTTGCAAACCCACTTCAGCGGTGACTGGGCGAAAGTCGATGCCATAGCATGTTGCGAAGCTGGAGGCTTTGTGTTTGCGTCTGCATTGTCTGTACAAGTTGATGTGCCGTTGTTGCTGATTCGCGAGGTTGGCAAGCTTCCGCCACCTACAGTCTCCGTCGACAAGTCCCCGTCGCATATCTCATCGCATTGTTCGGGAGAGAAGAAGATCGCGATGGATCGGGATATGGTTTCCCGAGGGGCTTCGGTGGTGGTGATAGATGATGTACTTGCTACGGGGGAGACACTCTGCGCGGTGTTGCAGTTATTGGTCAAAGCTGGCGTCAATGCTGAAGATGTGAGTGTTATGATTGTTGCTGAATTTCCTACACATGGTGGGCGTCAACTACTGCACCAACGCGGGTTTGGTAGAGTCGGTGTTCAAAGCCTTTTGGTGTTTGGTGGTGCTTAAGAATACATGAAGAATCATTTCAATATTGATTCAGAGAGTTGTGCACAATACAGACCAGTCATAATTAAAACATATTGAAAGAGTTAAGAGACGTGGCTAATATACACACCGTCATATTATGTGGAATACTTTTTGAGAAGCTACTAGTTAATACTCAGTATGCAATATACGTTAAATGTTTGTTATTGGACTTATACAAATATACATGATCAGTTCCTTTTGAGCAATATTATGCTCAATGAAACCTACCTGTAGTCTATGTGTACGAAGAGAGTACGGATGTATGAGAGCGGTAAAGACGGGGACAGCCTCTGCTATTAACCATCCAAAACTAAATACCAGTATACAGCCTGAAAACGACAAATACAAGGCGAAAAGATACTAGGTGTCAATTCGAAGTAGATTTTGGTTCCTCTAGCTCCAAGATAGATGGCGGCCTGTAAGCCTTGGTTGCTGTAACACTGCTAATCTTAATTCTAGTTGTGTTTTGCAATGGTTCGTTGCTCTTCTGATGCAGGCTGTTTCTAGGGCGTTGGCAGCTCGGGTTTTGCAGTCCGGGATGTTCGTTACTATTTTCCTCGTTCTATTAGGCTTGCACAAGCGGTACTGGATGCGCACTTCATGGTATAGATAGGGATAATGGATGCATGCTAGCAGTGCTAGTGTGTAGTCGCGCGTTTGAGCCCCAGCGGTCAGGGATTGTCTCACCACTATTTCAGCCGTAAATCTCTCAGTTGAAAGATCCACGTATATATTAAGCTTAATTAGCAATGAGACATCTCTGCACACCGTCAAAGAAAGATGCGTCTACTCAGCACAAAGGCCCTTGAATTTTGCGACTTCCTTGGGACTGACATCCCACAGTACGCAATTTTGTCGCACCGATGGGAACGCGATGAGATCTCCTACCAGGACATGGCCAAGGAAATGGAGCGTAACAATAACACTTGGCCTGGTTCGACGGATGTTTTGCAAAAGCAAGGGTATCGCAAAATTAGCGAATTCCGCCGCCTGGCCCTGAAGGATGGTTATGAATACATTTGGGTTGATACCTGCTGCATTGACAAAACTAGCAGCGCTGAACTCCAGGAGGCCATCAACTCGATGTATCAGTGGTATTGGAATTCCGATGTCTGTTACGCCTATCTTTCTGACGCGTCTGTTCCGACTGATCGCACGGATGCAGATGGCAGGCTCCTCTTTAAGCCGTCAGACCTTCAGCCATTCCAGAGGTCCCAGTGGTTCACTCGTGGCTGGACGCTCCAAGAGCTGCTGGCTCCACGAGCTCTAATATTTGTCGACCAAACGTGGAAAAAGTTTGGCACGGCATATGACTTGGAAAATTTTATCGAAACAGCTACAAGTATTCAAGTTCGCAAACATGTGCATCGAGGTCGTACAAGATCAGAGATACTCCAAGTGGGACAGTGTATGTCTTGGGCTGCAACCCGAACGACGACTAGAATCGAAGATCGCGCCTATTCGCTGCTAGGACTTTTCGATGTTAATCTGCCAATGATGTACGGCGAAGGGGGGCGAGCATTCCAGCGCTTGCAAGAAGAAATTCTCAGAGTTTATGAAGACGCATCTATACTAGCATGGAGCCATGCCGATGCTGACACTGCGTTCGCACCTAATGGCTTGGCTCCATCGCCAGACCATTTTCGCCAGTTCCCCAGGTTGATAGACAAAATGAGCAATAGTAACTTCGAGTTTGCAACAATCAATCCCACGTTGACACACCGGGGCGTCCAAGTCACATTGAGGGTTCATATCGATCAGCATGACTTGGCGCTCGGGTATGCTTTTCTACTAAACTCTGACCGTCCCTTTTCCAACATGTTGGTTCTTCCTTTATTGATTACCAGATCAACATCAAAATTGGGTGAAGACTTAGAAGCCGTTAGACTCTCGGACCCCCTTTGGGTCGCACAAAGGTTTGTCGGCGAAGGCGACAAGAGACTGGTTCGTTTCCTCAGGCAAGCGCAAACTGCAGATATGAACCGTCGTCGAGATGGATTTAGCCTTTCTTCAACAGTATGGAACAGTTATACAACGACATTGACATATCCAACGCAAGCAAAGACTGAGAGTCGGTACTTTCCTGCCATATTTGGCGGAGTTACTGGAGACATGGACGGGTTTCCTTTGCTCAAAAAGGAGCATGTTTTTGCCATAGAACTGATGGATCGCCGCCAGACTTCAGAAAGATTTGTTGTGCTGGTGGAATACAACATAAATTATTTTGGAACTGCCAATATAACTGATGTTAGAGTTATTACGACGGGAAGGGAGATGGATTTGGCGGATATGGCGGATTTAACTCGCTCTCGAGGAAAACGATACCCTTCTTGTGATCTCCTCGATCAAAACGGCAGCGCGATTCCAACAGATGAAATCGTTCAAATTCGCAAGTTTTCCAGTTATTGGGTTCAAGATGATGATGTTGAAGAGCTCACCAAGCCGCCAGTTCATCAGGTTGATGCACTGCCAGTGAAACAGCTTTGTATTATAGAGGAAGCTTAATATCATAAGGTCTCCTAGCGCCGCGAATAAACAAAATACATATCAAGTAATATCAGCATAAACTGCCTCTGAAGCCGTACCTTTTGTATTCACTTTCTATTCAACTTTGGTCTAGAGTATTCGGAAAGCTGCTATCTCAAGCCAAGCCAGTTCGAATGCTTTCACCATATATCAAAGTCCCAAGTCATTCACCATGAACCAATCTTCCTTTAACATAGACTTGCACAATGTTCCTATCGTCTCCCGTCATGATGAATTTCTCAAGCATCCTTGGTGTCGAGTCGTCTTCATCCAGCGGCACATTTACTCCGCTTCTCTCATCCCGCAAGTCGATTACCAGGGCATCAAATTCCCTTCCAAGCGCAAATTCGCCAATTTTGTCATCAAGGCCAACGACCTTGGCGCCTCCTTGGGTAGCCATGTAGAAAACCTCTTCTAGGCTTAGAGCTTCTTTGCCGCCTCTCTTGTCACCGCTGACACTTGTCTCTTTCGCTTGTTCGAATGTCGGATACAGCGCGTCTCTCGCATACGACGTGATGAGAGCATGTCTCATCGCATTTAACATACTCGAGCTATAACCACCTCCCGAATCTGTTCCTAAGCCGACATTGATACCACGTCTAAGAAACTCCTTTACGGGAGCAGCCATGAAGCCTCCCCCAACGGTCATGTTTGCTGTAGGACAATGCGCGACCCCACATCCAAAATCGTGAAGCTTCTGTATCTCGTACTCAGTCATGATAGTACAATGGGCGAGGATAGTCTTTGGTGTAAGAAGCCCGAAAGAAGAGTATAAATCGGCTTCGTTTTTAAATTCCGGAAAGAGAGACAGCGTGGCGTTGATCTCCTGCTCGGCCTCATTGAAATGAGTTTGTATAGCTAGAGAAGTATCATTGCGAACCATGGTGCCGAGAGACTGTAATAATTCTGCTGTGCACGATATCGCGAAGCGAGGCGTCAAAACGGGTTTAATGAGAGTATTCTTCGGGTCGATGGTTCGAATATGATGTATACACAATTTCGTCGCAGAAATGGACTCTTCAGCAGAAGTTTCGCAGTAGAAGGATGGCGAGTTGCGATTCATGTTGCATTTTCCAATAATAGCTCTCTGACCTCTTTCAAGACACGTTGATGCCAAAACATTCGTCGCTTCTTGGTGCAAAGAACCGTAGTAAGATGCCGTCGTAACACCCTGTCTAAGCATCCCTCGAACGAGCTTCTCATACACCTTCTCTGCATGAGAAGCATCTGCAAACTTGGCTTCATTGGGAAAAGTAATGCCATCAAGCCAGTCTAGGATATGCATTCCTTGGCCCAAGCCCCTTTGCATCCATTGCGGAGCATGATTATGTGTATCAACAAAGCCCGGGATGACGAATTGGCCAGAGGGGAGTATAGTTTGGCGAATGTGTTCGATGCGTTGCTCGGCGAGGAAATTATTCACTTGTGAAGAAGGGATATTAGATTGGAGAGATATGATGCTACCTGAAGAAGAGAGAATGATGAGAGCATCTGGAAGGACTTGAAGTTGCGTCTGAGAAAGAGAGTGGATTAGAGTTCCATGGATGGCTTGGGCGGGTTCAGCCATAATGCCGTCTTTTTCTTTTCTCTTTATGGTCACGTATAGATACTTTTCGATTAAGCTCTAGAGGCTGTGGATCTGACAAGAAAGATGAGGGGCATGAGGTTGTAGGCTGAGAAATGGCATGCGTGACCTTGGCTAGGTGCATAGATAAGGCTATGACGCTGCGGGGCTAGAATCCTGTGATATTCAAAGTCTCTCTTCAAAGCGGGGGATGACTTGAATAGGTGCAACATGTCTCATATTTGATGGTGCATCACTGTCTACATATGTGAGTCAATATATCGTTTCAGCTGCTTTATTTACAGTCTCTCAATTTTGAACAACAAATGCGAGTAGATATTAGCTCCACCATTCACTTTAAGAGAGCGTTTAGCTCAGCTACACAATTACCACTGCTGACAGCTGGAGGCACAACCGAGAAGTAAGACAATAAAAGAAAATATCATGAAACCACAACAAACAACAATTAAATGTCAGCAAAAGTATAGGCATTATGATAGTTAAGAAAAATGCAAAAAGAAATGTCCTCGGTGAGGCTCGAACTCACGACCTTCAGATGGCCCAGACTAATGTCTAGATCATATAGATGTTTCAATATGAGACTGACGCGCTAGCCAACTGCGCCACGAAGACTCTTTGATGTCTGAGCTGCGCGCAAGGCAGATTCATAAGCCTCTCCACATCAAAGTGGCAAAGGACGCAGCTAACCAACCTGAGTGAGGCTGCAAGCGAGTGAGAAAGAATGTTTCGAGGTTTATGTCTTGGTATATATATATTTTAGTTGTTTATACTGTTATCTACATGTCTTTTATGCAATCGCTACTAATATACGATGCATCGATCACTAAATGCTAATGAAGATTCATTGATAGCCCAGCAGCTGACTCGCTCAAATAACTAACTGATGCCATCTCAA
Source organism: Trichoderma asperelloides (assembly GCA_021066465.1). Lineage (NCBI taxonomy): Eukaryota > Fungi > Ascomycota > Sordariomycetes > Hypocreales > Hypocreaceae > Trichoderma > Trichoderma asperelloides. The sequence continues at coordinate 403,661 of JAJKFY010000354.1, read as the reverse complement.
ATGGTAAATTCAAATGCTTTAATGAGCTTGCTTCCCATCTAGGGCCAGAAATTCTGAAAGAGATGATCAATGATCTATTGTAAGCTGCCATACAAGCTCACGCAACGCCCATCGTTCGCTACCTGCTAGGATTCTCGGTGGGGTCCGAGCTTGAGGTGATTCCATTGCTGCTGTCCTATACCGCTCGAGAGGACGGCCAAGTATCTGAGATTTTAGAAATATTGGTACAAGAAGGCCTGAAAGCTTGCGATGATGAAATTATCACTATGGTCAATCCTGTGATTAGAAACGGCAATGTGAAACTAGTATCACAGTTGCTCGAGAGAGCGCCGCCTCTCGATTCACCTACTTGAGACAAAAGACATCCGCTCTTTTACGCCGCTATGAGAGGCAAAGGGGGGATAGTGAAGGTTTTACTTGAAGCCAAAGCCGATCCTAATGCTGTTGGGGACAACGACGGCTGGAGGCCCATACATGCCGCTTACGATAACCCAGAAATTCTAGAGCTGTTACTTGAAGCTGGGGCTTCTAAATATGTAAACGCCACTGACAGCGCGGGCAAAACAGCACTTTTTTTACGCTTGTCGATGGGGCTACTACGACTCCGTTAAAGTGCTTCTCAAGTTCGGTGCCAAGACGTGTTGCTATATCGACCGTGAAACAGAGCTTTCCGTTGCTTTGCTCTCCGGCAAATCGGAAATTGTTTTGCTGCTCCTCGAAAATGGCGTGAATCCGTTGGAATATTCTGCGGCAAGTCTCAAAACTCCTCTTTTACACCATTGCGTCTGACAAAACCTTGGTCATCAATTAAAGGCCTTGCTGAGCTTCAATTTCGATGTCAACGAAAGAGACGAGAATGGGTCCGTGGCATTACATAACATTGATAGCTTGACTACAAAATTGACTCTCGAGATCCTTATTCGCCGCGGTGCGAATACAAATGTAGCAGACTATAGCGGCACTACACCACTGTTATCAGCGATCCAGCGTCAGAGCAACGAGGCAGTTGACTACCTCGTCTCAAAAGGAGCCGACGTCAATATGCCTACTGGACAATATGGAACAGCTCTGAATATGGCATGCTACTCGGGTAAACTCGAAAGCGTCACGAATCTGGTGGAAAACAAGGCAAATGTAAATTTCAGCTACACTGGCCTCTATGGAACTCCGCTCCATTCGGCAATGCTGCGCCCTGATGATGATGAAAAATACCGCATCATTGAATACCTACTCAGAAGAAAAGAGCTCGATCTACATCAGAGTGTTCCTTGGTGGGGTGGTTATCTGGGCCTTGCGTGTTTATGTGGCAGTCTGAGTCTGCTCAGCACTCTAACAGCCAAAGACAGTACAAAGGTAAATGAAGCAGATAAGATTGGTAGAAGGCCGATTCACTTTGCTCTATACAGGACGCTCGATCACGTCAAATATCTTCTCAGAACTGGAGCTGCAATTGAGGGAACCGACCGAATGAAACGAAATGCCCTTCATTTCGCTGTTGTTAGCGGCCGTTTGGATATAGTGAGATATGTTTTAGCCAAAAATATGGATCTCACAAGCAGTCGTGACATAGACAACTGGACTCCTCTCATGTGGGCAGTGAGGGTATGTGGAAAGTGGGATACGAGATCCAGTTACAGACTGGGCATCATCAAAGAGCTCCTCAACCACGGAGCAGATCGTATGGTTGAAGGAGAAGGCCTAGGACGCACATGGACTACGTATGAGCTCGCCTGGTACTATAATCTCGACAAAGAGATTATAGACATCGTCACCCCCACGCCTGAAGAGCTTCAGAAAGTCAGCGGCGAAGAACACAGCGCTTTATGGGCGTACAGAATAAAATCACCTAAAATAAAGGGGCGAGATGGGCCCTCTGACAGCTACTGCGATGCATGTTTAATGGTACGTCTTACATAGCAATATTCGATATAGATCTTTTGCAGATTATTGATGCTGACGGTATATTTTACAGATGCTTAACGGTATTTTGCATAATTGCGAAATTTGTGAAAATTTTCGCCTCTGCTTCAAATGCTATCGATCACGAAACATGATCCATGCGGGGCATGCCTTCCATGTGTGGCGGGAAGACGAAGAGTATGAAGGATATATGGATACAGATCTCAGTAGTTATGCATCTGGCTCTGAAGAGAGCAGCATTGGGTGAAAATTTGTTAGATCGAGAGAAAAAAAAAACGACACTGCGTGTATATATGCTCGCTGAAAAAAATTAAGCGCTTTGCATAGCAACGTAGCCGATACCCACCTATGTGATAATGCAACATGTAATATATTTGATACAAGATTGACTATTGGATAAAATACACTTGGTTGTACAGAAAATTGTTAGCGTAGTAGCACGGCGCGTACAGGATTATACGTGCTGCAGGCCAACGGGAGCCTTGTACACCTAGTTTCATCGATATCTCTCTGCACCCAACCCCGCTTCAAATCATCCTGCATTCTCATTTAGCGAACGCAACCGATAATATGACTGAAGAGAGTTTGTTTGGGAGATCTAGGAAAAAATGGAGGGAGCTTCGGCAGCGTGGACGAGATGCACGGAGAAGCCCTCTGCCAGCTACAAACCAACTTTTCACGCCTCCATCATCAGCTCGGCCTTCTCCGTCGTTAGACTCTCCGTCAGCCTCAGCATCGCCTCCTCCACTAATTGAGGGCTCGACGCCGATTACTGCGGTATCGACGCGGGAGATTGCAGCCGAACAACAGGATCCTCCTGTAAATCTTTGGCAAAAAGCATTCGAAAAATCAAGCGATGGTACCAAGAAATGGATTCGGGAACATGATCTCGACCTTTCAGAGAAGGCGAAGCCGGATGACCATATTAGAGAGATCACTCGCCTTATCGAAAGCAACACATTATGTACAGATAAAGATGGCAATTCGAAAATCGATATTGGTTTTCAGAAGATTGTTTTCCGTGAATATATTGCAGGCGTTGTTGCATTTCTTACCATGGCGGGCGATATTGCTATAAACTTCGCGCCACCACAAGCCAGCGCACCTTGGGCTATTGCGAAAGGAGTTCTTCAAGTGAGTACAGGCATTTATATGCATGGCGACTCTAAGATTGCCGGTTATGACCGTAGATATTGATCGAATTCAGATTCCAGTCAAACAAAGCGACCAGATGGCAGCCCTTGCTGGCACAGTCCAGTGTTTTATTCGTATAGTTCGCAGAGGCCAGTTATATGAGCTACTGTATAACACAAAAACAACTGATGAAAACGCGGTGCTAAACTTGCATGACGCACTCTTGGATTTATACGTCGCAGCAATAGAGCTTCTGGCTCGGTCTGACAACCTGATTGGAAGCGGGGTGGCTAAACAGACACTGAATGCCATTCTGAGGCCAGAGCAAGCTACAGGGCTTGTTGCAGACTTGTTTCAAAAGGAACAGAAGCTTTTGCAAGAAATCCCGATCTGTGAAGCGTCTCGAAATGAAAGAGCTGGTAGACAAGCCGATGAGAAATCAAGAGATTTGCTCTTCAAGTTAGAAAAACTGTCGTCGCCACTAATACGAATTGACGAGGGAGTAACAGGCATTCGACAAATGATTGATGAGGACCGACTCCAAAAGCTTCTGGAATTTATCAGCTCAGAAGGACATGGGAAAAGTCACGGCGAGATTGAAGATTCGAGAATCGACAATACAGGCGATTGGTTGATAGACCATGAAGGGTTTCGCGCCTGGCAAGCTATTCCTTCATCATCCACGCTCCTGTGGCTCAAAGGAACTGGTAGGCCTAACTCACACGATATCTTTTTGAAGAGATCTATATTAATGTTCAAACCAAATTTAGTTGGCACCGGCAAGACATATCTCACCTGGCGAGCGATTGATTACGTGAAGAAGACATTGGCAGAAATGTCTTGTGACGAAGGATTTGCTTTTTTCTACTGCCGAAGATCAGCAACTTCGCTACAAGACCCTCTAACTATCCTTCGAAGCTTTGTTCGCCAGCTATTTGACAAAAAATCCGAACATGGCTACGATCGCTTGATCCAGAAATGCGATATGGCAAAGAAAGAAGGGCACAGTCTAGGCTTGAAGGACTGCAAAGAGCTGATTTTGGAATTTATTAATCTCTATTCAAAAACAACCATTATTCTGGATGCTTTGGACGAAGCTAGCTCGACGAGTACGAACCACAACCTAGCAGAGATTCTCATTGACATGATGGATAAAGCCAAGAAACCGGTTAAAATATTCATATCCAGTCGTCCAGATCGAGAATACCTACAGTCATTTGAATCTACTGCTACCATCACTGTCGATTCCAGCAATCAACAAGGTGACATTGAAAAATACCTGCAGGAGAGACTTTACTCAACTTCATCATTTAAACAACGCCAAGCGGAGACTCGGGAGTTAATCAGAAATGCGTTTTCTTCGCGTAATAGCAGCATGTAAGCCAGATATATAAGAAGCCATATTCTAGTTACGCACTAACTTAAGCCTGGTGTGCAGGTTTCGGTGGGTTCATCTACAGGTCCAAAGACTCAAGAACTATACATCTCACGATGCAGTCAAATCGTGGGCCAGTACGCTGCCCAGCACTTTGGCCGAAGCGTACGATCAGCTTTTCGACGATATGAGAAAGCATAACGAATACGATGTGGCTTTAGCTGAGCGTGCTATTAAATGGGTGCGATGTTCTATGTTGCCGCTTCGCTCCGAGGTTTTATTAGAAGCCATTCGCTATTCTCTGGACGGGTCATCAGTAGTACAAAAAGAAAAACAGACCGAACAACAAATATTAACCCTGTGCCGAGATCTTTTAACAATCGATCCAGACGAACAGGTGTGGGTGCTGCCACATGCTTCTGTGGCTGAATATTTTGAACAGAAGGGCATAGCTCGGTCGGAGTGCGACCTATTTGTTTCCAGGATATCACTTCAGTTGCTTATGGACTTTAAAGAGTCTCCAAAAATATCGACTGGGGATAGGTTCGACCCAATTCCAACCTTTGACAAATATATTGTTTACAACTGGTTTAAACATGTTGGGCAATACGATGAATGGCTGGGCCTTGCGATATGCGCAAATCCAGACCCAGAGCTTGTTATAGTCCTCAAACGCTTTCTCGGATCGCCAGAAAAAAGCAGTGATTGTTATAAAGAGTGGGTTGGCAATCTTAGAAATGTCAGTGGCAAAGGGTTTGCTTTTTGGGAGAGGAAGGAGCTATTGCCTGATACTATGGCCTTATTCGCAATGTGTCGATATGGATTTTATCACACCCTGCGTGACTGGTGGGAGGGAAACGAAATCAGCAAGGAAATGGCGCTTAAACAGTGCGAAGCCGGTTACACATCGCTTGTGCATGCAGCCAAGAGTGGATGTGTCCCAATCGCCGAACGGTTAATAGGCTTAGCTGGCACGGATTACCCTCCTTCCGAAAGATACAAGGCGATGCGAGAGGCGATCGCTCTGGAAAAAAAGGATATCGCAGCACTGCTGGTGGCAAAAGGGAGAATCGACATCAACGCTGACGAGACCAGTGTCTATACCACTGCTCATATCACAACTATCGTCCAAGAAGCAGCGAAATACAGTCCTAAAATGCTCCGGTGGTTAATAGACCAAGGCTGGGTAGACGTAAATAGGGAGACTGGTACAGTATATGGCACCCCCTTGATTGCAGCCGCCTCCAGCCGTAATCTACAATCAGTCGAGATTTTGCTCAAGGCAGGTGCGAATGCAAACGCAGCCGTGGGATGTGGGAAATACTTCTTGTATGGCAGTGCCCTTGCTGCAGTGGTACAAGGTAGGAGTCTATATGGCAAGCAAGAAAGAACCTACAACATATTCCAAATCATCCAATTATTGCTTGAAAATGGCGCAGACCCCAACCAGCCCTTGAAATCTGGCGCATACGGTAGCGCACTCGAATCCTTTGCTGAGCATGAAGAATGCAGTACCGAAGACATCGACGCGATTAGTCTCTTGCTCAAGTCTGGTGCTGATCCGACGATGGTATTTGACAGAGGAGACCATGGTAGTGCACTTGCCGCTGTTGCCTTCTTTGGGCATAAAGAGCTGCTCGTTCCCATGATCGGCGCCACTACAAAGAGCCAGGCAATGCAGTGCCTCCGCTTAAGTAGACATCCAGGCGAATACATCGATTATAGTGAACATGGAGCCAATAGATTGGTGGAAAGAAGAGCAGAAACCGCCAAATATCTTGCCGATGAAATAGGAGTGGATGAAAAAACACTCCATAAAATCGGCCTGTGGGATGTCACGCCCGAGGTTGATCAATATGGCGACTATGTATTCACGTTCAAATAAGAAGGGGCTAGCTTTCTAGAATAAATCTTTCAAAGATATAAAATAGAATCGTAAGAGTCAATACTGCTATCAAAAAGACAACAAAAAAAACCTATTCTAATAGCAAAAAAGCCGCGCAGGCGCAACACCAATGATATAAGATGCCTTTTATACATCAACGTTAAAAAAAGAAAAAAGTGAACCTCTCTCCTCCCCAAAAGGAGAAGTGAAAAAAAAAAAAAGGCAACATGTATAAAAAGAGGAAGAGAGAGGGAGGAAGGGGGGGTGAGGGGGGGGGGGGGGGGAAGGAAGCCATTCATAATCCCGGACATTATATATATCTTGTCCAGGAAATGACTCTCGAGTTATAAAAAAAAACAACGAATAAATTATTTCACTTTCCTCTAAATAACTTCCCGTTTTTCTACATACAACAACCCAAAAGATATATAAGTTTCAGAAAAGAAAAAATTAAAAACAAACAAACAAAGGCCATTTCTAATATTTCTTTTTCAAAATTACAACAGGATCATGCTAGCACCGGTGAGCACGGCAACACCCATGTACAGAGCCATGGACAGCTCGCCCATGCTGAGCAGGTAGGCAGCAGGGCGGCCAGCAACGGCAGCGCTGCTGCTGGTGCTGGAGCCGCCGTTGGTAGAGCTGCCACCGGTGGAACCGGCGTTGACGGGGGCGGTAGCAGTGGCGGCCTGCTTGTTGATGGCGCTGGCAGAGGCCAGAGCAGCAGAGCAGGTGGCGACGGGCTTGGCGCTGACGATCTGGGCCTGGCTGTTGAAGTCACAAGCAGTCGAGGCCTTCTTCTGGGAGTTGTAGTAGGTGTCGAGGACGTAGTCGAGCTTGGCACCGTCGTCGCACATGCTGTAGGCACCGTAGACACCGCTGGTGGCGTTGCCGTTGATACCGGCGCAGACAGCGGGGTTGTTGCCGCAGATGAAGTTGAAGATGTCACCGTAGTCCTTGGTGGCGAGGCCGGAGGAGCGGACGCAGGACAGGGAAGCCTGCATGCAAGAGCAGAGACCAGCGTTAGGGGTAGGAGGCAGGTTGTCGGAGGCTTGCCAGTTGGCAGTCAGGGCAGGGCACTTGGCGGCCACGTTGGAGGGCTTGTAGTCGGCGGAGTCGACACCCTTGGGGTCGGCCTTGGCAACCTGAGCCTGGAGAGCGCTGAAGTCCTTCAACTTGGTGACGGAGCTGCCGCTAGCCTTGACCAGACCTGGAGAGAGAGAGAAATGTTAGTCATTTTTGTCACTGTGCTGTATGTCGAAGTCACACAGCAGAAAACTCACCATAGTCGTTAGCCTCCTCAAAGTACATGTAGACGATACCACCGCTGAAGACAGCAGACATCTGGTCACCATAGAGAGCAGCGGTTTCCTGGAAGATACGGTCGGCGGCACCGCTGGGCAGGTTGCAGCCGTACTCGGCGAAGAAGACGGGGACAGAGTAGTTGGAGAAGAAAGCGGTCTCGGTGTCATAGCCAGACTTCTGCATGGAGCTCTGGCCGCACCAGGAGTAGATGTTGTAGCCCCAGAAGTCAATGGCATCGGTCTGGTCACCGCAGTTGAAGTAGTCGGCCATCTGGGAGCGGATATCGACGTCGTCGTTGGCGGCATAGCCGACACCCATCCAGCGGTACTTCTTGGACTTGATGTAGGCCTTGGTGTCACGAACAGCGGCCTTGACGAAAGCCGAGGCAGCGGTGTTGTTCTTGGCGTTGGAGACCTCGTTACCGGCGAAGAAACCGATGACGTTGGAGTACTTCTGCATCTCGTCGACCACGGCCGTGTAGCGGGCGTACAGGTCGGTGTCCCAGCTGGGGGAGTCTCGGTTGATGGACATGGAGGGCTCGCCCAGATCCGAGAAGACGTAGATGCCGGCAGCCTCGAGCAGGGACATGCAGGCCGAGTGGTCGGCCGTGGGGTCGATGGCGTAGGTTCGGATCACGTTGGTGCCGAGCTGCTGCAGCAGAGGGATATCACGCTTGCAGTTGGCCTCGCTGGACAGAGGGTCGATGAAGGTGGCGTTGCCAGAGGGGCTGGAGGTGCCGGCCTGGCCAACATCCTGCTGGTACGCAACACCCTTGATGAAGAACTGGGTGCCGTTGGGGTAGAAGAACTTGGAGCCCTACACGTGAAAAGTGGTCGATTAGCGGTCGCTCCCGAGATTTCAACTGTTGATCATCTTCTGGGTTGTTCTCCACGATCTTCTCTGCGCCACGCGAGAGAAGGAGAGGGATCGTTTCGCTTCTGGAGACGAAAAAGTGGCTCACCTTGGCTGTGATGGCGGGAAGATCAGCTCCAACGGCGCTGCTGGCCAGGGCGAGCAGGGAGACGGAGAGCTTGGACAAGCCCATTTTTGCGGATGTGATATTCGAAGTTTTGAATTTGGTTGCTGTCGATAGCGGTTTGCGATTCTTGAGTTGGTTATAGCGATTGGAATTGTTCACACTTGCTGGTCAAACTCGGCGTCTGTCCTGTGGTAAAAGTAACAAGGGAACGGTAGAAGGAGAAAGCTGTTTGTGTGTAAGTGGTTCTAAGGAGTGTCTGAGGTAGCTATCGCCTCAAAAAAAGAGAAAAAATTACAAAAAATCAAGCACTTCAAACGAAAGATGCGAAAAGAGGTTCTGATTCCAAAAAAGAAAGAGAAGAGAGCGTCCCAATAGAGCAGACGGCCAGTGTTTTGTTCGCGCGCCCCCCCCCCCCAAGGCGCCCCCCCAGGAGAACGGGGAAATTGAGGCCTGCGACAGGCCAAGTCTCGGGACCAGGGGGGACCCCTGGAACTATTGGGGCCCTGGGCGTGCTCGGGCCCTGGAGCCAGTCCGCTTTGGGGCCTGTCGAGGCCTTTTGGCACTCAGTTGGAGGCGCAGCGCGAAGCTTGTTTCTGGGAGATCAGAGCCAATAGCGGCTCCGTTCAGGGGGGGTTGTTGCATGAGCTAGAGCAATAATGCCGTGCGAGGGTTGGCGCAGACACTGTATTCGTCACTGTGGCATAAAGTCTGCAGCTAGCAACTGAGAGCACAGTTACACGCAGTTTCCTGCTAAATAGCAACGGCATGCAATCTTCTCGAATGCCCTTTTCCTGCACTGTGCGCCATAGGTAGGCGAGCGTCTAGGGTGGGACCTGGAAAAATATGGAATAGGGGCCAAAATAGCCTGCCCCACCGTCGAAATTTCCCCTGATTGCAGCCCACACCCATTCACAATGCGCTGCCAATGCAAGGTACCAGCTCAAGGGCTGGCGAAATTGATTTTCGAGTGTTTTTTTTTCTCCAGTGATTCCGCTGCGAGTGGCGGGACGGGCAGGCGAGGGATGATGGATCTTCATTACTTCTGCCGTCCTTGCAGTCATGATGGGTTCATCTTTTTGTCCAACAAGACGGCTTTCCTTGGCCTGGCTGTTGTTTTGTTGATATCAGTAGTGAGTAGGTAGCACTTGGCGAACAAGGCGAAGCAAAGCCGTCGTATCTCTCTTTGCATCGAGGCTGAGGGCAATATTTCTCTCACTTCATGTTGCTTTACGAGATGCCAACACCAGCCCATGCCCCAATACCACTCTGCCGAGGCGCGCCGATGCACTGTTTCTTTACGAGGTACTTGATGTCTCCGCGCCCTCGTCACCCAATGCCAGGTACTCGCCGCAGTGGCCTCCCTTTCCGGCTGACGCGTCCAGGGCCTCAAACCCACCTGAATGCGAGCTTGAGGAAAGGTGTTTTACATGGAACAGCCCGTGCTCGCCTCTGCTCTCTCTGCCTTGGTTGGCCAGCCTTGTCGGCACATGTTGCTGATCACTTGCTGGTAGCGTAACCGCGATTATTACTTGCAATAGCATTGCTCCATATCTACCTGCTTGTCTATACTAGTAGTACCTGAACGTGGACAGATGGCGGATTCCAACGGCGAACTGACCGACCGACCGGCCGACAGTCGAGCGTGTTTCGCATCCAAGTCCGCTAACCAGGAACATCCCACGATATCCACCCAAGCCCATTGTCTGACACCCGCTCACCGTGATTTTTTCCCTCTCTCTGTCCTGCCAAAAAGAAAACCGGCCAGCGATCTGCTCCCGCTACTGCTTTCCAGTCCAATATCTCGGGAGCTCAGTGCCGTAGCGCGCTGGAGCCGGGCTGTTCATCAACTGCCCTTTCAGACCACAGTCATGATTCGCGAGGCCCCCTCTCCCTTTTCTCGGAGCCACGGCACAGAGAGAAGAGGTCGGAGACGGGCCGTCTAGGAGCCGCGTATCCGGGGCGGTGCTGCTGCTTGGCCTTCTTTTGCCTCTCTTCTCTCGAGTAATGAGTGAGTGAATGTGGCGGTGCGGAGGTAGCTGCTCGTACTATGTAGTAGTATAAGTAGCATCGCACTAGGATGTAAGATGAGATGCTTTCCGTGAAATGGCACTAATAAGCGTATCTCCTGTCCGGCTACCTTTTTTAAATATCGATCGTATAATTCAATATACTATTTTCGTACTTGACACTCCCGCAGCCCTGAAGCAGCACTGCAACACGAGCTAGTATCGTTTGCGCACCCTGTAGTAGAGATCGCCGATGCCATACAGCACCTCGTCCCAAAACTTCATGACGTTCCAGGAGTCGTCGCGTTGCTGGCGACGCCGATCGCGGCGGGGGACTTCGTGGTAGTGGCCGTTGTGGTAGACGAGCTCGGTCATGGCGAACGGTGATCTGCTCGGAAGTGCTGTGCCACGGATATGTGATGCCGGAGACGATGTTGTAATCTCCTCGCAGCCTCGCTTGTGTTAGACGAGTATAGTAGAGTTGTCGTGGTTGTTGTTATTGGTATACGCATACAGAATGCGTGGTTTGAATATGTCTTTAATCGGTAGCTAGTTGAGATAAAGTAACACACTAGCTATTTTGCGGTCGTGGTGATGATGTTATTGCAAAGATTTGGAGACCCGATGCACACCACTTCCAACAAATAAAAGAGCAGCACCACTTTATTTAAATCCCTCCGAATCTCAACACATGATCTACTCATTTACAATGCACAATCAGCTACACGTCTCTCTGTATGTAGAAACAAAAGTATGCCTGACCTCAACGCCGAGTCATAGTAAGTCATCTGCTGCGGTGCATCCCGCCACACAGAATCCATCGCGAGGTTTGGACTCGGCGCCGGATGACCGGATCGGGTCCCACCACGGCCGATCATCTGCACGGCCGAAGGCGAATTCCCGTGACTACCTATGAGAAGCTCTGAACGTCAGGCGCGGTGATTGGAAGTTTGCTTGTGCATTGTTGTACCGCTCGAGCCAATAAGCGCCTGTGCCGCTGGGAGAGGCGCTCCGGGTGGCAGAAGCCCCCATCTTGCGGGCAGCACGCAAGGCTCAATCCAGTCCGTAGTATCGACTTGAGCTTCGCGTCATAGCTCATTAGGTACCCACTGCAGGTAGTAGTAGTGGTGGTAGCTCTTTGCGACTACCTACCCTGTAACCAGCACGACCACTAAATTCGCAATGGGCAGAGAAAATTATGAAGAGGGGGGAAAAAAAAAGAAAGTGTTTTCGCATTTTCTGAGAAAAATGGCATGAGCAGACTTGACAGTGGTTGCGTAGAGCGCAGCCTTATTTGACCGATTGAACTTGCTCGTTGCCAATTAGAGGTAGAAATAGAAGCTGCTATTCTGTATGTTCACTACGGCTACTCCGCATAGAGCACAAGATGCGTTCGAAACTTTGAGAATTCATCACCACTACCTACTCAACTGCGATTAACCAGATAAGCAATTCTAGACATTTACAAATACCCGTTTTCTTTCATCATCAAAGTCCTCGACTGCTGAGCGCTGGCCTGAGAAATGAATGCTGAAGCCGGCCACCAGGTTGTCGCTACAGAATAGGCGCCAACCAACAGCCTTAGGATCCAACACCAGCAAACCAACCTCGAACCTCCAAAAAACATCGCACTGCTGGTGCTCTCGCCCCATTCTGCATCTTCGGCCGGCGACCACCTCTTCTGGCGCGGCCTACAATGGCTTTTGCAGTGCGCTAGAGGCTTCTGTTTGTCGTTCTCCTTTTGAATAGCAATTTGCTTTTTTTCTAGCTCTCTACACAAAAGGCTGCGGGGCCAAAGCGCGCGGCTCTCGTTTGCTTCAACGGCCTTCAAATCAGCTCGCCGCACCTCTCGAATGTCGCTCTTACGCCCGCGTTATTGTATTCTACTTGTACAGATATCAGAGAACATCGAGAAAGCATAAAGTCACAAAAGTATGGGGCCAGGTGGCTTAAAAGCATCCATCTGGGCGTCGGCTCAGAGCCGCCCCTCCGACACCTATCGATTCGACTCCAGATCTAGATCTGTGCCCCCAGTATCTGCCTCGACGACGACGACGACGACAGCAGCCCCTGGCTCGATTTCGATAAGTGCCTCTGCCGGCGCCACAGCCCCTTCCCTGTCGCCTGCACAAGCTTTCCGAAGATTCCACCAGACCTGCCAGCGCCTACGATGGACAGCTGTCGACCTCGAAAACTCATACCATCGCGCGCACTCCCCGCAAGACAGCGGCTTCTCCGCCGCTGACGCCGAGGTCAATTTCAAGATTGACTTTCACGAATTCTACATGCGTATTGAGCAGGCTCTCGTACTGGTTCTCCTCGTGTACGGCGTCAGCGTGCCTCGCGGCTTCGGCGGGCCAAGAGGCCAGGCAACCCATAGTTACCACCACAACGTGTTGTTGGCGTTGGGCGAGGAAGACAACCCGCTGCGAAGCGCGCTGGGCACTGGCGATGTAAACTCTGCGCTGTGGAAGGCTAAGGAGCTGCGGAACCGGTGGAAAGATGCGGCGGAAGGAGAAACAACGCCGCTGGGAATGTACGACTTGTCGTGGATTATAGGACGTATCATTGAGGGGCTGGGCGTCGCATACAAAATGGCGGCTGCGAGGGTCGAAGAGCTAAAGGTGGAAGCCAATGGCAATGCTGACAATGGGGCCGATGGAAGCAATGGCGCCGATGACAACACATGGGGGTGGATGATGGCAGACCCCATGGACTTGGAGCCGTAAATACGATTTGGTTGAATGGAGTCCTATTGATTTTGGCTATATGGGTATTTTTGAGTATTTGCATCTGCTGGATGAGGTTTCTTTCGGAGGAGAGAGCATAGGAGTTCAAAGCCAGGCGACATATGCCTGGGAGTCTTTGCTATTGGGAAGTGTTTTTGGGCATCTTTCATATAGAAGAATAGCGCCTACGACGAATATACACACACATGTATATGGCATCTTACAAATCTTCCTCCTTTACCATCGCATCTTCATCATCTACCCCCTTCTTCCCTTTCACAAATGCCTTCCGCAGAGCACATTTCCCTCCAGTCTTCCCTCCAGCCTTACATTCGACACACGTCCTCCCATGCGTCACCATCAACACATGTAGTGCATACTTGTCCCCATCTGGCACTCTTGCTTCCAAGTGCGCCTGGGTCTCTTCTCTGCTCGCCTCTCCCGGCCGCCATCCCAGCAGGCCTGATATGCGATATACATGAGTATCAACCGCGAAGCTATCCCGCCGTAGACAGAACAACAAGACGCAGCTCGCTGTCTTGGGCCCCACGCCTTGAAAAGAGAGAAGCTCCCGCATGGCCTCCTCGTTGGAAGCGTTGAGGAGGTGATCGAGGGAGTAGCTCCCGTACCGGTCCTTTGTCTGGTGGAGGATGTTCATGATGACTCTGCTTTTGACGACGCTGAGGCCGCCAGACTTGATTGTCCGCTGCAGCTTGTCGGTGCCGTCCCGGACGATGACCTCCCAGTTGTCGCTGCGGCCGTATGTCTTGTCCATGGAGAGCTTTGCGCGCGAGCTGTTCTTGTCGCTGGTGTTTTGGGACAGGATTGTGCGGACCAGGGCGTCAAGAACGGACGGGGAATCTCCGCAGCCGGCGACGTTGCTCGGCGCGATGATTGTGTCGGGGCGGCGGCGCTCGCCGTGTATGGATGCGAGGATGCGATGAGCGCGGGAGCATTCTTGGGGTGTTGGATGGGGGAAGGATGGGAAGGGTGAGGATTGGGAGTAGGCTGCGAAGGATTTGAGCTTGCGGGCTTGGAGGATGGAGGCTTTTTTGTCGGGGATGTTGGATAGAGAAGTGGTGGTGTTGGTGGATTCGGATTTTGTTAATGGTTTTGCGGGCTTGGATTCTGTCTTGATGGCTGTGGTGGTTGTTGTGGTGATGCTTTCGGTGAGGCTTTGTCGTTTGATGTTGCGGAGGCTGCGCCTTGGAGGGGGCGATTGCAGAGTCTTTGTGGTCATGGTTGATGGATTTTCATGGATTTTGCATTGATGAATGAGGTTGATTTCTATACATCTACGGTGAAGCAAAATTTAATTCTATGATGCGGTTTGATGTTGCAGCTGTAACATCGGTCGTTGAAATGGTGAGGTCAGCGGTCGCCACGATGACTAAGATCTGCAAGATTGGCTCACTGTGGCCGTCGACTCCAGATCGATCATAGTCTTTTTATAGCATCGCCATAGCATGAGTCGCTGAATCAAGAGATTAGGACCTCTTCGACAAGGTATTCTTTATTTAGTATGCAGCTTGCAGCGCCATTTCGAATGCCCTCTTCTCATTTCGATAGCGCTGCGGCGACTCTAGTGCTCACCCGATCGTGACGGCTTCAGGTGGGCTGAGCGGGGGATGAGCTCGGGACCTTGAGTATATGAGATGGAAAGCCTCTTCTATTGCCGGTGCAGATCAGGGCGCTCCTTACGACGATATTGTACATTATGGTGCTGATTACCTGTGTTCGGGATCGACGTGCTAAATGATGTGACAAGTCTCCCGTGGCCCGCTTTCGCTTTGGGAGAGGGAAGAGAGGAAGATGACCAAATATATATATATGTTACTAATTCGTGCCCAAGTCCTTACATAGGCTAGGGACTAGACTCTACCGCGAGTCATTGGACAAGGAGGACACTATTTGGTACTACTATCTCACGCTCATCTAGCTATGCATCTAGCTATTGGAATTGTGGGATGGCTAGGAGATCTATTGCATAGCTAGGATATACAAATTCATCGCTAGCACAGAGGACGAAGAAGATTTCTGAATACGTGTATTAGAGAAGAGCCCATCATCCACTGCCAATACGCTCCTATAATCAATCTTCTATACGACCGTCGTATAATTGCGCAACCAGGCTACGCGGCATCTCTTTCACGACATCCCTTGCATGGGCCATCGAGATGAGCCAACTAGTCCAAAGTCTGTTTGTGACACCGAACTCCAAGCCACACGATTCTACGTACGAAATCAGCGTAATCTAGCGGATATCCCATAGCCGTATTACCCCTTTAGTTGATTCCAAGTTAGAGTATGAGCTATAGTCTGACAGGTCAACGGTTTAACTTTTCGCTGAGCTGCACAACCCCCCCCCCTTCTTAGAATCCGGGATGTCTGAGTGCCGAGCCAATCTGATAATACATGATTGACGGGACGGCAAAAGTATAAGTGAGACATGCCGGCGCTATAAATCACCCATCATTTCCCCTCGTTTTTCAAAAGTAGATTTGCAAATGTGTCTTCCGTCTTCGTTTGCTTTGTAAACGTTCCCAGCGCTGGTGTATTTTATTTCAAAATGGTCAGCGTGGTCGCTACCATCCTTTCGCCTCAGAACTGGTCGGCCAGCACTCTACTGCTGGTCGCGACTATTGCCATCTTTCTTTTTGTTCGCCTTTCGAAGCGTGCTGATTTCCATTCCGGCGCATCATGGACGGACAGGGGCGTGCCTTTCATCGGCTCCCTACCCTTCTTTTCAAGGAGAGGCGATTTCCTTAGAGAGGGCAAGGAGCGCAGTGCCAATGGGCACTTTAATTTCTTCTTTGGACCATATCCTATCGTCGCCATCTCGGGAGAGGCTGGGAGGGCGGCATATCTTACTTCTCGCGGGCTTGATTTGAGCGCTGGGTATGTATGGATATCGTTCATGGGGCGGACCCCTTGCAGTGTTGTAATCATTTTATATCATTAGATGAAAAGTGGCTGATTCCGCAACAGATTCAAAAAACTCTTTTCAGCAGGCCCTGATGTTGATAGCATCCTGGGGCGTAACATGGCCACCTATTTCGTGGCGCTGTTCAAGCGTCTCACTGGAAAGGAACACTTGGTGAAATGTCTCCCCTATCTCAACAAAGATGCCCACGATACATTTTCCGCTATTGATACGTCTGTTCCCATGGATCCATTCCGGGTTGTGCACGATCTCATCTGCAAGATGACGCATCGTACCGTTGGCTGCCACGACGTCGCTGAGGATCCTGTCTTACGGGCGAAGACGATGAAGTACTATGACATGTTGGATTCAAGCTCTGCTATGAGTATCATGTTCCCTTGGCTGCCAACTCCTACAAAGATAAACAAGCTTTGGGGTGGAGGTAAGCTGCACATGTTGTTTGTAAACATTATTAAGGAGAGGAGAAGAACCGGCCGGAGAGCAGAGGATACGGTGCAGATCCTGATGGACAAGGGAGAAAGCGACATGGTTAATGCAGCAGTGAGTATCTTGCTTATACATGTATGTACGTTTTGGGGGGCTAATATACAATACGGCAGTTCGTTATTGGCGCGCTATTTGCCGGCTTGATCAATACCGCCGTTCAAGCAGCGTGGATCCTCTGCTATCTCGCTTACGATCCGATCTGGTACGACAAGGTTCAAGCCGAGGTCGACGCTGCCGTTGCCAAATACCGAACCTCTGAAGATCAGACCCCGGCTGATGTCCTGCAAACGCTCACTGTCGAGATATGGGAGTCTGAATTTCCTTCTCTAGACTTGGGAGTGCAAGACAGCATCAGGCTCAACCTCATGGGAGCTTCTATGCGCCAGAATATCTCCGGCAAGGATATCGTGCTCGGCGATACGGGTGTCATTATTCCAAAGAATGCGTTTGCAGTAAGTACATGTGCCTATCTAATCCTTTTGACTGAGCGACATTGATGTCTTATGATCACTATGTAGGTTTACAATATAGCGGATGTTCACATGGATGAGACATTATACAAAAATCCAGGAAAATGGGACCCTGGCCGATATCTGTCTGAAAGAGGAGAAGACAAAAAGCAGCAGCATGGATATATTGGATGGGGATCTGGGCTGCATCCATGTCGTAAGAAGACCCCAACCTAAATTCTTGATGATACTGATGTGCTAACTATGAGACGCAGTGGGCATGAGAGTAGGCCGTGGCAGCGATACTTGATATTTCTTTAGAGCAAGAAGAGCTAACTTGTTTTATTTAGATTGCGAAAATGGAACTCTTTGTTTCTACGGCTACGTTTGTGGCAATGTTCAACTATAAAGCAGTGGACAAGCATGGGAACCCGAGGACCGAGCCGCTGCCGGGCTATAATTGCAATGATCTGCAGGCGAGGCGCATGACTGACACAATCTATCTGAAATGCGAATCCAGATTCTAGGTCGGAAGCGAACTGAATGATGGTTAATAGTGATGGTCGGTAAGCAAATGCGGATGTGGGATGATGAGAATGGATTCTTCTACTGCTGGTGGGATTGTCATGAGAATGCATCACGGACATCAGTTATAGCGCAATATATTCGTTTCAAGTAATAAATTGATTCTATGACATGGCGTGCGTCAATGTGACTTGACTAAGTGATGGAGTGATTGTTAGGTTGAACTCTTTTGCTGCAGCTCGCGTTCAATCTGCGCGGCGAGAGCCGAAGGCGTCTGCGCGCCGGTGTTGTGAACTCTCTCCTAATCGAGCAAAGAGTCAGCTACTTGTTGTGATCAAAGAGATGGTGCCGTCGTAATTACAATTAAGATCTCCTTCTCAGCGCCTTCCAAGGGCATGGTGTTCTGCTGATTGTCTGCAGTGCCAACGACCATCGGGACGAGGTTATGCTGCTTGGTGAGCAGGCTTTGGGGTGGTGCTGAGTTGAGAGATTAGCATATTTGTCTTTTGGTAAGATGAAATACGGGAATTAAATAGGCATTGAAATACTACCTTCTGTGGTGTCGGTGACGGGACCGGGAGCTGAGGGATGAGGTTGCGATTTGGAGATTTGAGCTGCGACTTTGGGCGTCGTCATGATTGTGGTTGGTGGGGTTGAAGCTTTTATAAACTAGGGTTCTAGATGTATAGATGGATGATGGAAAGTAATTGTAAAGGTGTATAAAGTGTTTGATGTTGTGACATGGGTTGACTAGATGACGTAGAGGGAAAGTGCATTTGACGGTCACACCTACATCAAGTGGTGGTCTCGTGATGTGAGCATATAAAAAACTTGTATTTAGATGGTCTCTCTATTTTGCTTTCTTTCTCTCGCCGTATAATGTGCGGAAAATGAACCAAGTAATGTTTCTACTTCTGGCTCATGAATTGGCAGCTAGCCACTTTAGCGCTTCCCTCGTTTGAACGAGGTCGCTTTGGTCTTCTATGGCAATATGAAAGAAGAGATAAGTGCTTGTCTGGACCGATGGCTTGACTTGGTTGACAGTAGAGTAGCCGGAAGGCTACATGCCTGCCTAGAATCTGAGGGGCTCATCGTCTCAAGGCTATGGGCTATAATCCAGTCTCCAGACCAGGTTATATTCCAACACACTGCACTGTATACTGGAGTTGGCACATGGACATATGAGTGAGAAGATGTCGCATGAGAAGATATCTCCTAATGTGCTCTCTGCACGGGCCACATGAGCACATTATTGATTTGGGTATGAAGCTCAATTAATATCTAGGATTTTTCTTCCTCCTCTCCTCTCCTCTCCTCTCTTTCATTCCCCGTTCTCTTCTTCTTCTTCATCACCATTATCTTCCTCCTGCTTATCGTCATCGTAAGGTTCGTCCAAGGTTGAAATCCAACACCAGATATGGCTACCGACATAGACGAAGCATCTCTCCGACTATGTATACGGCTTCAGTCGCAAGATGCTGTTGCATTAATCAAGGGAAAAAATAGAGAGAATGAGCAGCCACCTGATATCGAGTTCGCCGCGGAGCTCTACAAGTTTGAGCTGCAGTCGCTGCAGACATTTTACTCTGATCGAGCCCTTTGCCGTCGCCTCAGTCGCTTGGGCTTAGAGGATAGCGGCCCTCTTAGAGGCCGTGCTGAAAAGGAAGATCCAGCTCCAAACAAGACTGGAAGTACAGCCGATGCCAAAGTTGTATTAAAACAATCCAGCATAAGTTCTACCTCTGACACTGGTGCTAGTGTCATCATCGTGGACGAAGAGACGGCCAGTCAATCCGATGACGAAGTTGCGTCAACAGGGTCCAGCATAAGTTCTACCTCAGATACTAGTAGTAGCCTCGAAATCGTGGAAGAGACGACCAAACCGCTTGCAACACCATAGAATGATGATGGCAAGCCTTTGGTCGAAAAACCTTTGCCTTCGCCTGAGCTGGAAATCCAGGATAGCTTGCCGGAAGCAGCCGGCGAGCAACGACATTGCATTGCGTCCATGATGGATATTTCATGCTTGGAAACAATAGAGTCTCCTTGCTCCCACATATACTGCCACGGATGTGTAACGGATCTATTCAAGTCCGCTATGGTGGACGAGTCCTTATTCCCCCCTCGATGCTGCGGTCAGCATGTGCCTCTGGAATCCACGAAAAGCTTCTTGTCTACAGCGCTTCTCAAAGAATATCGAGAAAAAGAGCTGGAATATGGTACGTCGAACAGGACATACTGTTATATATCCACCTGTTTGGCATTCATTCCCCCCAAATGCATTCAAAATGATGTGGCTACATACGAAATTTGTTGTTGCAAGACGTGCGCTATCTGCAAGGGCCCATCCCATGAATATGAAGGTTGTCCTGAGGACATGGACATAGAAGAACTTCTTAATACCGCCGCCAATAAAAAGTGGCAGAGATGCTACTCATGCCGCAGAATGGTTGAGCTCGCCACAGGATGCAATCATATAAGTACGTTTTAGCTATTTGGATTCTCTGCATGGCTCTGCTCAGCTAACAATGTGCCAGCATGTCGCTGCAAAGCCGAATTTTGTTATCAATGCGGCCTGCAATGGAAGCAATGCCCCTGTCCCCTTTGGCATGAAAATCGATTACTCGTACGCCAGGTACAGCGCGCCGAGAGACAGCGGACGTTGCGAGTTGTCCCTGTTGAATGTACACATCGTCATTGGACAATTTTGTACGGCGGTTATCAATGCGAAAGGTGCGAGGATTGGTTACCTAGAATCATATTCTCGTGCAATGGTTGTGGAATGTCGGCATGTCGGGGATGCAAGCGTTAGCTGGACAACATGCATTGGTTTTGATGCTAGATTCGTATATCAAGTTGCTGAATTATGCAGATTTGGTCTATTAGCTTACGAAATGCCTATTGCTCATTCAAGAATGTGATACCATTAACACAAACAATTTTACGCTGTGTATGTTGGCTCATCACCGCCTTTAACTTATATACAGTAGTGTAGTCTTCATTATGATGCTGGGTAGAGCGAGGTTGAATATCCATCTGGAAGGTAGCCAGTAGCCCACCATATCGGGCCCAGATCGCTCAACATCAGAATAGAGACGTCCAGATCAGCATAAGCATCGTAAACTGAGATCTCAAATATCGACCAGCCATCTTATCCTCCTTGCGGGGCGCAGACAGCTAGTGTTGGCGCAAAGGCAAAAAATCCAAGACATGCGTGTATTGCTCGTATCTGACACAGTGCTGGTTTACAACCGTCCCTCAGTATACTGCGATTACTATATCCAAGAGTTTATTTGCCTGCGCCATCTCTGCCAGGCCCTAGCAAGAAATCAGTAGACTATTAACCTGACTGTGGGCGATGCTGAGGCAAAAGGTACATGTGTAGATAGCAGATATCAACCTCAGTTACCTTATCTATGGAGCATGTACAAAGTAAATCTGACACTGTATCGCGCACTGTGACGTGACATACCCACGTGGACCTTTGGCGACACAAGCCCCATTCTTTAAGCCTCTCTTGGCCGTCCAAAGTCCTTCCAATGGCTGGCCAAAGGCATGGCTCCCTTCTTTGTCTCTTACATTATTCTGGTTGTTGTCGAGGCTGGAGAAAGCGTGTTTAGTGAATGAGTTTTGCGCGCATCTGCTCTTTTGTCGTGGGCCTCTCTCTTTGCCGCTTGCAATCACGACAAATAGAGGAGACACCTAGTAAGGTGCGAGGGTGGTGGAATACATAGAAAGCAGCAAAATAGACATCATGAAGACGTCTCTATTTCTGTCGGCTCTTACGGCGGGCTATGCGACTGCGGACGACGTTCTTTATAGCAGGCGACTAGCCAAACGCGCCCTTGACGATGGGGGGCACTACAATATTTGTAAGGCTTTATCTATCTTCTATTTGACCCTCGTATAAAACAACACTTGGCTCATATATCTGTATACTAGCCTTTTTTCACGTCAACGACGTTCATGCTCATCTTGACCAGTATGTGAAGGCGGGAACAGACTGCACGGATCCCACCAAAGGCTGCTTCGGTGGCTATGCTCGCATCAAGACAAAGGTCAGCGAGCTGCGTGTTCAGTATCCCAACCATCTGTGGTTGAACGCCGGCGACGAATTCCAGGGCACCATGTTCTACTCGTTTTACGGCGGGGAGAAGATTGCCGAGACGATGAATGATCTCAAATTCGATGCCATGACGCTAGGAAACCACGAGTGGGACGGCGGCGATGAGAAGTTGGGAGTGTTTCTGAAGAATTTAACGTTTCCAGTTGTATCATGTAATGTGAAGAGCGAGTACACTGACCTCAAAGACACGATTAAGAACTATCACATCTTTGAGGAGTATGGCTTGGCTGTCATCGGGGCATCGACACCGACTACACCGACGATTTCACACGTCGGTCCCCTGACCAAATTTCTCGATCCAGCTGAAGAGGTTCAAAAGGCCATTTGGGAGATCCGCAACACTACCAACATCAAGCGCATTGCGGCTTTGACGCATATTGGCTACGATGTTGACCAGCAACTGGCGGCACAAACCGAGGGTCTATCTCTCATCATCGGTGGTCACAGTCACACGCTCCTTGGAGATATGGCCGGCGCAGAGGGAAAGTATCCGACCATTGTGGAAGATCTTGCTGGTAATGAAGTTTTCATTGTCACATCGTACCGCTGGGGAGAGTATTTGGGCTCAATTGACGTTTCTTTCGATGAGGACGGCAAAGCTCTAATTTATCATGGTGCCCCAATCCACATGGATAATACGACCAAACTGGAGCCCGATCTTCAGGCCAAGGTTACTGCGTGGCGGGGGCCATTTGAGGATTATGCCAACGAGGTTGTGGGATTTACGGAAAACACTCTTGACCAGACGGCCTGCCAAAGCGGCGACTGCCTTTTGGGTGAAGTCATGGCCGATGCTGCATTTGAGTATGTTTACAACCTCACCACGGACGTATCGGAGGATCAGCGGCCGAGCTTTGCTCTCTTCAATGCAAAGGGCGTTCGAGCAACCATTGACGCTGGCAACATTACCCGGGGCCAGGTCATTACGTCGTTTCCATTTGGTAATGCCGTTGTGAAATTGACCTATTCGGGTGCCGACATGCTCAAGATTCTCGAAGGTGCTGTATCCGGAATAAACCAGTTCAACAGCCAGAAACTGTCGTCCGGGATTCAAGTATCGCATAATCTCCAGGTTCAATACGATCCGTCGAAGGCCCCTGGCCACATGCTTGTTGATGCGAGGATTTCTGGTCAGAGGATCGACCCTGAGAAGAAGTATATCATTGCGACTGTGGATTTCGTTGCTACAGGCGGAGACAATATTCTGCCCAAGAGAGATGACTTTGCTGTATTAGATACACTAGATGAAGTGTTGGTAGATTACATCAAGGCTAGGACGCCCCTGAAGAACGCATTGGAGAAGAGAATAGGAAAGGTTGGTACATTTACGGGCAAGGTGCAAAAGGTGTTTTCGGCTTAGATTATGCATAGATGAAATGGTTATTAGGTATAGATATTTGTTATTCTTTGAATCTTTTTATTTCATCGGGCAGAATAATTAGCGATCTCGTTTCTGTAAAGACTGATCAAATTGACGCGACTCTCTCAAGCTGTCGGCCTTGTATATGTTAGTTCTGTAACTGTCATGGCCGTATCTAGCGTTCTACTTGGATACCTGATTGGTTTGAACGAAAATCTCGCCGCACAGTTGCTGCTTGTAATCTCTTTCCTTTTTGTTGCTTCGGAGACTTTTTTGGCGTGATGGAAGCCCTCTTTTGTCCATTGACCGAGGCATTATCGTCAAAAGGCCCATTGAAAGATCTTTCAAGTGTGCAGTAACTCTCCACTGGAGAATCGTCTCCAGCAGCGTGACGACGCTGAGTCTCTCCATCTACAGCTCGACGCTCAAAAATGATGCTAAAGACTGTGAATGTGAGGCACGCAAGAATGCCGATACAGGCAGATATGGTAATGAGGAAGAGAACGGCCAGAGTCCGTCGGTGGCCATTTTGGCGAGTGGCATGGGTTGATAAAGACTAGTAGAGGAACAGCGTTGATTTAATCAAGTCTGCTCTACGTAGATGAGAGAGTAGTGTAGAGGTCATGAGTTTGACATATTGCCATTGGACTATATAAATCACCTCTCGGTGGACTAGGAAATGCCATGTATGACAATCACTGCAGTAGCTTTTGAGGACAGAATCACGAATTGGCTTATTAAAGAAAGCTGTGAATCACAGATCTAGATAGGCATCCAAATCTATCATGCTAATACGGATAATACCGTTGTCCTCTTATGCAGAATGCCTCAGGCAAAGAGTGCAGTAGCATCAATGGGCTTCAAGCGCAATGCCCTGCTCATTCTACAGTGCAACAGAATAGCTATGACACAGCAACCTTCATGAACGCTACCGCATCCGAAATTAAAGTGGCAAAAAAAGAACAAACAAACAAAAAAAAGCGAGGCCCCCTGCATATACGGAATGCTGCTACCAACTTCAGAGCTAGACCCCCATTTAGGCGACTCTTGCTTCCGAGGCTGAAATATTCTGTGGATACAAGGAGGATTCAGCAGCAGAAAACACCAGAGAGCTACGCAAAGACAGAGACACAAGCTGGACGGCAGCCAGGACCACCATGTGTACCTTTATAGCCTCTGATTCAGATGCTTGATGTCTAAACGGGCTAAAGATTTTTGAATTCAAGGCTTTCATCAAGCGATAGTATAAAATGGCATATGCAGATCTAGCTAGAATCTGCCACGCTATTCAAAAAACAGAGTCATGACACATTCAATCCCATCCCATCTGAGCGTCAAGCAAACAGTAAATTAATAAGTGTATCGGAAATCGGGACTCGCGTCCTCCTAGTCATAAGTTAGCTATTGCCTCATGACATGGCAAACATAATGGGAAAAAAAATAATAATAATCCGCGGGCACTTACATCGTGAGCCTCCAGCGTAACACCCTGCGTATCAGCCTTCCTGTTCAGCCTCCAAAAGTTCAAATCACACACCACCACCAAGACAATGTTCAGCAGCGCGCAGGCAATGCACGTATACATGCCGGGCTTGTACCCCGTCGCCGCGTCCTGCTGCCGAAACACCAAGCTGCCCGCAATGCCGCCAATGCCCCCGAAGCCCACGAGCGTGGCGCTGCAAAAGGCCCGCTTCCACTGCCCGCGCACGTTGTTTGCCTGGAAGGACATGACGGAGGGGATGTTGCTGTTTGCGCCGGCCGTGACGAGGAAGACGCCAAAGTAGCGCACGCCCGCCTGTTCGGCCCAGCCCATGATGGGGAGGCCGATGAGGCAGAGCACCATGTTGAAGATGACGATGGGGCCGCGGACGCGCAGCTTGTCGCCGACCCAGGCGGCCGAGAACATGACGATGCCGGTGAATGCATAGGGGGGAGCGACGAGGCACTGGGATTCACCGACAGAGAACTTCATGCTGCGCGTGAGGATAAGGGGCAGCGAGTAGGCCAGTGAGTACGTCATGGTGGTGCTGTTGAAGAACATCATGGCATAGGCCCAGATCTTCCAGTCCGCTCCGGCGCTCAGGAACTTCTTGAGGTTGAACGGCGGGGCCTCGGTGTCGCCGCGGTCGCGCTGGATGCGGTGCACGATCCATTGGCGCTCCTTTTGGCCGAGGAAGCTCCAGGTGAGGCGCGTGGAGTCGGGGAAGTCGACGAGGAGCCAGTAGCTGGCGACGCTGAGGGCGCAGGTGATGGTGCCTTCGATGATGAAGATCCAGCGCCAGCCGCTGAGGCCTTCGCGGCCGTTGAGGTGCATGAGCTGTTTGGATCGTTGTGAGATTTTCAGGTGTACATGTTAGTGAGGAGATTGGGGGGGGATGACTTACACCATAGGCCAAGATACCGGCAAAGGCAGAGGCGACGCAGCCGACAAGATAGAATGCAGAGTACCGTTTTCCAACCTCATCTACAGGGTTACGTTGTATTAGCTGATATTGGATAATGTCAAGGGGGGGGGGATTCAAATGCCGTTTTCCCACTTACATCGTGTATACCATGTGCTAAGCAAGTACACGCAACTCGGGAAGAATCCAGCCTCTAGAATACCGAGCACTGTCCTCAATGCTGCCAGCTGCTTAAAGTCCTTGACAAAGCCCATGCCAATCATGACGGCGCCCCACAGGAGGGTTATGAAGGCAAGGTGCAGCCGCGGACCGATTTTGCGGACGAGGATAGTGGAGGGTGGTTGGAAAACGATGTAAGTAGTGAAGAAGACGAGATTGGCAATGTTCTGGAGTTTTGTTTTCATACAATTAGCAAAAGTAGTTTCTTTGGACGGCCTATGTGGTTGGAGCAGATGAAAAGACTTACGTAGCGGTTGCTGATGAGGTTCAGCTCAACACTCATGCCAGCAATATTGGCAGCGCTCATGTTCGTCCGGTCCATGAGACTGACGCAGTACATGGCCCCCACCGTGATAACCAAGCGGCGGTCGATGCGGCGGATGATGCTGCGCTGCTCGGCCTGGGTGAAGCCAAAGTCATCGTCTTCCAGCGGAGCAACGCGGTGGTTGCTCTCAGAGTCCTTCATCGGGTCGTCGACATGGCTGAACTCGAGCCCTTGCTTTTCAGACTCTAGGTGAGGAGTTTCTGCACTCATGGTGGTTAAAGACTTGGAAGAAGCAACTTTTGCTATGTATTCCTTGTCACAACAACGGAAGGATTAAAGTGAAAAAAAAAGAAAAAGAAAAAGAAAAGAAAGGGTTTTCTTTTTGTTCTTGTCTCAAATTGTAAGAGACATATTGAGACATCCCGAAAACAGGGGGATCGGCATGAAGAATATATACTTACATGCACGTTGCGTGCTATCAGACCTGCCAAGATTCAATCCGTTGGCCACTTTACCCCAGGTTTCTGCGCAACTGCCGCTGGGGATTCTAATTCTACAGGTCATATCGAAACGTTTGCCCCAAGGGCTGGGTAGCATTGGCTAAGCGTCTAAGCCGTATCATGCGGTTGATTTTCAATAGTCTCGGTACAAAATGAAGAGCCCAAGAGCCGAGAACCTTGTCGTTTCCCCTCTCGGTTGTGTATGCGAGGCCATGAAATGACGAGTGTCAGCTCCATCCTCGCAGCTATGCCCCATAATACCCATACTCTTGGCCAAGATATGAACGAATGAGCAGATCTTCCCCAGACTTTATTTTTGCCCTCTCTTGTTCCTAATGGGTAATTTACTCGGTGGGGTAAGGACGCCGTCTCGGCTAGATTTTGGGCGCCCCCTCTTGGCTTATCGCCTATTTTATGCTTATACCAGGGTTATAAGGAAGGGAATGCGAAATGTGCAGGGTGGCCGTGGCAAAATTCGGGGGTCTGACTGACACCTAGCTCCCCGCCTGGATGCTTGGATGAGAGGAAGTTGAAGTGGAAGAGGGTGGCTGGAAATTACGGTGAGTGAATGGATGCCTGGGCAGAGAAGAGACACCAGTTGGATGCTAAACTGGGTAGTAGTCTAGGCTCTAACAACTCACAGCTCGTTGCTATCATAAGCATTACTCATTACACCCATACTCTTCTATTTGTGTATTCTTCATATCGAGCCTTCCATTGCGACAAACCAGTAACGCCACAACCTCGTGTAAATATGAGCATCCCGTTGTGGTCAAATCTTCATTCGCGGGGAAGGAGGAAGCTAAACAACTCTAAATGCTCTAGAAGGACACTTTAATTCACTAGCTCGTGTAAATTATATACGATGTAGGGCGCGAAAAAAAAGGGGGGCGAGAGAAGCCTTGGCATTCATTATCAAAGACCCAATGCTTCGTCTGGCGTCTAGACCTATGCTATATTATGCTATAGATACATGACATTACTCAAGATTGTATTATGATATAGATACACGACATTACTCAAGATTGTAGCATCGATAAGCGAAAAGAAGATTCAAGGTAACAGCCCAGATTTGGGGATACATTGCAGCTGCATTCGCTCCAACCCGTCTTCTTGGCCCCCAAGACCCATTGGCTCCCACAAAACAAAAACGCCACATCATGATCCATTCAGCCCATGAACACCAAGAGACTAGAAAATAAGAATGGGCGCCACGTTTGCGCTCCCCCGCGTTTCCCATTGCCGCCACCAATAGCACGTCGATCCGACCAGCAGGATACCGAGGCTCACCTCAAACCTTTGCTAGTATTATCCGCTCTTCAACGCCAAGATTTACCATTTTTCAGCTTTCAATGTTGGATCCCATTCTTCAAAGCTAAAAGCAGGTTAGATGGAGGATACCAAGATATGCAGATGCCACAGAAATTCCCCGATTCGCCGATATCTTGCTGATAATTGCTGATTACCTTGCTCCTACTTCGCAAGCTTGCCGTCTATTTGGCTAGTGTGGACTGGACTGTCAACTATTTGCGCTTGGCATCAGTCTTCAGCTCATCTGCAGCCTGTGTCATCTATAGATTGCTTAGTCAATTGTTGATAGCCTGGTAACTCATCACTTGGGTTGCTTCCATCTCGTCTACTCCTTGATCAGACTCCAATCCTCAAAGCAGCACCAGGGTCAAAGCAAAAAAGGGCCCAAATATCAATGCTTGACTATCACCTCGTACTGAGTTACTGCAAATAATAAGAACCAACTGAACCCAGCACAATCCATCCAAAGCAATCCAATCAAGGTATAACCAGACCAAGCCAAATCGAACCCCAACCCCAGCCGTGCAGCTCATCACCGCAAACGATGCCCTGGCATCTAATAGCCCATCTCAAGAAACATACCATTTCGAAAACTCCGCACCATCAAGAGACGCCTGTAGTCTTGTAATTGGTATTCTGTGCTATCCGCCACCTCGTTTACCCCACCCTGATCGACTATCCAAGAAAAGAAAATACCGTACCATTCCAAAAATATGCTATGAAAACGCTGATGAAAGAATACGAAACCACAAATGAGGCTTGGCCAATAAAAATCATCGTATGAGTACTTGGAGATGCAGAAGGAAGATGATGTTTCTCATCAAAGATGAGATGACAGCACTGGCTCACACAAAGCCCCTTCAACTTCTCAGCCCCTGGGTTCTCTCTACGCAGAGAACCCAAACCGCTTAGCAACCACGCCGCCAAATCGTTGAACGTTGTGCCAGAACAAGCCGGCAATGCCAACAATGGTAAACACCTGCAAGATCTCAAAGGGGTTTTTCGCACGGACCTTGGTTTCGACAAAATCAACCTTGGATCCGGCCATGGCGGGGAAACGCCCAGTTGTCAGGTATTGTTCCATCAGCGCGTCTTTCTTGTACCATTCGTTGCGCAGCCAAAGATCAAATTCATCTGCGTTATCGAGAGGTATGTCTGACATTTTGAATTTTCGCCAGAAAAAGTTGACCGACTTGGGCGGCCGGCCTTGGAAGTAGGTGCTGCCTAGAGTGAAGATGTCCTCGCCATATTTACCTCGGCTGTTTCGATACGAGTTAGCTGCCTTGACTTGTACAAGATCTCTAATGGCCCATGCCATATGAAGAGCACTTACTCAATACCCTCGTACGCGACTGTGCAGTCATAAACATAGTCTACTGTTCCCCTCAGCTCGTTCAGGCAGAAGAAACTGCCGGTGCTGCGGGGGAGCAGCATATGCTCGGGATCTTTCCATCCATTCTTGTTCGCCCAACTCGCAGACTTCCGTCGACCGTTTCCAGAAATGTTGGTGCCTTCGGGAAACAGGAGTAGCCACATGGGCACGCGATACGTCTTCCCGCTGGGATCAGTCTTGGTTTGCTTCAGCTTCCCAAGCCGATACGCAAGCCGGGGCTGATCCTTTGCCATCTTCCTCGACATGAAGATGAAACCGTAAAACTTCATGCCCCAGCCAACGAGAGGGATGTACTGTAGCGACTCCTTCAGGATGATGTATATGTGGCCATGCGCAGAAGGTCGGTTAACGTAACCGACCCACCAGAGATACAGCCAGTCCGTATAAATCTACCGATGCTAGTTAGCTCAGCTTTGACAAACATTCTCTCGCTAGAATTAGGATGAAACCAAGCATGCTCGCAAATGAGTCAGGCTGTGATGGGAATCCACCAAGCCGCTGCTGTCCCTCGGGGGTCATCTTACCTGATGATTCGCAATCATAACGATGCGCTCTGGAAAGTTGAATTGCACGCCATTACCTTCCGTGGGGAGGATTTCTCCTGCTACCGACTCATCACCGCTGATCCGGATCGTTGTCGGACCCCAGATCTGCGTCATCAGAATGGTGGTGATGGCAAACAGTCGCTTGGTCATTGACATGTAGTCATAGTATATATCGCGGTTAACAAAATACAGC
Organism: Trichoderma asperelloides; assembly: GCA_021066465.1. Lineage (NCBI taxonomy): Eukaryota > Fungi > Ascomycota > Sordariomycetes > Hypocreales > Hypocreaceae > Trichoderma > Trichoderma asperelloides. The sequence goes on along the minus strand of JAJKFY010000354.1, from coordinate 373,610 downwards.
CAACAGCCGAGGACCTGCGTAATAACAATGCTGCGACACCAGAATGTCAGTGAGGGGGCAGTCTCATCATGGTGTGTATTGCGGCAAGCCGGGAGCAGGGGACATGGAGGACATGGAGCAAACAGCAAACGTACGTGACACAGCAAGTTAGGAAGTAAATGGTAAAAGCCAGCCCTCGCAGTATCTGCATGGCCCTACCATGTCCCCGTTTACCTGATGGGTGAGCATCTTTGGGGCTTGTAGAGGCCTTTTTGGATGCTTGGCCGAGCCCCATGGCAATCGCGGGAGCTGGTATGTTGGTTTCGGACCCGTCGGTATCCTTGCTAGGAGCCATGAACGAGCCGCGGTTTCTTGCGCCGATGGAATTCTGGGATGTTCAGATGGATCGTCTAATAAGTAACTGCAAACCAAGCCCAGCAGCCCGGCATGAGGCTCAAGACAGAGGAGGAGGAGTGAGGCGGTGATGTGGCTTCTCGGCGGTTATACCTAGCCTCGCGCCAGCTATTGGACGAGACACAACGGCCAGGCACAGGCGTCCCCGATAGGATACAGCACGCACGGATGCGAATTGCCGGCAGTTTCAGGCAGGCAGGGCCACAACAGGGCAGCTGAGGTGCTGGCGTCAGGTGCGGACAGTCCGGGATCCCAGCTCTGCGCTCACAGCTCACAGGCAGCGTCGCACTTCGCAGACCAGGTGCTTGCTTGCTCGAACGATCGTCTGCTGCGGATTCGAGGTCAGGCAGACGGTGCAAGGTGAAGGTTTGGCCGGCGACGGCTGGGAGCAGCACATGATGACGCACGGCGGCCCTGCGCTGCGGCTGCTTATTCGCTCCCTGCGTCTGCCTAGCTGTCATGCTGCAGTTGGCGCTCAGCAGTGCAGCCAGCCAGCCAGTTCAGCCCTGGAGCCCCGGAGCTAGCCAGAGCCAAGCTTCATGTGGGGGCTGGCGCAGGCTTCGGGTTCCTCCAGAGCCCGTGAGTCGCTCGAGGCTGTCAAGCTGCGCTGTGCTATGCGCCGTGTTGGAGAAGAGCAGAGCAGAGTGGGCTGGGCTGGGTTGGTGGCGCATGGGGCCAGGAATGGCATTATCGAGTACCTAATCGGTCCAGGGCGGTGACCGAACGCAGCGAGACCGCCGGACAAATGGCGGGAGCCGAGCGGGCTCTCTCTTCTCTCTCTTCTCTCTCTTCTCTCTCTTCTCTCTCTTCGAGAGTGTGCCTGGCACTGTTTGGAGCATCCTTCGTCTCCCATGCCCCATGCAGTAGCGAGACGAGCAACAACTGCTATCTCTCAGATAATGCATGAAACGGAGCCTGCCTTGAGTCTCGAGGTGACCTGATCACATGCCACTGCTCAGGGTCATCCACCAGAGTCATATCTCGTATAGGCACCTGTAGCTTGGCAATGCAGAGCTACAGGTACCCGGCAGCTACCCCGCCTACCATAAGCAGCAGGCGGTGGAGACCGGAGGCACTCCCGAGATGGAGCACTTTGCAACAATCACCTGTTACCAGTCACCTGCTATGTACAGAGTACATGTACCTTCAATAGTGCGTGCACGTACTAATAAGGCGCTGTTTGTTCTGGCAGCAGCATCAAGCAACTGGCTCTTTTAATAGCGTCTACATTGGTCGTTTGAATGCCGTTCCTGAATCGAGATGCTCATTGTCTCATAGCAACTGCGTACAAGCTGAACATCCTCCCGCCAATGAGAGAGAGGAAAAGAGTGGCCTAAAAAACACCATCGTAAATAGACCAGTAACGCGACGGCTAGGATGATCAAAGTGTGTTTTTTCCAGCCACGAACAAAGTGACACTTGTTTGCAGGTCGTGGATGGTCCGCAATCGTTGGCAGAACCTCCTCCAACCTCCCGGGCCAGTACACCAGCTTGACATCGGGCGGCAATGAGCGGGTCGTTCCGCTTCGTACTGCTGCCAATTGTAGGAGCGGTACGGCCCGTGTAGGTCGTTGGGCCAATTTGATGGACGTCTTGTTTATCACTACGGGGAAAGAATGGAGTAGATTGGCAAAATGACTCGACATGAAGCTGCGCAGACAAAGTACCTCCACGCTCAAACCTCTGGACGAGTACCGGATGTCCCAAACAAGAAGAAAGAGGAAGCAAACTTGGCCGAATTCGTCTCCTCGACTTCATCAAAATATATACCTGATAAAAACAGACAGAATTTGCATTTGTAAGCAAAGCACAAGACGATTTTGCTTCACCGATAACATTCCTTGATTCACAAGGTGTAAGAGTTTTCCAAGTCAAAGAGCGTCAAAGGTTACAGCAATTTGATTTAGAAAACCGCTCAGAGGAACTTTATGAATGGCTTATTTGGCAGCCACCTGACGGCGAGAAATATGTTCCCTTTCTCGATGCTATAAGCTATGAGACGTCTATCCCGTAAACAAGCATCAGTCGTGAACGTTAGTTGCCCAATGCATTTTGCCGCCTCCAATCTTTAAAGGGATAGCTCGAAAATGCACCCTGCTGGATCTTTCCCCAAGTTTCCCTGTGTCGGGGCCTTAAATCGGTACCTGGAGTAAGGTCGCATGAGGTGATCGGTGAAGGGGTTGAGTAGGACTAGAACGTCCCCTGCTCGACTAGCATGAGTGGCATCAAAATACAATGGTCGGAAGGCTGCAGATTGGTATGAGATGAGTCCATTGATTCCACAGATGGCCTTTGCCAAGTCGTTAATGCCAGTGCCGTGAGGGTTAATTAACGGAGGACTGAAAGTGGATCGAACAAAGAGCAAACATAATGCCCGAAACCCAAATGGGATATGCCAGCGCTCAGAGCAAGCGAGGTGCTGTCTCGCAATGGATTGTCATTGCGTCACTGTCACATTATTAGAATGACCAGTATAATTGCTGCAAGGGAGAGGTTTGACTCTTGTTTGTCTGTGATGAAGTTATCGCGACGTCTATTGGCCTCCTTGACCCTACGGAATCATTACAAGGCGGCGCACATCCATCTCTACAATGCAGCCACCAACACTCTACACTTGGGTCAAAACATCAAGGGCTGGCGAGATAGCCAAAGCAAGCAAATCTGCAGCGATACGCGAGCAAACAGCTTGCCAGAATACCGTACCAACTTAAGCTCTTGAAGACTGAGCTGGTATAGGGAGAGTTTGGTAACTTGTTATTGCTATGGTTAACATATGATACTTTATTATTTTAATGGCCATGGTCCTCGGACTCTATTCAACTTTGACGAAAATGCTCCGCCGCTGAACTTGCAGAATTAGACGTTCAGTTCACAAGTCTGTGTTGGTAAGCCGTGCGTATTATTTCAACAATAAAGACAAAAGTGGTGGCTACTGAACTACTATACTGACCGAGATAGACCAAGCAGAAAAGAAACAGCCGGCAATTAATGAGCTTTCAGGGACATTTTCCCTTGAAACGATCAGTGAGCAAGACTGGATTCCAGTCCGAAATCTATACAGGTAAGGTAACAACCTTGCACAGTAGCTTCAACAGCGTCTGAAATATTCAGTCTGTGGCAATATGACCTCCCCTGGGAGACGATTTTTTGCCGCGGAGGTGAAGCTGACAAGCATTATGCAAGTTGAGCCAATGGACGGATCGTTATTGAGCTTCCGTGATGCTGAAAGGATCGTTGGCATCAAACTAGCAACCTACGTCTATCCTCATGCAGATGGATACATCGGCCCAGAGCACCGGCAACGGTTCGCCATCCTTGTAGACATTTTCCAACAACATCTTCACAAACACTCTGAGCTGTCTCTTGAGCATTCAATCCGAACAGAGTTTCAGCTTAAGATGTGCGGCGGCCATAGATTAACCGCTGAACCATCGATTGTTATCGCCCATCCGTCTGATGATCTACGGACTGGCCTTGCGATCCTGAAGACTTTGGCCCAAACCCAAATCAGGGACCAGTATAAGCTTCACTCAGCGACTCGGTTTCAAATATACCTCTCCCTCAGGCCCACGTTTGAGTATCTTGCATCCCCTTCCGACAATCTCAGTATCTGCTTCAAGAGTCCCTATCTTTCTGGCGCTGTCCTCGCTTCAGGAGACAATTGTGATAGTGTCAGCACCATCACTTGCGGTATCCGATTTTCCAATACCGATGATACAATCTTTGCGCTGACGCCTGCCCATGCTTTCAAACAGAATGGGCAAGGCAATGAAAAGAAAATCCAGAAGGGTACATCTAGCTTGCAGTCTATGCCAAGAGAACCCCAAGCAACATGCGTGTTGGCCGATGTGGAGTACGACATGGCCGAACTTAGGCAGCTCGAGAAAGCCACAGTTGAAGCCATCGTGCGCTGCGAGTATCAATCGAAGCCAGCGAAAACGCATGGCGATGGCTATGTGCAGATTCCTGGAACACAAGTTATAACGCCGAGCCGAGCCTGGGGTCGACTAGTCCAGCCCAACTCTCCCAATCTTGACTGGGCTTTGATAGAAATCAACCCAAGCCATGGACTTACAGCCGCTGACGACGCACGCCAAGTATTCGATCTGGGTGACGAAAAGCGTGCGGTACAAGTCATAACGCCTAGGGGCTCGCTACAAGGTACGATTCGCAGGACACTTACCTTTATCACCAATTCCGGTAGCGATAGTCCCTTATGTGAGGTTTGGACTGTTACCGTTGCAGGGCTAGGTATGAATTCGCTTCTATCCTGACAATGATGAAATCGATGCTGACTACCACAGCAGCTGATGGAGATGTACGGATGGGAGACAGCGGGTCTCTTGTCATCGACTCCATCACAGGTCAACCCTGCGGGTATGTTATCGCGTCCAATCGCCTTCAACAACTATACGTGGTGCCACTATGCTTGATGCTGCAGCAAATTTCGGAAATGGTGTCTATTCCAAATGTCAATCCAGAAGTCTTCTTGAACCTCGAGCCGAACTGGCGACCAATACAAGCTCAGGGACCTGTCTTTAGGGTACTCATGACTTACTTTTCCCAATCTTGGTCGCGGACCAGGATAGAAGAGCCACGGCCCGCTTGGCTGCGCAAACTTCGCGCAAAATGTGCCGGAGGATGGAATTATATCGCAATGGGAATCCGCGGTCTTTTGTCGCCGTCAACTGCCAAACTATCAACGTACCATGGCTTGACATCTCATAAACAGTGCGACGTATTTAGCGAGTACGATATCCAGTATCCTTTGCTGTTGTTGGAGGCATAATAACGAATTTCATAGTGTGTCATCGACATTCGAGGATGTAGAAGGATGTGGATATGACGGCTCCCGGTAAGTATTTTCCTGTAAATTACTTGATAGCTGAAAACACTAACACTGGCTTCTTTAAAGGGTGCTTCACCGAGGAGACAGCAATAGTAGCCAGACCAGTATCACGCCTCTTCTCAAGAACCATTGCGGGCAGTCTTCTGATATTTCCCTCGATACACTCGCGAGGCCCCCTCCTGCGAAGCTCCCTTCTTTCGGCTGGCCAATCACTACTGAGAATGATCCTATCAATTCCTATGGGCATCGGATATTCCCTGGAAATCCCATCATGGACGCACGCATCTATGATGAGGAGCCTCCCGTCCTCAACCCTGTCCTAACTAGACCCCCAGGCTTCCGAGCCGCAGCAACGCCTGAAGATTCCTTTCATATAATACAACACACTGAAATCATGCAAAATACTCACCGCCTGTCGACACCATTCAAGTCTGCCAATGGAATCCTCGCAGGTAAGCCACTGCCAGCACTTCCTCGCTCGGCAGAGGAAGAGCTTCCACTCCTTCCAACCAGCCTTTCAAGGAGGAAGCAGAGAAAAGTCCTGACCAAGGCCAGCCGCTGTCTCTCAGCGTGCGCACTTGAGTTTTGCAACAGGCATAGGCTGCCCAACACCGTCATCCAAGGCATGGAATCTGGGGAACTGCCATTTTTTGTGCAGAACCTTGGGCGCAAGAGAGCTCCGGATTGCGAATGGGATGAATTCGTGTTTCTCCTCAAATTCCTCATCTCAGAGCAGCAAATATCTCCCGAGTTGTTGGATAGTGACTTGGCTGTTCACTTCAGGGCGGTTCTGTACACCTCTTTGGGAGTAGCTGACGTACTTAGACATCCGGAGCCCCTGAGGGACGACAGAACCATCCTCAGGATCCTATCCGCCAGCGTTCAAGTTGCCAGGATGCTCAATGATATGAATGCTATGGGTAAGCTTGATGATCTCTTGATGAAGACGGAGCGCAGGATTATTGAGACCAGTGCTTAAGGCAGCGTGTAAGAGGGACCCTGAGAATTCAGCATGAGGCGCAACTGTGGTCAAATTTAATTGAGATTGTTTGAGGGAAGTCTATTGGGATATATATTTAGGTCCCAGTGATGTAGTATTGCAGCGGCAAGCATGGAGTATATGGTTGATTTTTTTTATCGTTCTTGGAGAGAGAGAGGAGGATGAATAGAAACATGTATAGAAGGATATCAAGGGGTTTTCTTTTCTTCACATCCTATCAGTCTGCTGTGCAAGAACAGGATGTTTATGTTTTTTTATATAGAGATTTTATTATTTCGTATGTATTTAAATAGATTATAGACAAGTTTCTTTGCATTAGAGATTTTGGTTTGGCTGCTTCGTACCCTGAGAATGCTGTAGATCACCAGCATCTCGTGTGCGTATATGGGCATGTAAACCGCCCAGCTTTGGTGTAGTGCACGCAGCTGTGGTTATAGCGCTCATTACATATGCATTCGCTATCCATAGCATTTATAAGTACAGCGCTGTATTGACTCCAATTATCAAAAGGTATCTGGATTGTGCAGACCTCAAGCTGCTTTTATCAACGCTATTAGAAAGGTACTACTATATCTAGTTAAACAAGTGGATGTGGAGCCTATTATAGCAGTAAACCCACTTTGATCAAGTCCCGATAGCTGCTCAGCCAAATGTTCTCGACGTGCTATGACGCTAACACACCTTTCCACAGCAGCTTGATTCCGGCAGCATCATGGCTTCGACAACGAACTCGACCCATGACTCATGATCCCAAGTCGAGATCACCATCTCTAATACAAACAGCAACTCCTTTGTCCTTGCTGCCAACATGATGAGCGCCTCTTGCGCCTAAAAACAGTCATGGCTACGCATATTCGAGCTCTCCGGGAGCCATGGCGCAGAATTGCCCAAGCTCGGCCGAGTCGGCGACAGCTGCTCCCGCCATCAGAGGCTTTCAGCTGCCGACGCTTCTCTATCGCGCACCCTCTGAGGCTTGCAGAGTCGCGCAGCGTGGCAGAGCTGCCGGAGCGCACGCATCCGCGATACCTCCAGATCTCCAAGCCGGGCTCGTCGCTGCTGTCGCTCAACTGGCCGCGGCCGCCCCGCAACCTCCTGCTGGTGCAGAAGCTCTACTCGCCCGAGGTCACCGAGTCTGTGGTTTCGTTTGCCAGGCACATCCGAAGCGACTACCCCGGGGTCAACATCGTCATCGAGGCCCGTGTTGCTGTGCCGATCCAGCAGCAGCTCGACTTTCCCATCTTCGTCGTCGACAACGGCACAAGCATCGCCGACAAGATCGACGCCATTGCGACCTTTGGCGGCGACGGCACGGTTTTGCGCGCCGCCAGCTTGTTCAAGCTTCATGGGTCTGTGCCTCCCATCCTGTCCTTCAGCATGGGGACCTTGGGCTTTCTGGGGGAATGGAACTTTGCAGAGCATAAGAAGGCCTGGAGGGAGATGTACATGAGCGGCAGCGACGTCAGCGCGGGGCGTAATGCTGCCGTGCCGCGAGGGACCGACGATGGCTTGGGCACAAGTGCGGCGGCTGGCGAGGGATGGGAGCGAGTCAAGGGCAAGAGTCAAGGAATCAACAGGGCATCTCGAGTTTTGCTGCGGCACCGCATCAAGGCGGACATCTTTGATAGGGCGGGGAATAACATCAACCACGAAGTCTCCAACACGTTGGCCAGCCAGCCCAAGTCGGGCATCGCCCGTCCAAAGGAGATTTCGCCTCCTCTGCGCGCCATCAACGAGATCTCAGTCCACCGAGGCTCTCACCCGCACCTTGCCATCATCGATATCTACCAGAATGGTCACTTCCTCACAGAAACAACGGCAGACGGTATCCTCATCAGCACGCCAACCGGTTCAACTGCGTATAGTTTAAGCGCTGGAGGCCCGATTGTGCATCCTCTGGTAAAGTCGCTGCTCATCACGCCCATCAGCCCCTGCAGCCTTAGTTTCCGATCGCTTGTGCTTCCTCTGGATACAAAGGTTACGCTGCGGATGAGCCCAAAGAACAGAGGCCGCGAACTAGATCTTAGCATTGACGGCAGACGGTGTGCTGGGGTCTTGCCTGGCTCGGAGATTCACGTCGAGGGCGAGTTTGTAGGGCGAGCCGGCCCTGGAGAGGAATGGCATGGAGGAGTGCCATGCGTGATACGCACCGAGGATGACGATCCTTGGGTTGGTGGACTCAATGGACTCCTTAAGTTCAATCACCCCTTTGGCAGAGAACCTCCCAACGAGGACTTTTCTGACTAGTGGTACAGGCCCAGAGCCTCGTGAATACCCTAGGTAGCTACCTATCTATATTGGATACGTCCCTAACCACGAAATGATACCCCCATTCTACAGTCGATCGTAAAGGTGTATCCCGCCGAGAAGGAAAGGCAACGAGGTATGCAAGCATGGCTGGCTGCGCAGCTTGTAGAGATGGAGCCCATGAATCAATCGTAGCTGACGATTTCAGCTCAGGGCCATCAAGGCATAGACAGGGGAAGAGCTGCAGATTGACAGCTGAGCATTGATAGGACAGGCTAGCTGCTGTTAAGAAAAATAAAAATAAAGCACAGTAAAATACGATAAATATTGCTACCTCGACTTGATCTATGAGCCATTACTTTGAAGTCGAGCCAACTCAAATACTTCCATCCAGCCCGGCAAAAGCAGCTGAAGTGCTCGACATACTCGCATATTCCATCCCGTCAGGTTAGCGCAATCCTATATAGCGGGGTTTGGGCGAGCTGACAGGCATCGGCCGCCCTAGCCTTGACGTCAGTGGCCGCACCGCAGCTGCCACGGGGCCGCCTATGGGGAGCTGTAGCGCTATGGGGACTTTTGTAGGGGCCGCTGGGCAGCTGGGAGAGCTGTGTAGCTGCAGCTGCAGCGGGCATCATAGATAGCCCGGTACCTTGCTTTATCGCACCGCCAAGCGCGTCTTGCATCCTGCATCCTGGGTATAATCCCGGCCCTCTTGCTTCACCGCGGCGCCGGTCTTTTTTTTCTTTTTCCTTTTTCTTCTGCTTCTCCCTTTTTTTTTTTTTTTTTTTTTCTGAAGCTGAGCGTCTTGACAGGCGCTGGGCAAGAAGTAACGCATGCAAGCATAACCAGGGCTGTTCTCATATCTCGCGCCCAGCCAACATTGATATCGTGAAGCTGGTCGCTGGTCGCTGGACTATCCCTCTCGCCGCCGAATCCATCCTGGCTCTTCGCGCTCGCCTCGCCTCGACCCATGACCAGAGCGCCGCTCGCCAGCTAAAGCCGTTGGTTGATTCTTGGTCGCAGAGCCAAGATGAGGCTCCCGAACCCATTCAGCTTCCGGCCCGGGCCGGTTACTTTCTGGACGACCGCCATCTATCTTGCCGTCACGATCCCGCTGATTTACGTCCACGAGACGGTGCCGCCTGCGCCATCGGCTCACTCTCTCAGCAAGCAGGGCCTGAATTTAAGCGAGGCGTGGGACGATCTGCAGATCATCACAGAACAATACCATCCGTTTAATAGCAGGGCAAACGCACAAGTCCGCCAGTATCTCATTGACCGTTCCAAAGAGATCTTGGACCGGAATGGTGTTCCTCATAAGACCGATCCAGCCGGTGGGGTGATATGGAATCCCAGGTTTGTTCATCAGGGTATTTGACTTTGATTTTGCAGGCAGCTGACGCTGAATTAGTATCGAACGATATACATCTAAGAGTCACGCTAATTCCAACGTCGCAAGGGCGAAGCAACCGCGGGGTGCTACCATCTTCGACGACCGGATTTCAAACGTCACCTGGACGGTCGACTCGCTGCTTCAGAGTGCCAAAAAGGGCCCGCAGATGTGGCAGGGCTACTACTTTGAGGGCGACAACTTCTACGTCTATATCCACGGCCAAGATGATCCTGATGACGGCTGGTGGAACTCTCAAGATGGCGTGGTGGACTATAGCCAGACCGGAGGCGTTCTCGTCAACTGCCATTTCGACTCGTAAGTCCCTCGGATCGAAATAAAATGCCAATCGGCTAACGCTTTTCCCAGTGTCTCGACAGGTTATGGTGCGACTGACGATGGCATGTCGTGCGTGAGCATGCTGCAGCTTCTCAGCTATTTCACCACCGAGGGCCGCCAACCGAAGCATGGCATCGTGCTCCTCTTCAACAATGCGGAAGAGGATGGCCTCCTTGGTGCTCGTGCCTTTGGCTATAGCCCGCTTCTCAAGTTCTGCCACACTTTTGTGAATCTAGAGGGAGCTGGAGCTGGAGGCCGAGCTATGCTTTTCCGAACCACCGACCTTCAGGCAGCCGAGGCCTATGCCAAGAGCCCTCATCCCTTTGGCTCCGTTGTTGCGGCAAATGCCTTTGAGCGAGGAGTTATCAAGAGCGGCACCGATTTTGAGGTATTTGCTCCAGCATTCGGACAGCGAGGTCTGGATATTGCCTTCTATGAGCCTCGCTCGCGCTACCACACCGAAGACGACGATTCGCGTCACACTTCTGTCCGCAGCATTTGGCATATGCTCTCTGCCGCTCTGGCGTCTACAGAGAGACTCTCTGAGGTTACTGGAACGGTCTTCAGTGGCAATCGCGCAGACGGTGATGAAAGCCTAGTCCAGAACGGCAAACCCACCGAGGGCGTCTACTTTGATTGGTATGGCAGCGGATGGCTGGCTTTCCCGCTTAGAGGGCTGTTTGCGTGGTCGCTGACGCTGCTCGTCGTGACCCCCGTGGTCCTCTTTCTTGTTACGTATCTGCTCGTCCGCCAGGACAAGTACTACTATTTTGCCATGGACATCTGGAGGCACTCGGAGATTCATGACGAGCCGGTTGCAATCAATGGCTGGCGTGGCTTCTTCCGATACCCTTTGGCACTAATCTTCGCTATTGGCCTCACGATAGCATCGATTTTGCTCGTCGCCAAGGTCAATCCTCTCATCATCTACAGCAGCGGATATGCAGTGTAAGTTTTGTTACCTGTATTAATATTCATAGTTGTGACTTTTTGTTTACTGACAAACATGGCAGCTGGGCTATGACGATATCCCTCTTCTACTTCAGCTTCTGGCTCATCATGAGAGGCGCCAACTTTGTCAGGCCCACCGCTCTCCATCGCGGATTTGCCCTCGTCTGGCTCTTCATCCTGTCTTGGGCCCTTCAAGTCATTGCGGCTTTGGTTGAGGACCGCATCCACCTTGGTGGCCTTTACTTTGCCGCCTTTTTCCACTCAGCCATCTTTTTAGCACTCTTCATCTCGTTGCTTGAACTATTTGCGCTGCCCGGAAAGCATGAATTTGCCAACCGCTATCAGGACGATCCAGCTCCGGAACATGTACGAGTTACCAGCTCTGACAACACCATTACAGGCAATGAAGACGAAGAGGAAGATCATGGGTACGCAGCCGAGAGTGCTACGGAAACAACACCGCTCAGAGCTGGAGAAGCAGGCTACGGGTCGAGCGATCAACCGACATTTGCTAGCACATACCGACGATCAGCGCATGTAGATGAGTCGCCAGCTCCCTCGCCTATGAAGAGCTATCCTCCATACGAACACGAACAAGCATGGTCTGGGCGACTTCCGACTTGGACTTGGTTTATTCAGCTCCTGCTACTTGCTCCTGTCCATGTCATCATCATAGGCAACTTGGGACTGATACAGACTTCATCGATGAACATGACTGGTGCCGACGGTGGAAGTCTGTTGGCTCCTCTGATGGGAATTGGGGTCATGACGATTCTCCTCTTGCTTCCCCTGACACCATTTATGCATCGCATCACTCGCCATGTGCCACTCTTCCTCTTGGTTGTCTTTATCGCCACATTCATCTATAACCTCGTCGCCTTCCCATTCTCTACCGACTATCGATACAAATTGTACTTTCAAGAAGTCATCGATGTAGACGCTAAAACGGATATCGTGTCGCTGTCTGGCCTTCCAGAATACGCTCAGGCAGTCGTTTCATCGATTCCATCAGCTGCTAACCAACACGTCATCTGTAGCGAAAAATCATCGAGGGCTGGCCTCACTGCCTGCAAGTATGCCGTTTCATCGCTTGCGCCGAATCTCGTTGATGGCAAAACGCCAGAGGAATTGATCGAGGTGGGAGGCTACATATTGCCTGGCGGAAGAACCGCCACGCTCACAATTGATGCAGCGGAGTCCAAGATGTGTATCCTTGACCTTTCCCGGCCTGTATATGGATTCAAATTGAATAAAGGACTTCCGCTAGACGAGCGGTTCGGTTCTAGCCCGCAAAACGGGATGAAGAGCATCACTCTCTTTAGGCGAGAATGGAAGGGGGCGTGGGATGTTGAGCTGCAACTGACGCGCGATATCCACGAAACTGACCCCAAACCCTTTGATGTGACGGTGAAGTGCGCGTACAGCGACATGAATGACAAAAAGACGATTCCGGTGCTGCACGAGCTGTACCAGTACATGCCCAAATGGGCGGTCATCTCCAAGGCGGCTGTTGGTCTTGTTGAGGTCAGGCAGAAGTATACTGTGGAGAGGCATGGTTGAGTTTCTTGAATAGATTGTCACATTATCTGTATTTGTGTAGCATTAATGGTAGCGGTATTGTGGATGACTGAGATGAGAGACGCTGAATGTTGTTGATGACCTCTTGCACATGATGTTTAAAGCCATTTTGTTGAAATTGCATAGGGGTATGCTTTAGCAAATGAATACATGCGACTTGACAGTAGCAATTGCATGTCGAAATTCTCACCAGATTTAACTGATTGGATAGTACTTGCAAAATTATGAGACGCAGCAAGCATTACGACGTCTTGGAATTTGAATTTGGTGATGGACAAACGTGCGTGCCACAGCCTCGGCTGCGACCCACAGTTTGGTTTGTCGTCATTGCGGTGGATATCAGTTATCGGCATCGACATGCATCATCATCGGCGCCGTCAGCAGCAATCCAATTGGGAATATCTAGATGTGAGGATGCAGTTCTGGAACTAAGGAAACGCTCATAACCGCATTCTCAAACACTCGTCTCAAATATGTCGCCCGTGATTTCGCTGCTCGCCAAGCCGCGGCAGCGAGGCGTTCAGCCCTACCAGAAACACGGCCTCATCTACTTTATCTGCGGCAACCCGGGACTCGTCAACTTCTACGTCACCTTCCTGGATTGTCTCCGGGGCATGCTGGATGCGGCCGACGAGGGCTCAGGCGGAACGGCGTACGATCTCTACGGCAGGAATCTGCTGGGCTTTAGCGACGACGACCACGAGCCGTTTAGCGAGAGCAACGAGCCGTGGGACCTGGACGGCCAGATCGAGGGCATCTATCGGGACGTCGCAGCACGGAGCGTCATCCCAGACGATGCCGGGGCCGAGGGCGAGCAGGGAAAGGGGTCGCGGCCGTACGACTTTGTGGTGCTGATGGGCCACTCGGTCGGCGCATACATCTCGGTCGAGATCATGCACCGCCACATGCAGGACGCATCGCGGGCGCCGCATCTCAACCTCCGCCACGGCTTCTTGCTCTTCCCGACGCTGACGCACATTGCCAGCTCGCCGAGTGGGAAGAGACTGACGCTCCTGACGAAGATGCCGCGCGTGGAGGAGAACGCTCACCGCGTGGCAAAGTTCGTTCTTGGCTGCATCCCGCTTGCGTGCGTGCTGTGGATCGTGACGCATGTGATGGGATTCACGCCCCAGACGGCGGAGGTGACGGCGCGGTGGCTGAAGAGTCGGGACGGCGTGTGGCAGGCGATTCATCTGGGGTTGTCGGAGATGCGGACGATTTGCGAGGAGAGGTGGGAGGAGGAGCTGTGGGAGGCGACGGTGGTTGAGGGCAACGATGATAGAAGCAGCGGCGAGGCATCGTTGGCGTTGCAGCAGCAGCAGCAGCAGCAGCAGCAGATGGTGCCGAGGTTTTTCATCTTTTACGGCAAAAACGACCACTGGGTTGCGAATCACTTGCGGGATGCGTTTATTGAGAGGAGGAGCGAGAAGGGGCATGCAAGGATTTCGATTGATGAGGGGGGGATACCGCATGCGTTTTGTGTGAGAGAGCGTGAGTCTTTTTTTTTGTCTTAGATTTTTTTTCTATATGTGTTGATACTGACGTGAGTGATGATGATATTAGACACGAGCTGGGTGGTTGCGAAAAAGGTTTATGGGTGGGTGAGGGAGATTGAAGAGGGACAGCAGCAGCAGTGATTTCTTTGTTTATTGGTTTTTTACTTCTTTTTCTTTTTCTTCTTGATAGACGATATATAGACACGGCCGTGATTTTGATTTTTTTTTTATATATACAAGACAATGCTTTTTCCCCCTTGCGTACAAATATTTACTAAGTGTCGTTGGGATACAAGTCCGTATTAGTCACTCACCGGCTATCCAATTACTCACTCACCGATTATCGTCTGCGATATATACATGTAACGATGCCTCATCTCCATCAAAACAACGTGCCATAATTCTGCTAGACTGGCGTACTACAAGAGGGCGCGCAGAAAATCGTTCCACGGCCCAGCTAGTGATTTCATTCCGGCGAACTCGTCAGCAGCGGGTTTCGTTTTGTTTTTGTTTCGTTTCACGGCGGCACTTTTGTTTGCTTCTGCCCCGCAGTTCGGACTTGGCACTTTGGAGAATATCATAAGAGAGGCAAGCGAAAGGAGAGAAAAAAGGAGAGAGGCAATATCTGGCAATATCGGGTAAAAAAAAAATAAGATAGGTTGAATTCGATCAAAATGGGAGACTTGCAGTCAGTGCGAGGCGATCTGTATGTTATGCTGTGAGAAGAGACGATGATAATGATAGACCGGTCTAACCACGCATCAATCCCGTAGGCCTGGCCTCCTCAACGCCACGCTTGACCAGCTCGTCGAGGGCCTGAAGAACAATCGCTTTACCAGCGTTCAGTTGACAAAGGTCAGTTTCCCGATTCATTCAAGCTGTAACTCTTATTCACTTACTTGCTCACTAGGCATACCTCGCACGCACCGAGCAAGTAAACGAGACGGTCCACGCCGTCGTTGAAACCAATCCCGATGCACTCGCCATCGCGAAAGCTCTCGATGATGAGAGAGCGTCTGGTACCATTCGAGGGTAAGTTGAATCACAAAAAGCCGTGCATCTTTTATATACTCACTCACAGATAACACAGTCCTCTTCATGGAATCCCAGTCCTGGTGAAAAACAACATTGCCACCGACGACAAGATGGACACGACAGGTTTGTTCTCTCTGCAGTATTTTGTTTAAACAAGACATCATTACTCACCATCTTGATGATAATGTAGCTGGTTCACAGCTTCTCATCGGAGCCACGGTTCCCCGCGACGCCTTTGTTGCTCAGAAGCTCCGCGATGCCGGCGCCATCATTCTCGGCAAAACCAACATGTCCCAATGGGCAAACTTTCGCGCTCGCGACTTCAACATCAACGGCTGGTCCGCCCACGGGGGCCAGACTCACGCCGCCTATCATCCAAACCAGGATGCCTCTGGAAGCTCCAGCGGCAGTGGCGTGGCGGCCGACCTGGGCCTTGCGTGGGCTGCGCTGGGCACCGAGACGGATGGATCCATCATCTGCCCGGCACAGCGCAGCGGCGTTGTAGGACTGAAGCCCACGGTAGGTCTGACGTCGAGAGATCTTGTCATTCCCGTCTCGGAGCACCAGGATACGGTTGGGCCGATGGCAAGGACGGTCAAAGACGCGGCCTATCTGCTTCAAGTCATTGCCGGGAAGGATGCTCACGACAAGTACACGGCTGGGATACCACGCATCCCAGACTATGTAGCTGCGTGTAAAGACACTCTCGCGGGGGCCCGCATAGGCGTCCCCTGGAAAGCCATCAATGAGGGCCTGGAGAAGAATCCGCATTACGCTTCGGAGGTGGAGGGCTTTAAACAGACTCTTCCTATTCTCGAAGCTGCTGGCGCGGTCCTCGTCGAGGCCGACTATGCCTCTGCTACAAAGGACATCCGGGACATCGAAATGCCCCTCATGGGAGCGGACTTCCGCGTCAATCTGGCATCTTACCTCTCTCAGCTCGCCAGAAACCCAAACAACGTCCACACGCTTGAAGATGTGCGCGAGCAGACGCAGAAGCACCCCCTGGAGTCATATCCCGAGCGTGACACGGGCATCTGGGACAACATCCTGGACAAGCAAAAGTGGGACAACACCGATCCAGAGTTCAAGGAGAAATACGACCGTCTCCAGGAACTCGGCGGGCCGGGCGGTCTACCGGCGCTGCTGGACCAGCACAGGCTCGTTGCTGTTGCCATGCCGTCCATCATGGCACCGATGTGGGCCGCGGTGGTGGGAGCCCCTGGGATCACCGTGCCGATGGGACATCTTGGGGAGACGGAGCCGGTGCACGAGGCGAACGGGCTGGTGGAGACGGGGCCGGGGATTCCGTTTGGGATGAGCTTTCTGGGGAGGAGGTGGGCGGAGGAGGATCTGCTGGGGTTGGCGTATGGGTTCGAGCAGAGGACGAGGGTGAGGGAGAGGGAGGTGAAGAGGGTAGTGGTGCCGACTGCTGAGATTGAAGCGTGAAAAGAAAAAGAAAAAAAAAAAAAAAAAAGGGCAATAGTACTACTAGTTGATTAGATGGAAAAAGCATAAGTTTTAGATGAAAAGCTAGAAGTCATCGTCAGTCGTCAAGCTTTTTTCATGGCTTGAGATTTGCCGTTTTGAAAAAAAAGGGTCTCCCCGCGAGAGCCGGAGAAGGATGGAAGAAGTTCCAGAGCCAATAGTAAATAGGGGCGTTGCAACTATCATTTCGGACTATTTGAAGTTCTTTTTCTAGAGGGCTTGTATCAAGGTTCCAGGCCAGTCCAGATGCAGCGCTGGGTCGAGAGATCCCCCAAGGCCAAAGAGGGTGCGTGAGCATGGCATGCGAGGCCAAATGTCGAGAGTAATGATGGCCTCTGACGTCAGGATCATCTTTTATTTGATCCCGGTCGTTTGGATCTGACATCTTGGCAAAGAGCGTTTTTTTTTTTTTTTTTTTTTTTTTTTTTTGGATAGTGTCATCGTGGAGTAGGTATACATACAATCTCAGACGTGAATGGTATGTAGGGCTCGTACGGAGAATTAGGCATCACGCTCAGCATCCATGCATACATACATACATACAGCCGTCTTACACAACGAGTACACACACTCCGGCAGATACTATGGGGAAATATTTTCCCCATGACGGCAAGTCTTTGCCTGGTTCGTTTGTCGGGCGGACCCTGCAGGCTGGGCGTTGTCGATCATCGTCGTGACTTGACTTGACAACTTGACACTGACAACTGACACTTTTGACAGTGACGTTTTTTTGACACTTTGACGTGATTGCCCGCGAGCGAGGAATAGGCTCGGAGAATGTCACTCTGCCGGGGCGAAAAGCACAAATGACAAAGTTTATGCCATCATGACTTTTCCCATCTCCGTGGTGTGTCGTCGTTGTGTATATAAAAGCTGTGTTCTGGGCCCGTGATTGGCTCTTTGTTAGGCGCGCCGCGACGTCATCTTCACGGGGAGCCCTGAGGCTGATGGCCGGAAGAGGCAATGGGTTCTGGGATAGAGTTTTTCTCGCTCTTTGTCTAAATTTTATGTTTATTCTGCTTTGTTGCGATTCTCTGCTAAATTTTTCTTTTCCCAGGCGTGTGGTATAGATCGTCTCTGCAATAATATAGACTACCTACTGGTGGCTCGAGTCTGGAATGGACGCCATAATAAGCCGAAACACATGCTCGGAAGATGCAAAAAAACGTGGTGCAACTTACACCAAAACTACTACTAGTAGTAGGTAGTACTCAAGTCATCAACGCCTCCAAGAACAAAAGAGCGAAAAAGATCACCCACATCCCAGAATTACACTTTTTCTTTTCTTTTCTTTTTTTTTTCCTCTCTTGCTCGGCTAATAGTAGTAGTGATTCATTCAGCTTTCCTGCTCTGCTGTCACCATCGCTATCACTGCCACACAGTCACTCTCTCACACGCCCACACTCTCTTACACACACACACATGCAGCTTCTTTTATGCATCAGCCACTGCTGCTGCACAAACTGCCTCTCTCCCCCACAGTGGATCCCAATGCCTTATTATGCACGATGAACAAAAAAAAAAAAAAAAAAAAAAAAAGAATCCTGCGCTAGGAAAGAGGGTTAGTTCAGTTTCGTTTCGTTACTTCCAGGTACGTACCGCCAGTTTCCCCATAACGAGGCGTCACAGTATACAAAATCTCCACACCTCCACAAAAAAAGGCCAAAGGCACGACGACTGCTGTGTCATACCATACCGTACCGCCTCGTACCTCGTATAACTTCCAGTAGCTCTCCCAGTTTGTTTGTGCACAATTCAGTGTGCAAGGGGGCGGTGAGAAAATAAAAGGAAAAAAAAGAGATTTTTGCGCTATAGACTACAGGGTTCCGGCAGAGATGCACCAAATTGGGCCGCAGCCGTGGTGAATTGGCTGTTGATGATTTTCTTCTTCTTATTCACCATCGGCATCATCATCGTCATTTCAAACCCCCCCCCCCCCCTCCCCCAGCTTTTTTTTTTTTTCTTTCTCTTTTGTTCTCTCTGCGCTTGTTTCTTCTAAGAATTGGATCCTATTTTAAGCAACCAGCCTCGCTAGTTCCTCCGCCAAATACGAAGGAATGCCACCCTCCCAAGTCCCAATGAGGCTACGCTCCCTCAAGCCACAAAGAAAACTTGGCTTGCGAAGGCGCCGCTAGAGGCATTTGGTGTGAGTGCAGAGTACGTATGCAAAATGCGTGTGTGTGTGTGTGTGTGTGTGTGTGTGTGTATAGACTTGCTGCAACTGTGCTGTGTTGGCTTTGTTCTCTCTGTTTTTTCTCCTTCGCCCTGCTGCCTGTTTAACACCTTGTGTAGCCGTAATGATGCCCCCCGGATTTTCGTAGGCATGCGATACAGATAGCTTTCTTTTGATCATGGGGGCATTGATTTGGGCTGACGTGAATTGGCGCTGCGATGCATGTAATACAGCCTGTACGACAGTTGTCTCTGCAAGAGCTGCAGTGCTACTGCTGGCTACCTACCTGTAGCTGACACACCACCATTTAGTATTACATGCTGCTGGAAGAAGGAAAAAAAAAAAAAGGTCATCAGTCCGTCTAATTACTCTGCAGCAACACCCAGCCGACCTCAAACCATCACAGCAACTCATCCACTCGTCTCAATGGCCATTAACGCATCATCCAGCACCTGTAACTCGTAAGCATCGTCAGTCACTCATCCACACGCACACACACCAACAATCCCCCCCAAGGCGCGACGCTCCGCCGCGCTGCATCTCGTACCTCAAAATCCCGCCTTAGCGCCCTGCACAATGACCACCACCACCAGCGTCTGCATCGACCAACCTCTTCTACTACAGTATAACTGCTTCTGCTGTGCCAACCACCTGCATTTTTTCACATCAATCGTACAATGGCAGCAGCATCAGCATTTCTTCCTAGCTACTCCCAATCCTTCTCTCATTGGGACTAGTAGTAGCCAACAGCAAAAATCAGAGTTACTAGCATTTCCCTCCCCCCCCGGTCCCGTCCTCCCGCATTAAGCATAGCTCTACACCAGCAAAACGCAGAGGTGGTGCCACGCCCAGAAACGCAAAACAAGCCTAATTCCAACTTTTTTTTTCTTTCTTTCTTCTTTCTTCCTCTGCTTCGATACACGTAACAAGTTGTAACAAGTCATCTGTCTTTTGAAGCACTCGGTTGGTTGGTTGCGTGGCTGCAACTCGCACCACCACCCACCCACACAGTCACTTTTTCTTCCATCAAGCAACCGTTGCATTGAGAGAGAAAAAAAAAAGACCTACAGAGAGCTCCATCCAAGCTCCCATCTTCTTCCCGCTTCTAGGCCGGGCCCAGTCCTCGCTTTTCAACTCTTCCAGTCCAATCCACTCTAGTTCTCCACCTGTCTGTTCACTCACTCTTTTGCCTCCTCTTTCTCAACTCCACCGGGGGAGAGACAAAAAAAAACAACGACTTGTACCCCATTCATCCAGCATGGAAGAAGAAGACGAAGAAGAAGAAACCCATACGTAAAACAAACACAGCTCCACTGCCTAGGAAACACAGTACACATACATTCATAGCGGGCCAAGCAATGGTACACAGACAGTAAATACAAAACGTCAACCGTGCCATCACAGTAATCTACACCCCCCCGGATCCTATCCCAGCCACGTCGTCCCAGCCGGCGGAGCCACCGGATATCCGCCCAGCCCAGCTCCTCTATATACAAAGTACATCTCTCTGTACCTATTGTACTGTAGCATCAATTCCTGCTCTGCCCAGCGTCAACTGGCACGCTTAAATTTTCTGGACCAGGGCCCCTTTTTCTCTTAGTCACGGCTCGCCGTCGCAAACGGAAGCTCGGACATGGCGGGCCCTCCATCCTCCTTGTCTTGAGTGATTCTGAGTGTTCCAGGCTGTTTGTTGACTGCTACGTCCCGGCCTACCTAGGCTTAAGCACGATGGATTGCACTCCACTGGCAGATGGGCCGCACCAGCGGCGTTTCGGCGACAGCCCGCGCGTTCTGAGCATGGTTGTCCAGCCTCTCTCTAAAGCAGTTGCAGCAGGCAAATTGCAACTGGCAACTGGCAACTGGCAACGGTAAATTGCTACGGCTCTGGAAAAGCTATCAAAATGCAAAGAGGACTACGAATGGGAATACAGTCACATATTCAAAAACTAAACCATTTGAAAAAGATAAAAATCGTCCGAAGACATTAGCATTAAAGCCAGTAAACTGGTTATATTTTGTGTATTACATGCCCGCGGAGGGGCAGATGATCCAAATCCAACAACATATGTCGTATAGGGTCCAGCTCGTAGTTCATAACACCATAAAGCCTTCCCAGCACACTAAAAACTGTTCCAATTTCCATCCATCCTGATTCCTCCCATCCCATACTTCGTCTCCAATCTTGAAATCTCGCCTTTGGGTATCCGTGAGTATTCAAGTCCCTTACAGGGCGAGGGCACCGAGAGCGAGCATGGCAAGGCCGGGCAGGACAACAGGGCCGGCGTTGGTGGGAGCGTGAGTGGGGCCGGTGGTGGTTCGGTTGCCAGAGGGGGGAGCACCGGTGCCAGCAGGAGTGCTGCTGGTGACGATGGTGGTGCCAGCGGCAGAGGAGGTAGCGGCAGCAGAGCTCTGGGCAGCAGAGGTGGCGGGAGCAGAGCTGGCAGGGGCGGAGCTGGCAGGGGCAGAGCTGGCGGGAGCAGAGGTAGCGGCAGCGCTGGTGGCAGCGGCGCTGGAGCTGGCGGCAGCAGAAGAGCCAGAGCCAGACTGGGCGCTGCAGAGAGCCTGAGTGGCGGGGAGGACCTTGTCTGTAGTTCATTGTTAGATCAAATCATCTTGAATATCGTCGCTCGCAGGTCAACTTACTCAGGGCAACATCAGCACCGCACTTCTCGATGACGCAAGAGGTGGCAGCGGTCTGGACAGCGCTGAAGTCCTTGCAGATACAGGCGTAGTCGGTGGTGGCGCACTTGGTGTTGGCAGTGACGGCAGCGTCGAGGCAGGGCAGAGCGCAAGAGGGGATATCAGCGCGGGTCTGAGCCTGGGCCAGAGCGGCGAAGGTAACAGCGAGAACGGTAGCGGCCTTCATTTTGACGGTATTAGAGGATTGGATTCCGGGGGGAATTATTAAGGGTTAATGTTTTGGTATTTTTTTGGTTTTTGATGAGCAACAACGAATGTGGCTGGACTGTGAAAGCGAGCGAGTGGATGGAGAAGAAAAAGGGAAAAGGGAAGAAAAGATCTTGGGCAGACGAGGCGGATGGAGGCCCTTTATGTACCTATAGACGCAGGAGCAGCTGGCGGCCGCGCAGTACCTGTCTGCACCGGTATAGAGTATGGAGTAGGCGTGTGGTCGCAGCACTAGACTAGGTACTAGCAGGTAATTGCTGGAGTGCCAGCTTCTCTCTCTCCCCGATGCCCCGTTGATCCATCCATCCATCCATCCATCATAAACCACGCCTTCCAAGTTCCCTTCCCTGGCCTTGGCTGACTGCAAAGTCGCTGGGCCCGGACGGAATATGCTCTAATGCAACGCTGCTAGCCAAGGTCTCAGCTGGGGCCGCACACACACCCCCCCATTTCGATCGTCGGGCCGGGGGTTGCAAATGAGAGGGAAAAATTGGGCCGAAAGGGCGAATAGACAGAGACAGCAAGGTTGCTGAATAGCACTAGAGAATAGGTGCGATGGAGTCGGATGGAGTTTGGGCTGGAGCGCTGCTATACTCGAAGCAGAGGTGTTGGGTACTCGAGTACTGCAGCGCAGTGAAGATGTCCGGCCGCGAGAGCGCACTTGTTGCTGGTCTGCTGGAACAGAGCAAAGTAGCGAGTACCGGCTTCCTTGTACCATTGGTGCCAAACACGGGCAAGCTCATACAGGTACGAGAGGCAAATCATTCCTTTTGTATTGTACCTACACTTACTATACTTGCTCACAACATCTACAGTACCAAGCAAGCGGCAAGAAAAAGCCACCCAGAGGCTCGCCAGCTTCTACCGACGGGCCATCGCCAGGGGGGAAAAGAGCTGGTCCAGAGTAGACAGTACTTGGTGTTGTCTGCGGCTCTTGCGGGCGAGCCACCGTCACGACTACCTCGTGGCCAGGCAGACGCTGCTACAAGCGTGGCACCAGAGGCGGTGGAGCAGCCCGTTGGAGCGACCCATGGCCGGAAACAGGGATAGGCGCTGCCCTAACCAGATTCGCTACACACGGCCGAGCCGGGCACAGCAGAGATCGACGAGGTTTTGGACGGCGATGGTCTCCGCCTCGCTCTGCGCAGCCTCGGGAGCCGTGCGACACGCCGCCGGCTTGGTTGCAGGTACGGCTGGACGCCGCCGTCATCCCGCCCTGTGTCGTGTACTGCATACCCAGCCAGCGCCTCCTGCTGACCTGGTTCGCCGCAGAGAGGCCAACCAACAGCAGACATGTGAATTCATATACTACTACTGTAGCGAGTCGTCGTTCGCACGTACAGCATGCTCGAACTGGACATCCGACTGCAGTACCCCTGTCCCTCGCCAGCTAAACGAGCGCGGAGATGCCGCACCATGACCCGACAGGCCACTGGTCCGTCCCATTGGCCTCGCCGCCGGAAATTGCGAGAGCCAAATAGCTGTCGATTGATTCAGATCCATTGTCATTTGGTCTCTTGCCTCGTGGATGAAAGCAGAGCGCGCAACGCAAGCAGAGCTACATCACGGTCCATCATTGGCCCAGCCCCTCCCCTTTTTTTTTTTTCGTTCTCATCCTCTTTGATTCGCCCTGCCTTGCCTCCTCTGCGCGCAGATCTGGGGTTCTGGATGGCAATCGTGGTTGGCCAGCGTCGTCTGGGCTGTCATTTGCGGTGCGGCCGCCTCTGTGCCTGTGCCAGCTTGGGTGGGTGGTGTGGGATGGATGGGTTGCAAAAAGCGCACCAGACGTAACCTTGCATTGAGGTCTGCTGTGGCTGTGGCCGGGACTGCAACGCTGTGACTCTTGCTAGCATCAGCGCGTTGGCGAACCAACTAACACGGAAATCATGCTCGCCATGACGGTGATGCCACGCAGTGTTGGTGTTTTAATGCACATATGCCATGGAAATTCATATACAATACAGTACACAAGAGCGTATCATGGGTACCTACACCAACGTAGACGCACAGAGTACGTCGGGCTAGGCTCGGCCGACTTGCTGCGGCGAACAGCCTAGAACCCGTTTCCAGGCTTCGATGCGCTGGAATTCCAGCACCTCCAAGGTCGTCTTCAGAAGGCTACAGCGCCCGCGACCGGCCGTGGCAAAAACGCTGCAGCGCCCTCTTGGCCTGTCTCGGCCGCCATAACCTGCCTAGGCATAGCTGTAGCTGCTGTCCCCACCACCAGCGTCCAGGGCAGGTAGGTACCTTATGCGCAGAATGCGGATCTCCCAACCTTTGGCCGATCCAAATTCTATCACCTTTTCGTCAGCATCATGTCATGGAGCACTCTTTTCCTCGCCCATGCAAAGCCCGGAGACATCTTCAACGCCGTCATGTGTGGCTTTCTGGATTTGCTATACTTGGATTCTGAGCACAGGCTACGCCTTATTGAGCACGGTGCTAAATCTGCACCTTGCTCGATTCTGCAGGCAGATGCACTCTGGTCCAGCTTCTTCAGCCTGTTTTATTGAATGGCGTGTAGTACTGCTATGA
Organism: Trichoderma asperelloides; assembly: GCA_021066465.1. Classification (NCBI taxonomy): domain Eukaryota; kingdom Fungi; phylum Ascomycota; class Sordariomycetes; order Hypocreales; family Hypocreaceae; genus Trichoderma; species Trichoderma asperelloides. Next base: position 349,232 of record JAJKFY010000354.1, on the reverse strand, counting down.
ACCTGCGGGGAAATATGGGATTGCTGACTGCACTATGGAGTACAGAATGTATACTTGTACTACTACTGCCGGCATTGATAGGTGTTACGGCCTTGTTCCTTGATGGCGACCGTCAGACCTCCCAGTTTCCCACACGGGACACACCGCAAAGAATCCAAGTCCAAGCCCAGCCCAGCCCATACAAGGCCAGCAGCAAAGCTACAGGCGTTGGAGAAGGCTTCCTCGTGCGTTCGAGAAGCCAATGGGCAAAGGAGGCGAACCATCTGGTAGGTTCATGGCTTGGAATGAAGATTGTGCTCCACCCGACAGGATTCTTGACTCAGACACGGCTTGGACGAATGAAAAAGGGATTCGTCCAAGTCGTCGAAGGCAAAACTCCCAACGCAGGAACAAGACGGCACATGAGCTGAGCATCACCGGTGCTTTGCTAGCCCTGCTGCTCTTTTCCCAGAGCGTCGACCGGGAGCGTGGCGTGAAATCTTGCGGGACGGCCTCGAAAGCTAGCAGCGTTGCCCGCCATTCCTCCTCCAATCCATCGACAAAGTACCCTGAGCAGAAAAGACTCTGTCCGTGCTTGCGAAAAGTTCTTCTTTTGCCCCCTTGTCCAAGGCCAGGGCAGGCATCACCCCCTTGGAAGCCTGCCAGCCGAGCGAATCGGTCACAAAAGTCCGGGGAATGGGCGCTTCAGCGGCCTGCCTGAATCGCCACGGCGCCATGGCCATCCATCGCTTCTCGACAACGCAATTTCCCCCGCAGCAAACCCCCTGACGCCAATTGCTTATCCCAGGCGCCTGATCCGATGGGATCTCCATATGGCCCACGGCCCATCGGCTAGTCTGCTCTAGCCCTGCCGCGAGAGCAGAAAAGAGCGTGGCCCTCCAAGCCCCGAGCATGTCAAGTCAATACTGCCACGACTAATATGCGTCCCGAAACGCGCTTGGCTGCAGCTGCTGGCCAACCAAGGTTTTTTGCCTATTACTCGCTCTGTTCCTTGGTCGTCATACCGTGCCTCAACTAGGCCTGTTAGGACCAGCTTCTCTTCCCTGAGCGCGCCGAGCCGAGGTCAATAGCGTGCACGCAAATCCTTCAGCCATGTGATTGTATTGGGACAACGGCATCTCTTACACAGGGACTTTTTCCCGCTGCGAGCAATAGGGGCAACGCAAAAACGCCACCAACATCTGCGCCGTGGAAGTGATCTCGAAAGGCGTGGTCGGACACCGATCGTAATCTGATCCAAATTATGCTCTCCCACCGCGTGCATACAGACCCAGACTGGACTGAGATGAATCATGCGGGCCCCAGCTTTAGTCAGATCTACGGAGTACTTCCGTGGACGAGAATGCTACGGACGGAAAGCGACCAGCCTGCCATGAGGCCATGCCATGGCACAGTACAGGCTGGTGGGCTGTTGTGACCTGCTTGAACCCCTTGCCATCCCATCGCATTGGCCAGTGCCCCAGATCAAAAGAACAGCCGATATAGGCACGTTCTAAGAGAAACATGACTGAGATGCCGCTGTGCCCAATGCAATGGCTCCTCTATGTTCAACTACCTACACACCGAGGTGCTGTTACAGCGCTCCGTGATAAAACCAGCATTGACAAGAATCAGGCCACCATCGCTGTAACCCGGGGTCGAGTCTTGCTCCGAGCCAACCAAGCCAACTGCTTGTTCAATTTAGAATAGGTAACCATGGAGGCATGCATCCATGTAGCATCTTGAAGGATTTTTTTTTTTCTTTTCCTACGGGGTGCGACTGCGACCGAGTCTACGCCGTGAGATATCATTCTTCGGTGCTTACAGTCTTGCAGCCCCGGCAATGCGTGACTGGTGGTATTAGGTATTTCCCGATCTCACTAATACAGGGTTCTACAACAGCAGTAGTTGCAGTATAATCTTACGAGACGCAAAAGTGCTTGTCGCGCCATCAGAATTGTCTACATATGGCTGGAGCTTGGCCCCGTTTGGAACGTTGCCATATTGTCTCGCAGGCGTCGTCCTTGCAGCATTTAGAACGAGCTGTCTTGGGCACTACCACTAGCGGTACTACACTCGATTGAAGGGCTTCACTCGCATTGGATGCTATTATTATCCCAAATGACAGTGCTGTTAAGTCCAAGGTTTTTGATCATCGAGATGCACTGCCGGCAACCACTACGAGAATGCCACTACGGAGTGCACGCTCGGAGATTGAATGTGCTTTACTTGATGCAGTCCGTCGCAGAATTGACCGAGCAAGCGATATCCTTGGCTGTCTTGTGGGCCTCTGGACGGCACGGCCCCAGCACTACTTGTGGAAGAAGCTTCATGTGGAGTGCACTAACAGTGCTGTGCCTCAATTCTAGCTTGCACAAAGCCCGGATATTACTTTGACTACCTTTATAGTGTGGGTTTCCTTGCAAGGGAAGAGATGACTTGAGACATTTCTGCCGTGCATATCGTGAAAATAGGATCGACAGTCTATACTACGCGGCTGAATCTATACTCCAACTCCTCCCTACATTGAAGCGCCTAGGGAATAAAGCAACTTTCATTCAACAAAGATTTTTGACTTCAGCTGTAACCAGTAGCTTTATGATGACGAATACTAGCACAACTACTGCAGCTACATGCTGAGGCCTACTGCGACTAGACTTCATACTTCCCACCACCGTCCGTGCGTAGTGGGCTGCAGAGTCTGCATGCTGGCTTTCCACAAAGTTCGAGGCACTTGCACAGGCTTTTGACATGCAGGGCGGGATATGGGAATACGAAGTCCCAGCAGTCTCCTCCTTACCAAGCAGAACTAACCGCCTGTCCTGAGACGAAGGCAAATAAGAATTACGAGCTGGACTTTTGCTTTGCCGGGGGGGAGGATCGTCTCCCTGCGTGTCCTAGAGCCCATGTGTTTATGCGGTTGGACAACGTCTTGATGCTTTGGATATAGGCCATCCTAAGCAACTCAATCGCGCGGTCAGTCAATGGCAGCAGCTTTTGCCATGGCGGTATCCATCATGTTTCCGCCCTTGCATATGATGGCGCCGCTGGGAAATTGGTTTGCTCCTGAATTGGACGGACGACGCGTTGTTTTGTCTACCACTCTGCAGGTGGCAAACAAGCCACAGCTGATGCAGATACTACCTATACGGAGTAATCTTTTCGAAAGACCTGCTGGCCACGGCCGCGGATTACTTCCACAGCCGATCCTCTCTTCCTTCCTCTGGTTTATCTCACGGGGTAAGTATCTACAACCGCTACCGGAGGCTACTGTCAGGCGATACATGCTTGTCTTGAGATCCGAGACAAAGCAGGTACATGTACGTACGCAGTGGCACTATCTAGTAATACTGCTACTAGTATCTGCTTGCCGCATTGATGGTGAGACTGTCAATCTCGCTCGGGAATTTTATTTTTTGGCTCGGGAGTGTCACTTTTGCCGCACTCCGGGGCGTTAATGCTGTCTCAGTATGTGAATGATTGAGAGCTTCCTGCAACTTTCCTTGCGTCATGGATTAGGTCCTTGCCAGAGGCGTCACCGAAATGCGCCAGTATATTATTAGTGTGGTAGTATTGGGACCTGCGTACGGATGCGCACATTCTGGAGCCGCGGTAGGTATATACATGCATGCTTTGTATATAGTTCAATCCTCTATCGAGGCGACTATCTTTTCTCTCGACTACATTGAAGCTGAATGGGCATAGCGTGTATGAAAGCCCCATCGATGAGGAGCTGAAGCCCTATCATGGCCACATGCCCATCTGGACTGACGAGGCTCTGTAAGGGGGTTTAGGCTTTGTGGGTGGCCAACCTTGGACGCCTAGGCGTGCGAGTCTGAAACAGCAGAGGACAGGGTTGTGCTATACTTGTGCAGAGGGTAGAGTGTATTTTGCGTAGGCGCTCTAGACTGCGTCGGTGCGTGTCGCTACTTCAGTGTGAGCGAATGTTTCCATACTCATCCCATCTCTTAGATTAGACTTGACTGATCGCCCTTTCATGTGGTCTTCTCACGAGATGATCTAATGTATGCATGTGGGAGATTGGCAGTTGGCTGTCAGTCAGTCAGGTAGGATTCGTGTATGCGCCAAGCTTTTCGTGATACGTTATATTAGGGGTGGCTGTCCTAGCTGCGGCCCTTGTTTTGCTTTTGAGAGGTAATAGCTTGGCATGTGAATGAAGTAGTAAGTAAATTATATTGAAACCACTTGAATGTGTGAGTATCGTATTGTGTTACTCCTGGCCTGATCTATCTGCCTACCCTTGACCTGTATGGATTTGATGAGTTGTTTGGGGAGAACTCCTGGCGAGGGGATTGTGCTTGTGCGTGATGTGGAATTATGGCATTTCCTAGTTTTTATGATGAAGTTGCGTTGATAAATTAGTGGCTTCTATGCGTTGATGGTCGATTTGTAGTTTCTTATGTTTGCGTTTGATGTATTGGGTAGAATGGGGTAACTTGTGCAAGTGGCGTCTCTGTCCACCTTTAATATGAAGAGTTGAGGTCAATGTGATTCAATTAGAGAGTACTTTTATAATTTTTTAAAACGACTATTTAATTAACAATTCCTCTGTTTTTATTTTATTCATAATTTGCTGAGTTGATGTGTTTGACTGGGTTCGATATAGATGAAGTTTAGGGTGAGTGATCCTTGGCTATGTTAATAACGATGGGTATGGATTGTGTAAATTTTTATATTCTACTGTTGTTGCCTCGAAATAGTTTCATGACATATAATTATTGATGGTGGATGTATGATGGAATGCTATACTGTTTTCTGTGCCGGCTCTGTTCGCCCATGAGCTAAATCAACTTCCATCCAAGCAACTTCCGTCCAAGAAACATCCCAGGTAGAAGTGCGGTTGAAAGAAATTAATATGCGCTCCAAACCCCCCGGCTGTCACTGCTAAAAATTACTGCTACAGGGCTTTTGTAGCCATTGACATGCATCTAAGATCGTTTGCTTGCTCAATCCCTGCCACCTGAAATGCAGAAGGCTCTCTCAGCCTGGTACTGAGTGATGTCAGCTTATGATTGGTTCGGGGATGGCGTGGGTTGGAAGAACCTGATGTCTTGCCCGTTCTTTGTTTCTATCATATATGTTTTATTTGAAGCTGGATGATTTCCTTTTTTATGTATCAGGTTGATGTGATTAAAGCGTTGGAAGGTTGGAACTTGGTAAGATAGGGAGAGAGCGTCCTAAGACTACGCTGAAACTCACACTCTTTTCAATCTTCTTTGCCCAATCTTCTTCAATCCCTCCTCTTTGTCCATCTCTCTCCATCGTTTCCCTTTTAGCTCTTCTTCACTCAATCGTCTTCACTTAATCACTCTCAATTCATCACCACCCCCTTTGGCACCTTGGGCTTTCATCGTATCGATTTTTATCCTCACCATGAGCAGTCTCCCCCTTACTTCTGTTACTCCCATCGAGTTCTATCACTAGAAATGAATATGGCAAAGAACATCCCAAACTTCAGAGTCTTCTGCTTGATACCGTCATGCAAGGCCGCCAGCGTCGGTCTCGATCCATGCTCTTTCAGCTACCTGCCGAGATACTAGCCAAATTCATTGATTTTGCTCGAGGACGACAAGCAAGCTCTGGTTTCCCTCGCGCTCGTAAATAGCGATTGTCGGTACCTCGCTCGTACGCGTCAGTTTACTGAGATTCATTTCGACTACAGTCCTCAGGTCGCACGAGCTGCTCAGGCGCATGGCAACCGAGTCTTCTGATGGCAAATATGAGACGAGAAGCCTTCGTTTCATATTGGCGTTTGCGTGCGCAAAGTTACCTATGCAACTATTCCGGAGTTTTCTTCCCACTATTCACCGGGACTTATACGATACCATGTCTTGATGTCCTTGTCTGGCACAGCCGATCAGTGGGCTTGAGCAGTCGATTAACGAGCTTCAGGTCGCGGCTGATGTGTATTACGTCAACCAACGAAAGCTCCTCGTAGCAGTGATTGCCTTTAAAATGCCTAATCTTGAGGTGCATCCCCGTCGCAAAGCCCATCTAGCGGCAGAGCCATGTACAGAAACTTCAATTAAACGAGGATGACACTTCTCGCGTCAGAGATAATCAACTAAACTGCCTTATTATCTCTATACTAGCAGAGGGCGGGTTTGACAACCTTTGTTGCCTCTCGTTATCATGGGGGGACAGAAGTCTGTCTAATAGGATCAATGTATATGAGGCTGGCATTCCTGAAACTTCACTAATGGCACTCAGCGAAATTGTGTCACTCGAGCAGCTCAGCCTGCGTGTTGGATGCAGTACCCGAATGAAATACAACTGGCTAATCGACCATGATAAGCTACGACATCATCTGAAAGGATTGAACCGACTCAAGATGCTGGCCTTGCTTCGCGATACGTTTTACCGCCTTGGGCTGGAGCACGTCATTCCGGCTCAGTATTATGATGTGAGGATTACTATAGGTTCGGATTACGACGATGCAGTAGCACGACCGCATCTTGATGTTGATGAAGACATTGAGATGGAAGTGGACGAAGATTTTGACGAGCATTGTTGGCTCGAACCTAGGGAGTTAATGGAAAACCACAGCGGCATCAACATTAACCATTTCGCGTACGTTGTTGATGAACACAGCACTATTTGGGGTGTTCGAGGCCAATGGGTCGAAACCGATAAGCGTATCTGGGAAAAAGGGCTCATAGAAACCGCATGCTCACGCAAGCTGAGGCGTACGCTGAAGTTTTCCCAGCGCTGGCATGGATCTACTGTGGGCAGCGGCCGATGGGGTTTCGTCCTCGTCTTGGTGAGGATGGTGTTCGTAATGAGGCAATTTCCCTCAGCGAGGAGAGAGATGAGTGCCGGGCCCTTTTTTTAAATAAAACTTTCGGGATCGATGGGTAATAGTGGAAGGTTGGTGTTTAAGTACAAATTGGGTTGGGGACTTACTGGGTGTTTTTGAGCCATGTTTTGTGTAAGAGGTTTGTGTGATTGCAATTTGGTTTTGGGAAAAGATTTGTAGATAACACGATGGTATGTGCTTATTGGAAGAGGTAAGAAATTTGGAATTGCGTAAAGGATTTGGCATCTCGCAAGGGATTTTGGGACTAGAGAAGGTACATTTTTGATCTCGCAAGAGATACGGACTCGGGCAAAGCGGATTAGATTTGGATATGGGATTTGGGATGAGACAACATAATTAGAATCTCCCTTGTAGAACGATAGCGAGCGAGCTGGTTTTCCTTCTTCTCTTCCGTGGGGTTGTTTTACCTCGTGTTTTTATATACTACCAATGCTTGCGTTGGCAATTTAGATGTGGAGGGTGTTGCAGATCGTTTGATAAAATATATCAAAAAAAAAAAAAAAAAAAAAAAAAAAAAAAAAAAAAAAAAAAAAATTATTTAAATTAATTATTAATAAAATTATTATTAAAAAAAAAAAAAAAAAAAACAAATAAACACAAGAATCCCCCCAGTAAACCCAACAAAAAAAAAA